>CM027580.2:16938914-17342111 GCA_015852605.2 Populus deltoides
TCAAGAAGGTAAGGGATGGAAAAAATCAATTAATTTGTGTTCTTATTATTATTATTTCACTAGATTAACTGTTTTTTTTTTTAATATCATTACTAGTTTGGCATGTTTTTGCATGAATAGGAATGTTTGTGTTTCTTGTTATGCATGTTTTGTTGGTTTAGGTTGTGGTTATAATTATATAGTTAGAACTAGTAATGTCAAGAGTTAAAGAAAGCTTCTTATCATGGGGGATTCATTGGGGCTGTGTGTTGCAGCCGGGGATACTTCGGCTCGAGTAGAGAATATTTCCTATTCTATATTGTTGTATTTCTTTGAAATCTAACTTTGAAGAAAGAGCAGTGTTCTTATTAGCAACGGATGATGTGTGGGTGGATCATAGTGCAAAAGGAGACACAGGTTAACATTGTTGTGTTGTCGAGATGAACGAGTGGGTATCACAGTGTTCTAGGAGGACACCTCTCATCGTAACGTCTAGAGTAATTTAAATGAGATGAAGTGTTTAGAGAGGCTAGATCTGCTAGGCTTTTTTTTTTGTCCATTATTACTGTGCTTTCCCAGAAGGAACTGGATTTGTTTTGAGAGGATCATACTTTTTTGTTGATTTCTTTTATTTGTGAGTATCAAAACTTATTAATTTACTCTTAATATGGGCTTTTTTTCCCAGAGACTCCGTGTTTGGTGTTGTCTCCCAAATGGGCAATGGGGGTTAGGAAAGATACAGGAAACTTTCGGGGACGAAGCAACCATTTCACTTTTATCAGGAACTGTAAGTTAATAAGCTCCTTTTATCCCTGATGCTATTTAAACTTGTACTGGTTAATTCCTTGGTGGATTATACATGCAATAATGTTTGTCATTGTGCTAGGTTGTCAAAGTGTCTACAGCAGAGCTCTTACCTGCAAACCCTGATATCCTTGAGGGCGTGGATGATCTTATACAGCTTAGTTATTTAAATGAACCTTCTGTGCTTCATAATATTAAGCACAGATATGCTCAGGATCTGATTTATGTGAGTAGGATATAATTCTGATGGCCATGCAATTGCCTTGCGAACCAATTTTATGTCTCCTTTCTGTTTGTCTTTGACTGGCTCTCGTGTTTCCTTCCACAGAGTAAAGCAGGTCCAGTTTTGATTGCTGTCAATCCCTTTAAAGAAATTCCGATTTATGGAAATGAAATTCTCAATTCTTACAAGCAGAAGGCTAAGGATAGCCCTCATGTTTATGCTATAGCAGATGCTGCTTATAATGAGATGATGAGAGGTGGATGAATCATTTGTTACCTTTTTACAATTTGCGTTTGAAGTTAGTATTGCTTCTGAGATATCCTTTCTTCTTTCATTTGGCTTCTGTTTTGCAGATGAAAAGAACCAGTCCATAATCATAAGGTTCGTTGCCTTTTCTTTCATTAATGTATTCTATTTTGGACCTTTTCTTTTCTTTCACTGATGGAGTCTATTTTAGAGCTTTTCTATGCTATTTTCCCTTGGTGTATTTTTTAATTACTTGTGGTATGTTCTCTTGAACTTTTGGGTTTTTAAGTGTCCCTTTCGTGTTTCTTGAGTACTTGAGACACTCCTGTTGCTCTGAAGAGTCACTTTTAGCATGTATCTTGCAGTGGTGAAAGTGGAGCTGGGAAAACTGAGACAGCCAAGTATGCTATGCAGTACTTGGCTGCTCTTGGTTGTGGCAATGACGGTATGGAGTATAGAATCCTTCAAACTAATTGTATACTTCAAGCATTTGGGAATGCAAAAACATCCAGGAATAACAACTCCAGTAGATTTGTAAGTTGTCACCAATTTTTCTTCTTCTTCTTGGATTAGGTACTCCCATATCTGTTGTTTTTGCAATTTGGTTTATAGATAATTCTCAATTGGTGCAGGGAAAGTTGATTGAAATTCATTTTACCACATCAGGAAAGATTCGTGGTGCTAAAATCCAAACTTGTAAGTATAGTTAAGTTGGATAGATTGTTGTTATTACCCTGCCATTTGACTGTATTTGGGTGCTGACTGACTTGATTCACTCATGTATATTCAAACACTATCCGGCGATGATAATCTTGAATAGTTCTACTAGAAAAGGCAAGTAGATCTTCTGAGTTTCTTAGCTTTTCAGAATGTCGATTAGCAACACCATCCAAATCTGAAATTACAATGTCTCCTTTGACCAGTCAAGAGTAGTTCAGCTTGCCAATGATGAAAGATCATACCATATCTTCTATCAACTTTGTGCTGGTGCTCCTTCGACTCTTAGAGGTACTGTTTTTACATTTTGCAACTTTGCTTGGGATGGAATGCATACATTTTTCATTCTTTTACAGAACAGAAAGTTCTAAACAAGTAGTATTGACATAATGCTACTTGGGCTAATAGTTTCTCATGTGTCTATAACCATGTCTTCATAGTCTAAATTAGAAGGAAGTGAAGGACCCGTGTGGAAAAATCAAAGCCTTGTTTTTTTCCTGAAAAATTCTTGTGGGGAATAAAGATAGTAGTAGTAGTAGTACTTGTTCAAACATGGTTCTTTTTTTTTTGAGTAAGAAAATTGCAATCCACCCTCTCTTCCCAACAAAAAAGAAGAAGAAGAGAAGAAGAAGAAGAAGAATAAGAAGAAGAAGAAGAAGAATAATCTTGTAACATTTGTAAAGATGTTTCCTAGTGTTCTTCATATTCAATTTTGCTTTGTTTTTCATTTAGACAACAGTCTCTCCCACCCAGCTCAAGTTTTTATTTCACGGCCCGTTTTACATCCAAAAAATATCTCCTCTTTCACTTTGCTGTGCAGGGTTTTTGGGACTCTGTATTACTGAAGTACTTTACCTCTCTTAGATTGTTATTACCTCTGTTTGACTTGGTGGTTGAAGCCTATAAATCCATGTTGTCCATTCAGATTATGCATATCTTGTTTTTTTCTTTTATGTAATATTCCTGTTTGATTAATGTTTTTACTTATGATGATGTCTTTTTCAGAATACAATGCATTTGCGATTTTTCATAAATTGGAAACAGTTCCTCATGTACTGTCAAATGAACACATTTTCCTGCTAGATCTTCCAATTGTTTGAACCATCTTTATATGTGACTTTTGTTGGTGAAAAATAGTTGTAAAGACACAAAACACACTGAAATTTATTAATGGTCAATCATGAATAATAGCCTCGATTATTTTGGGATTAAGGCTTTTTTGTTGCCGTCAGTCATAAATTCTCATGTCACTCAATGGCTGATAGTTTTTTGACAGCTATCTTTCTTAAAAAGATAAACCTATTCCATGTGTTCTCTACTTCTAAGCTCTAGCTTGCAATTGATTCATACAGTGGAGCATTTCTTGTCTTCTCTGCAGATAGACTGAACCTTAGAATGGCTAGCGAGTACAAGTATCTTAACCAGAGTGAGTGCTTGGTAGTTGATGGTGTTGATGATGGCATGGAGTTTCATAAGCTCGTGGTAATTCAAATAATTATGTGTTAGTGTTGCTGTTTTTGAAGTCTGCCATCACTTCATTTGTATTATGGTCACAAGCATCCATCATTCTTTTTTCTCATCTCCCCAGGATGCCTTGGACATAGTTCAAATTTGCAAAGATGATCAAGAGCAGGCATTTGCAATGCTTGCTGCAGTATTATGGCTTGGAAACATATCGTTTCAAGTAATTGACAATGGAAATCATGTAGAGGTTCTCGCTAATGAAGGTAAGATTGATATCATTTTGAGTAAATTGAATTGCCAGCTCTCAGTACTTGCCAATAGCAGATAACACCTTAATTTCTCTCATTTCACCATAAATGGAAGTGGGATTTTTTTTACTTGATTAGCATGTCTTGATTCATCATAAAAAAAGGCATAAGTATGACTCTCCTCAGAAGACTAGTTGAATCTGTTATTATTTTAAGAGTTTGTGTCCACCTACTACTTACATGAAGAATATTTTCATGGAAAGGGATGGAGTGATAAATCTGGTCCTAGATTTCCAATGGTACTTTGGATGAGCATAATCGTATGTGCAATTGGATCCTAAGAGTTATCATGCTGAAATAGTATTTGCATGATCAATAACATATGGAATGTGTTTGTATGTGTGCTGATATGAGAATTCAGATGAATGAGTGAAACAGCTCATTGTGATTAAAAATTGATCTTCAAACATGTGCACTGCATGAGGCAATGCTATATTCATGACATGATATCACTTTTATATCATGATGCTTTTTCTGAAATAAGACTGATTCCATTTCTTTTCCTTTTGGCAGCTGTAGAAAATGCTGCCAGGCTAATAAATTGCAGTGCCCAGGACCTGGTGTTAGCTCTATCAACCCATAAAATCCAAGCTGGAAAGGATTTTATTGCTAAAAAATTGACAATGCAAAAGGTGTGTTTAGATCTTGATTTGAAAATAAAGTTACCCCTGCATTACTCCAACATTGCTGTATATTTACCTAACGATACACATTGATTTAAAAGGCTCCGTATCATCTTCTTCACAGGCTATTGATAGAAGAGATGCATTGGCAAAGTTTATCTATGCCAGGTTGTTTGAGTGGCTTGTGGTACAAATAAACAAGTCAGTTGAAATGGGTGAGCTGAGTACTGGGAGATCCATAAGTATCCTTGATATCTATGGTTTTGAGTCATTTAAGGTATATAGATTGTATCTATCTGTTTGGTGATCTTTTAGTGCTCTAAACTTGTGTCCCTGATGATATCGTCTTTACATTTTCAGAATAATAGGTTCGAGCAATTCTGTATAAATTATGCGAATGAGAGGCTGCAACAACATTTCAACCGGCATCTATTTAAACTTGAGCAGGAAGTAAGCATCTCATATCAAAGCAAATTCAACTTTAGGTTGTGCTGGTTATAATGGAAGGGGCCTTCATGATGGTGCAAAATGCTATGAATATGCTATTGTTTCATTAATGAACTTATTCTCTTTGTTTTTTCAGAGTCAGAATATTTTCGCATAATCTCAAATCAATGAAAATGAAATGAATATGCTTTGCTGTCTAGACACATTTTTGTAAGAGGGAGTTTTAAAAGCAAATTAAGGAGTACATGCCACCAAAATTGTTGGCCTCTCTCTTTCTGCTAAGTATTCTGCATGGCTGTAGGCATGAAACAAATATGACTTCTATGCAGATTATTGGAACTCCTTTGTTGAAGCATTTAAGTATGTAGTTAAATTTCTGTGCTAATTGTAAGTTGCATATTAAAAATCTTGCGCATTAAGAAACTGTGGAAAGATTTACATTTCAGGTCAATGATGCTTTTATCACACCAACTAATTATCGCAAGCCATTCCCCCAATTTTCAAACATGCATTTTTTTTTTGTTCCTCTGATATAAAGTCTCATTGACATTTTGGCTGTATTTTTTTTCTTTCTCCTCCCAGGTTAAGAATTCTTGAAATGTTTATTCAAATTTGATTGTTTTAGAAAGTCTCATTGACATTTCGTTCATTAATTTGAAGGAGTATGAAGAGGATGGGATTAATTGGACTAAAGTTGATTTTGAAGATAACCAAGAGTGCTTGAATCTCTTTGAGAAGGTATTTCAACTGCTGCTTGTTTCTATGTCCTTCATGTGCACCTATAGATTTCTCCTTGGTGTATGTGGAACCAGAATGTTTGCCTTACACTTAAAGTGGTCACTCTTTAACTATTTTGGTTGTTTCAGAAACCTTTAGGGTTGCTATCTGTATTGGATGAGGAATCAAATATCCCTAATGCCACTGATTTGACCTTCGCCAATAAGCTTAAGCAATACTTCAATGATAATCCTTGCTTTAAAGGTGAAAGAGGGAGGGCTTTTGGTGTTTGTCATTATGCTGGAGAGGTGAGTTATATTTTACTTTTGATAAGTTATTATTTTTTGCACTGTTGAAATTTTCAAGCCAGATTGGCAACTGTAGTTCTATGAGGGTTTGTGCTTGTTCTTAGTACTAGAGTTGAAATTAATACATGTATAACAATTCATAATTTACTCGTGAAAAATCATACATGGTGACAACAATAACAAGAATTGACCACAGCAAAAGTTAATTGAAGTGACAAAAAGGAGGTCAGTAAATACACATCTAATATCATTGAAACTTTTCAATCCTTGAACTGTTCTTGATTGTGCAGATTTTTTTTATATCCACCTTTTCACCCTTTACTCATTTATGATTCATGTTTTAAATTTAAATATCAACAATTCTGGAAAAAAATGAAGTTCTATATGATGTGGGACAACTGAAAATGCAACATGTGCTGTATATCTTCTTGGTATAGTTCTTTCTTCCAGAAATTTCTTTTGATTAAGTAGTTGATTATATAATTGGAAACAAGTATATTGAAGCATATAAAATCATGTTCAAGCAATTTTTGCAAATTTGGATCCGCTTGTAGAATAAAGCTACAATGATGAAACACTGTTGAGCTTTTATACCATCATTTTATTTGTGGTAGAATGGATGCCAAAAACTTAAAAAGCAAAATCTTGATGGCGCAACTCATTTGTTCTATATCCAAAATTTTAATGTTTGTTTACTTACATCTCAGCACCGAGATAGGTAATTTTTATAATTAAAATTGCTGTAAGATATTTATTTTTATAGAGGGTACTTTGTACTATATTTAGCAGATCTTTCTCTCTTTTGTTTGAGTAATGTCTCCAGTTGTTAGCTAAAATTACATTTGACTCTGATCTGTTGAAAATTTTATTCTTTCTCTGGGTTACTCGATTCATGCAGGGTTCTGAACATTTAAGTTGATAATATTTAAATAATTCACTAATATTTGGAATTTGATCAGGTTGTATATGATACCAATGGCTTTCTGGAAAAGAACCGTGATCCAATGCCCTCTGATTTCATCCATCTGCTATCATCAAGCGGTTGCCAATTACCAAAATCAGCTAGTCTATCCTGTCAATCTGGTGGATTGGAATCCTCAATGCAAAGTGTTGGTACAAAGTTCAAGGTAGATGAGGTTCTGTTCTGCACAACAACAATATCATGCGATTCTTGATGAATATAGAGTTTCTTCTTTGTTTTGGAAGTATGTAGAGGACAAAAATCTTCTGGTATTTTGAACACTTTACTGGTTGACTTTTGGTGCTCTTGAATTGATCACTGAAAATTAAAAACTGTATCCTTTGCTTGGGAAAAATAATTATTCTTCTGGCAATGGCATTCGACCATATTTTTTTTTATCTGCATTCTTGCAATAATTTGTACTTTGCAAAATCTTGAGTGGTATTTTCTTCCTGTAGAGTCAACTCTTCAAACTAATGCACCAGTTGGAGAAAACAACTCCTCACTTCATCCGCTGCATAAAACCAAATGCTAAGCAGTTTCCAGACCAGTATGAAGATGATCTTGTCTCCCAGCAACTACGATGTTGTGGCGTTTTGGAAGTTGTGAGGATTTCAAGATATAGATATCCTACTCGAATGACACATCAAGAATTTGCGGGAAGGTACAATAAGATACAAATTTCTCAGTTCTCCAATAACTCCTCTTTTAAAGTTTATATTTCCTATCATAACCCCATATGTAATTTAGGTATGGTTTCCTGCTTATGGAGACAAATGTATCTTGGGATCCACTAAGCATGTCAGTTGCTATTCTCAAAAAATTTAATTTCCTCCCTGAAATGTATGAAGTTGGTTACACCAAAGTGTACCTTCGAATGGGCCAGGTATGTGCTGGTGTTATTTTCACTGTTGTTAATGTTTTGTTATTTCCTCAAATTTCTTAATGTTATGTTATATGTTATTTCTTTGAATATGTTGTTTATGGATTTTGTGTGCTTTGTTTAAATGTCCAGAAGTTGCAATTTATTCTTTTAGCACAGGCATTAGGGGTGCATTTTGCAAAATCTCGAGAGTTGTATTTAATCAATGGATTGTGTTAATATTACATAGCAACGGCTTGGTCTAGGAAAAAAAAGTTTTTAACAGAAAGTGTTTTATATATAATATATGAAAAAAATTTAATAACAAATAGTGGTGTGCAATGACCAAGTAAAAGTTTTGAGTGCATGGCTCTTTCCAGTGTTATTAATGCACTTGATGAGGAGCCTAAAATCTGATCAGAGCTCGTCAAGCTCTTCAACAGATCCCAAGCTTGAGCTACTTTTAGAATATTGATTTCTCAAGCTCTCAGATCTATTTTTGATGAGGTTCCCAGAGGGAATAAACCTCAACTTAGCTTGCTTTGTTTGTGCCTGGTGCAATATATTATGCTATATATGGATGACGTCATTGTACTGGTTAGCTTTGATTTCTGCAAAGATTGCTGTGCTTCTGGCCTTGGTTGGTTGTTTCTTTAATTACTGATTGCTTATATGTATTCCAGTGACGAGATTAGAATTGGCCTTGGTTGGTTGTTTCTTTAATTACTGATTGCTTATATGTATTCCAGTGACGAGATTAGAATTTTTATCAGAAAAGGGAAAAAATGACATAAAAAAATTGTAAGTGGCTGGACAAGTAGGGTTTGTGGTGCTCATCTCTGCTCTTGCATGTAACTTTTCTGTGTACTATTACCTGGTGGTGTACAATCTATACTCCTGTGTACAATAGTAACACTGTTACCCAATTAAGACTAAAACATTGCTGAAGTCACACATAACATGACTGATGAATCTAATGCCTTATGAAGAGGTGTTTTATCCAGGAACCTGAACACATTAGTTTGATGCTACTTCTAGGAATTGATTTGAATGCAATTGTTTTTGCTTGTAGCAAGATTTTCATGTTTGATTGGTTCCCTGGCATATCATATTGTTGACTCACAGATTGGGAGATTGGAAGAGCAGAGAAAACAATTTCTGCTAGGTATTGTTGAGGTTCAAAAGTATTTCCGTGGTGGCCAGGCCCGTCGACATTTCCATGAACTCAAACAAGGAGTGGTGATATTACAATCATGTAATGCACATTTCCTTCTAGTTGTTTTCAGTGTCTCATCTGGTATTTTTATTATTTGCTTTGTAGTCTTGTTATTGTCTAATTTTCTGGACAGCTTTTGCTTTGCACCATACTAATGCAAATTGAATTTTCTGTTTTTTGGAGTGTTTTGTCCTTGGTGATCACATGTGTTTTTGCTATATGACAACAAAATCAGTTGTTTTGGCCACTCTTAGCATAGTCTGTTCCTTTGGGATGGATGCTGAGGGACCTATTAATGATTAGGTCAGTATTTTGATTTAGATTACTATTGAAATGCAGTCATCCGTGGTGAAAACATGAGAAGGAAATACAATCACATGATAAAGAGGCACACAGCTAATGCTCCTCTAGCAGTTGATGAAGTTGATGATCAGCTAGTGGCAGCTTTGTATTTACAATCTGGTAAATGTTCTGTTGTTTATTGACCAATTTTCACTTTCTTTCCTAGTAGATATATGAGGGTGTTTGAATGTGAGATGGCTTGTGCTTTTTTGAGTACAAAGCATGTTTTTATAGCTTTTAGAGGTGTGGTTTGTGCTTAAAAGGTATTGTACCTTTGACAAAAAGCCACTACACCTCCAAGCCAAACACACATTATAATATTCTCACCTTTTGTTTCTGCAGTAATCCGTGGGTGGTTGGCTCGAAAGCAGTTCAACAGTATGCATAAAATGAAGCTGTTAACTCATGAGAATTCAAATTCCAAAAGAAAACCGGGCAAGAAGATTTCAGAAGTGAAGGTACACATTGGTGTAGTTATTACGTTTCAACTTGATTTATTCTTCATTTTTCCCATCTTTTGAAATGTTTTGGTGGTCACTAGCTTTCCCAATATAACATACAGAAGTCATGCATTTGGTTTTTTGTGTACGCACGTGCAGTTTTAAGTGCTTGGTATGGATGGCTGGCTCATTTGTTGAATTTCCAAATACATCCTTCTTTCTGGCAGTATAGTGTTTTTATTTATTTATTATTTTATATAGATCTCTAGGTATTTTACCTTGTTACGTCTTTCTGTCAACTTTAGGTATTTTACCTTTTCCTTATCATGTCTTTCAGTCTACTTGTGATGTTTCTTCTGGAATTTTGATATTCAATTAAACAATCTTCACAATAAAATAAACACATTTACTGTCCATGATCCATAAACACATTTACTGTCTATGATCGGTGAACTATAATGCAATTTTAATCAACCAATGGGATGACATTTTTTGAAGAACTGCAACATTTTAAGCAAGTGTTAATCCTAGGCCATGCCTTTTTGAACCCCTGTACTTTGGGTATAACATTGGTGAAATTATGTTTTTCAATTCCTGTTATGATGAGATTTCATGTATGCTCTGTTTACATGTGTGGCATTTAGAAGGGCCTTTTTTTCCTGTGTTTTTTTCTATGCATATCAAGCATCTCTGAAGTGTTAAGAAGCTGATTTCGGCTGCTTGTGCAGGTCATACCACAAGAGCAGGTTGACATTCAGGCTTCAATTTTAGCTGAGCTCCAAAAAAGGGTTGTTAAAGCAGAAGTAACAGTTGCACAAAAGGAGGAGGAAAATGCTGCACTGAAAGATCAATTGCAACAGAATGAGAAAAGATGGTTGGATTATGAGGCAAAGATGAAAGCAATGGAAGAGATGTGGCAAGTGCAAATGGCATCATTGCAAGTGAGTTTCCATGTTAATAGTATAAGCGTAACTAAGTGCATGCATCATATGCTTTATTGTGGTATGTATAACAGGAGCTTAAAAAACAGTTTAAGAACTGTGGAGAAATTAATTATAAGTTATGGCTTTTATATTGAACTGTCGTTGTGTTTCACTAGATATGGACTAGGTAGTGTTAGATTGTCAATCGAAACTGGTTTGAACATGTCCTTGTCCATATTAGGCATGTTGGCTGTCCATGATGATCTGCTAAATAAGCAAGGGACTGCCAATGATCATTAGCTTTAGCTGGTTTAGTCCCACTATAGAACCATGAAAGGTTGAGGAAATGTAAACTGTATGATCACGTTCTTGAAGTGAGCTGTGTCTTCAATCTTGGAATGTTGATTGAATAACTTCTCATTGAAAACCAAGAGAAGTTGAGAAGGCTACTTCAATAAATATCTTCTGATGAATGATTCAATGGCTGAAGTGTTAAAAGTTTGTTGGTGATTGGGCTCAGGCTCAGGTCCATGTCTTCAAAGGAGATCAAAACCTTTCTTCTATTTTGTTACTGATCCTCCCCACTGTGATCCATCTCAAAGCCAAGAGTTGAGAATTTTTTTTTTGTATGTGAGAAGCAATTTCTTATGGTTGCTGCTGTCAAAAGCTTCAAATGCAATATGTAGAAGTAAAAATGCTGATCTCTTATTAATATGTCTGCACAAAAACACACAAGCCTGGCAGGCACCCATAAAAGGGTGAGATATACCTCATTAGTCATTACCTGACGAGAGATTCTGTGAATCTGTTGCAGACGAGTCTTGCTGCAGCCAGAAAGAGTCTTGCAGCTGACAACACTGCAGGCCAACCTGGAAAACTGGATTCTTCTACATCACCTCACTATTATGATTCTGAAGATTATGTTTCTACGGAATCTCGAACTCCTGGTGGGAACACTCCCAACATATTTGCGAATACCTTCCCTGATTTAAGAGCAGTGAGAGAGAATAATGGTCCTGTGCATGCAGTCAGCAATCTTACAAAGGAATTTGAGCAGCAGAAACAAAATTTTGACGACAATGTCAAAGCATTAGTTGAGGTAAGGGCTGGACAATCAGCTTCCAACATGAATCCGGATGAAGAGCTTCGAAGATTGAAACTAGGGTTTGAGACATGGAAGAAAGACTATAAGGTTAGATTACGGGAGACAAAGGCAAGGCTTCACAAACTTGGGCACGGAGAAGTTGATAGAAATCGTCGGAAATGGTGGAGGAGATAGGCACAAGAGTATCAAAATGATCCAGTTTATAATGTGATCATATTTGGTGGAGAAAGTTGAAGAGAGTACTCAAAGCAGCAATTGAGGAGCAAACAGTGCTTCCAAGAAGCTTCTTCGTTTCCAATTCTGGATGTGTTGCTTTAATTCTAGCAATGGAAACGGCAATTGGTGTTTATATTTCGTGAGGATGGTGTTGTTGGGGAAATTGTATGTCTACCAATTTTTGTTGCATGGTGGAAGGATTGATGGTCATGTGAATAGCTAGCTGGGTTTGTTCCAGCCCCAGTTTCTTTTTTTATAGTTTAGGTTAGTTGTATATCTTTTTATAATAGATGTAAGGACGAACTTGGTAGTACCAAAGTGTGAAATATGGAATGAAAGTAATTTTTTTTCCCCTTGGAAGCATCATCACAGTTCTGTTCTACTTGCTGTCGTTGTTTTGTTCGTACAAATACAAAGTTAATGTTTGGTAGATTCATTACTTGAATCGCTCAATGATAAACACTGTTTCCCATGTTTATTCTTATTCTCTTGAATACCAATCATGGCTCTTTCTTCTTTGTTTTTTCGTCAGCGTTCCGAATATTTGATACAATAGCATAGCAGGAAGGTTTGTATAGCGCATGCCATGCCTCTAGGTTCATCTTGTAAAGAAAACATTAAACCCTTAACACAACAATTTACACCGGATCACACAACGAAACAGATTGTACAATTTACTCTGGATCCCAACGACAAAATCTTCAAATCTAGAAATACAGTAACCACGACAATCCTGGCAAGATCTTTCCATTCGAATCCGAGAAAGTAAATGTTAATTTATGACCCAGGCACAAACTTGGTGGCGTAGACCCAGGCGTTGTTGGCAACTGGGTTGTCAAGGTGGTCCAAGAGGTTCTCCAGGGGACCTTTTCCAGTAACAATAGCCTGAACAAAGAATCCAAACATGGAGAACATAGCTAGCCGGCCATTCTTGATTTCCTTCACCTTGAGCTCGGCAAATGTAGTTGGATCATCGGCCAGGCCAAGAGGGTCGAAGTATTGGCCACCAGGGTAAAGGTCATTACCCTCTCCTACTCCAGGGAGACCATTGATGCGGAATCCCTCAACAAGGCCCATGAGGACAACTTGGAATCCAAGGACAGCAAGGATGCTTTGGGCATGGACAAGGTTGGGGTTGCCCAAGTAGTCCAAGCCACCTTCTGAGAAGATTTGAGCTCCAGCTTTGAACCAAACTGGTTCCTTGAAGTCTATCTTAACCCATTTCTCAAGGACTTCTGGGGTGATGCAACCTAGTGCTCCTAGCATAGCCCATCTGCCATGGATGACCTAAAAAATTGCGCTACAGTTTAGGGGAGCCACCAGCCCATCAATCCTTTATCCATTCGTAAAATATGTCTATGAATGCTTCGCAATATCACATATTGTACTGGGTGAGTAAAATTTAAGTCACATTTTATATCAAATTCCATTCCATAAATGATTTTTCTAAGGTTATTATTCATCATAGAGCAACTAGTCATGATTCTTGTGACAAAAAGGTTACCTCAAGAGCTCTGTTCTTAGCAAAGGCCTCAGGATCAGCTGATAAACCAGCAGTGTCCCATCCATAGTCACCAGGGAATTCTCCAGTCAGGTATGAAGGAGTCTGAGCTGAAAAAGGTCCCAAGTACTTCACTCTGTCGGGTCCATACCACAACTCATTACCCTATCCAAAATGAACTTAAATATATTAGCCCCCATCCAAAAAAAAAACTAGAGAAGAGAGAGATAAACCTACCATGATGTATTTGCCATTTCCCATGGAGACAACATCTCTAAGAGGGTTTGCATTTGAACCCTTTTTGCCAAGAAATGGGGTTGGTCTTGCAATGGTGCTTGAGCTAGCAAGAGATGCCATTGTCTTCCAGACAATCCTTACTGTTTTTCCCTGGGTTAGAACTTATTGATCTCTCTTGAAGAGCAGAAAATTGTAGTCTGGAAGCGTGTAGAAAGGAAGTGTTAAGCTTATATGTGAAGGAAAGCAAGAGAATCAGAAGAACGAGTGGTTAAGAATACAAGAGAGACAAGTGGTGGTGGGGATCTTTGAGGTTTAAATCAACCAATGAGGAGGCTGCAAAGGATTTTAAAGTATCTCGAACTAATCTCCTTCTATCCTCATATTATCTTGTATGTACTTCATATTATTTTTTGGCCCTGAAAAATCTTTTGCAACATTGCAACTACAATTCCTAGTTCGCATAGTCGCCATGCCCTGTTTGGAATTTTGATCCAATTAAAAGCTTGGGTTACTGGGTTTGATAAGTTATTATATCAACTTAGATTAATTATTTTTATTTTTTTAATTTGATGAAAGTTAATTTAAACAAGTCTTATTTGAACTTAGATTTATAGAAGTTTGAACTTTTTTTTTTTTAATGAAGTTATTCAAGTTTCATAACGTAAATTATAAGTTTCATGGGTTAATTCAAGTTTTTTTTTCTTTTCTTATTAATGTTTTTCAAATTCATCATTCAACATTAAGTTGATTGAAAATTAAACTTTCTAATTGTTTTGGTTGATTTTTATGAGGTCATCTCTGTATTATGACTTGGGTCATGAGTTTGGCTAGTTAACTCGGGTTGACTCGAATTATTTTTTATGTTTTTTTTTTAATTTTATCTTTCAACACTGAGTTGATTAAGAATTAGGCTATATAATTTATTTCAATTAGCTTTTTATTAAGTTATCCAAGTCTCATAACCTATATCATGGGTTTGACTTGTGAATCCGGGTTGACCATGATCATTTTTTATTATTTTTTTAGTTGATTTTTTTTAATTTTATCATTTAACATTATGTTTATTTGAAATTGAGCTTCATAATTTGTCTTGATTTATTTTCTGCGAAGTTATTATGATCTCATGACCTGGCATGCAAATTAACCTAGGTTAATCCAAATTGATCAAATATGTTTTTGTCTTTATATTTAATAAAACAATCTCATCTTGAATATTTATTTTGGATTGAACTTTGTTTTTAATAGTCATTTAAGTTACTTTTAGAGCCACCAAGTTGAACGAGTCACATCAGATCATTTCATACATGATTTTAATTTCTTTCTAATAGTAAAAAATATTAACAACTCTTTGACTTTTTTTCTCATGTTAAGAAGAAAAATATGATTTAACCTGCAACATAGCACATATTATAGATCTAGATAACATATACTAAAAGAGCTTGGATTTTCGGAATGTATATTGAAAACTAATCACTTTTTCACTTTGATCCTTAAAAAATTTTATGACTTTTTTTTTATTTCCAACTTTTTTTTAACTTCATCCCCCAACATTGGTTTTATTAGGTATAAAACTTTATAATTGTTTCAATTTGTTTTCTATAGAATTATCCTGGTCTCATGACTCAGGTTATGAGTTTTGTTGGTTAGCCGTGTTGACCCGGGTCAATTTTTTTTATCTATTTTTTAATATGTTTTTTTCAATTTTATCTTTCAACAATGAGTTGATTAAGAATCAAACTTTATAATTTTTTTCGATTAGCTTTCTATGGAGTTATCTCGGTTTCATGATCTGAATCACAAGTTTTATGAGTTATTTGTGTTGACTCAGGTCATTTTTTTGTCCATTTTTTTAATTATTATTTTTTTCAATTTCACCTTTCAATATTGGGTTGATTGATAATCATACTTTACAATCTTTTTTGATTTTTTTTTGTATGAAGTTATCTCAGTCTTATAACTTGAGTCGCGAGTTTTGCAAGTTAGCTATCTTGACTCGAGTTATTTTTTTGTCCACCTTTTATTTTATTGTTTTCAATTTCATCATTTAACATTACTTTATAATGTTTTTTGATTCATTTTCTATAAAGTTATTCTGATATTCTAACCTAATTTTTGCAGGTTAGGTTAACTCGGGTTAATTCAGGTTATTTGTTTTTTCATTTAGACCTTCAAAATTGGGTTGATTGAGAATTAGAATTTATAATTTTAATTATTTTATTTTTATAGAATTATCATGGTCTTATGACCCGAGTCATTAGTTAAGTCGGTTAACTCAAGGTTTTTTTAGTTGGATTTTTTTTAAAAAAATCTCATCCTTAAATACTAGGTAGATTGAGAATTAGGCTTTATAATTTGTTTTGGTTTGTATTCTATGAGGTTATCCCGATCTCATAACCCAGGTCACGGGTTTGGTCAGTTGATTTAAGTGTTTTTTGTGTTCTTTTTTTTAATTTCACCTTTTAATATGGGGTTAATTGAGAATTAAGTTTTATAATTTGTTTTAATTTTTTTTATAAGAGGTTTAACATGATTTTATAATCTATGATTAACATGTTAACTCAAGTTGATCGATTTGTTTTTTTAATTGAATTTTATTTTTAATATTATATTGATTGAGAATTAAATTTAATAAAAAAATTATTTATTTTTTATAAGGTTATTAGGGTTTCATAATCTGAATGATAGATTTGATAAGTTAAATTAAATTAATTTAATTTAAATCAATCTAAAATATTATCATTTTAATATTTTAAAAAATACTATCAAGTTTAAAAAATAAAAATACTATCAAATTTATCATTTTTTTCTGTTAATTTTTGTTCATTCTTAAAAACCAACGTTCTATCCTCCCTGATCCTTATCAAACATGGTGATAAAGGATAGAACAGGGAGGGAAAAAAACATTTTAGAGAAAGGAGGAAGAACAGTATCGCAAAAAGTTCAAAGCATCGTCCGATGAATATTCTTTCTAATTCGTATGCTATCAATGTCTCCTGATTAGTCCTTCATGTGACAAAAGAAACCAGCGCGAGAGGCTAGCTTTTATTCCTCCACTTCAATATTTCAAAATTTCCCAACGGTCGAATTACTTGCCCCGTAAAAACCAGACTATTACCTTCCTCACATAGCAGATCTCGACCGTAAATTTTGGTATACCGCAACTAGTCCATCAATCCAACGGTGTATGACTCACTCAAACAGAGATCAAAGGCACCTGTCTTGTCACGTAAAATAAAAACACAGTCGTTTTAAGGCTGTCCACAATGGGAATTTTGTTAAAAAACAAAAAAGTGGAGAGAGAGAAGCCGATTAGACTGGAAATGGAGAGTTGGGGTTCTTTTCAAGAATTCAATAAAGAAACACGAACACTGTGATTTTTTCTTTGAAGAGCTCTTCTTCATCACTTTCATCACTTAAAAAGAATCCGTAAATGGCTCTTGTAAATAACGCCAAGGATCACTGGGCATTTCTGGTAAATCTCTCCTCCTATTTTCTAAGTGATTTTTATGGGGTTTACGAGTCTTTTTCTTCTCTTTGACAGGTTTTGATTGAAATTTTGAGGATTTTTGCCCCTTGAATTTGGTATCTTGGTAGTATCTCTGATAATGATATAGCAGATCTTTTATTTCTTGTATATTTTTAATCTTGGAACTTTATTTTCATTTTTCATTTTTTAGTGGATTTTTTTTTTCAATTTGATTTCTAGTAAATTTTTTTCTTGGTTTTTAGATTTCATGTGGAAAATTTTTTACAATATATATAATGTTGATTTTGGACTTAGCTGACTCAACTGAATTGATTTGAGTATAATTTAGTGCAAACAATTACAGTTATTTAGTGTTTTTCCATCATTGGAATATCTTGCATTATATGGTTCGGAATTAAAATTATTGGATTTCTTTTCAGAATTTCTAGGCTCGGTTGATGCGAGTTTCGTTTCATTTTCACATGGTTTAATAGCCGCGGCTGTTTGTTTGCTAATGGTGGAGTTCATAATTTATCTGGATTTTAATGCATTCTGTTGGTACACTTTTTTTTTTTTTATTTTGTTATGCTTGTTGATCAACGTTTAGGAAGAAATTGAAGCACCAATGTGGGTGGATTTCACGATAGAAGAAAAGTCTAACTACCAAGATGTGTGAGTTCCTCACTTCCTCTCTATGTTATGAACTACCATTAGAATTCCATGTTTTTTCAGAATTCGGTAAGAGAAATTCTGCATTTGTGATACCAATACGTTTCTTTTTTCCACATTGCAGAGATGATAAGTGGTTTCGTACTAGCCATCCGTAAGCATCTTTATTTATATTTCTTTTTTCCATATTTAGCAGTGGGTTTTTGTTTGTGAAAATCTAAATTACAATAGTGATGTTCATTAACAACTAAAACAATATGATTACAGGTTCCACCAGTGTACTTCTCTCCGGTTAAAAGCTGCGTTTGCTCATTCTGGTGAGAGGAGTATGTCTTCAGATTTTGAGTTTAAGGGACCATCGTCCCCGAATATTCCATCCTCTGTCTCAAGATCAAGGGGAAAACATTATGCAGGCAAGAAATGGGGAGGAGGTGAATGTGATCTTTCAATGAATAAGAAGCATCCAGTTAAGGTGTTAAATGATAAGTCTTCAAGGGTGAATTCAGAACCCAGTGATGAAATAAAACCCAAACTAAGCTTTGCAAATTCTAAAGGAACTTCTAGGTCAAAATTAAGTATGGTTTCTGGGAAGAGCTTCACTGGAAATGCTAAGAAAACTGATTTAAAAGCTAAATCCGGTCAAGGTGGTAGTGAAAGTAGTTTGAATTCTGGGATGGCTATGGTAAGTGATAGCAATACAAGTACTGTTACATTTGGGAGTGATCATCAAACACGGCAAGGGAACATGGAAGTATTAAGTCGAGGATTTGATCACACAAGTGGGCTTCTGTCTGCTGTGAGGAATGGTCTTAGGAAAAGCTTTGTTACAAGAAAAGCATCAAGGGTGGAGATTAATGATGAGAATAAACAATTAAGAGATCGCAAGTCTTCATCCAGCAAATCTAGTGTTGGATCGTCTTTGAACCCTGGTCATGATGTCAAGAGCTCAACACTTACATTGATGAGGAACAAAGAACAAACTCCAGATAGCAGAAATGTGGCAAGGATGACTGAAGCAGCAAGGAAGAAAACAAAAGATTCAAACATGTCCAAGACTTCTGATGTTCGAGTTAAGGAGAAGGTCTTTAATTCTAGGAAGGGAGCTATAAGTAATGTCTCAAAATCAGCTCCCCAAGAAGCTCTGAAATCAAAGGTTAGAATTAGAATCTGTACAAATTCAAGATATGCTGGTTACAAATTTTTTGTCCAAGTACAGAAACTTTTGGATATTTGACAAAGTATGTCCAAAATAATTTATTACATTCTATCTTAACACAGCAATAGATTGCCAAGATGAGTGATACTTTTTGTAGAACTTTTCATACATGACATCATAATGATGGGACAAGTTGAAATTGTTCTAAAATTCACAGGTTCAGAAGCAGACCCTCCGTGTAACAGCATTGGCCGAACATAGAGGTAACAAGCAACACTCGTTACCTGGTACTGCAAAATCTAGGGAGAAGGTAAGAGTTAGTAGGCTCAACAAAATGGTTGCCCCTGGAAAAGAGAATGTGACGGGAAAAATGTCCTTGAGCCAAAACTGCAGCAGCAGAGGGACTAAACTGAATGTGCCACAAAAGGGTGACAAAACGGTGTTAGTTTGACAAATGGTACAATTTGTTGATCATCAATTTTCTGTCCTCAACTTTGATTATTTTTTTCCTGAAAATTGCATAGTCGTCTACGGACATATGAGGTTCTTCAGCAATTCATGAGGAAATTCTTTCTCAGGGAGGATTTCTTATTGGAATTGCATGCAGAGCTTTTAGTCCTTAATTTCTATTTCGCAAGCGGTAAGCGTGTCTTTCTGTCTGAAAGAAATGGAATGTCTTTAAACAAGAACCGATGCAACATCCCTTTGAAGATGTCTCTGTTTTTCTGTCTGAAGATGTCTCTGTTGGATGGGTGTCATTTTTGTGGCTCTCTTTTGGTTATTATTTTTTTGGTACTATATGCAATAGTTTTATACAATCTGATTTTTCAACATAGCTAGCAGGGAAAAATCAGCAGCCCAGGCAAGGGGAAGCATCCAACAAATGCGATTCGGAGGGTCTACCTTCGATAATCAAGCATTGCAGGACAGTTTTTGTTTGTACATATATTGCCAACGTAGTCTCATTAACATAGAAACGTGGAATTTCATTCAAGCTTTACCAGATTCAGAGGCAAATTTTGTTATCATGCCTTTCTACTGGCCATGCCTGTGGCTTTCTTTCGTACAAGTGCTCCTTTATCTCAGGCTTTGTTATTTGAGCATATACGAATTGGTGGTCTCTCTTCCTTGCTTCAAGTTCAACTAACAAGTACGGAAATTATTGGTCATGTTGACAATGTGATATCCAGTTTTTTGACACCTGCGTCAATCAAATTGATTTTTATTAAACGAATTGATGTTGTTATCTTGCAGTTTAATAGATGGTGATTAGCCGCATTTTTTTAGCAGATAACTCTTTTAACAGGGTTTGAACTTCTGAAATCCACCAAGCTGTGTCATTACAGTAATCTTGCAATTAAATCAAGTAGCCCCTCTATTTCTAACATAAATTTGGAACGCACCAAGCTGTGTCCAAAGTTCTACGTTTTGGGGTATTATCAGGAGAACATTCAGTGCATAAAGTTCACCTCTCTTCCTCCTGCAAAGAAAATTAAGCCAGCAACCCAAAAAAATAAAATTTCAATAGGATTGGAAAGAAAATACCTGATGAGGAGAATTCCGTAATGGTTTTTCTATGCATCAGTGTTTACTGTTGTTTTTTTCTCAGAGCCCTTCATCATATTCACATGTTTCATCCTTGTACAATATTTTCTGTTTTTAAGGTATGTTGTTTTAGACTACAGTGTTTTGCTGAATGGTTCTTGATAGTGTATTATTGCTACATCCTTCCCAGATTATCACCGAGCACTCATGTTTCCATTTTGCGTTTTTACATTTTTGGCTTTAGGCAAAATGTTCAGAGACCATGAAACTGTTGCTATAAAGAAAGTTTTTCAAGATAAGAGGCATAAGAACCGTGAGTTGCAAACCACTCGAATGTTGTCTCTTCAAGGTATTGATTCTTTCCAGCAACTAAGAAGGATGTGTTTTTTAACTATCTAGGTCATCTAGTAATAAAAGCTTAAGATTAAGAGATTTATTTTTCTTATGATTGCTAATATAATAACTATTGGAGGTTTATATGATTGTTAACTTCAGAGCCCGTGTGATTAATCAAGAGGCGCGCAATCTAACGGGACACCAATGTTAATAAAAAAAGAAAGAAAAGAAGGATGTGCTTTATCTTAATCTGGTTTTTGAGAACGTTCCTGAATCTGTTCATCGTGTGATTAATGCATGTCAAACTTTAGATATATACTAGTTACATGCCCCGCGCGATGCTGCGGGTCAATTTTTTTGCATTAAAAAAAAAAACTAAGATCTAAAAGTGTTAGGTTTTTTTTGCAAAGTTGTACCCAAGAGTCTTAAGGTTTGATTGCAACGCCTAATCTAAGAGTAATATTTATAATATTAATAATAACATTAAACTTGGGTTAACCATTAGCATAAAAGTGTCTGGACTGCAATACCAGACTCAATAGCATTGGACGTGAGTCTGACTGCAAGGTCGTATCATAAAAGTGTGATAATTAAATAGATTAGTTAAAAAAAAATAAAGAAAAAAAACCAACAAGAAGAAAAAAATTAATGAAGAAAAAGAAAAAAAATATGAATTAACTGGGTTAACCCTTCAAACCAGGTTAACCCGTCATACCTTGAATTCGTATCGTGAAAGTTTGATAATTAAAAAGGAAAAAACAAATTAATGGGTTAACCCAGAATTAACCGGGCTAACTCGTCAAACCAGGTTAGTCTGTCAAATTCGAAATTCGTGTCATGAAAGTTTGATAACTAAATAGAAAAAAAATTTAACATTAACAATTTAAATTAAACGAAAAAAATTAATTAAAAAGATAAAAAAAAACAAAAAACATTAGCTTTTTCACTGTGGATTGCACCGTGCAGTCCACAGTCAAAGACATAAAAACAACAAAAAAAATAAAAAGAAAAACTAAAGGCATCAGCCGAAAACTACTTAGAAAAAAATTTAATATTAATAAACTAGATTAATTAAATAAAATTAATTAAAAAAAAAAAATAAAAAAAAAACCTCTAAGAAGAAAAAAAAACTAAATAGAAAGAAATTTAACATTAACAAACTAAACTAAATGAAAAAATAATTAAAAAGAAAAAAAAGCAAAAAAAAAATTTCAAGTTAATTCGTCAAACCAGGTTAACCCATTAAACCCGGGATCCATGTCATGAATGTCTGGTAACTAAATAAAAAAAGTGAAAATTAACAAATTGAACTAAACGAAAAAATTTAATTAAAAAGAAAAAAAAATTCAGGTTAACTCATCAAACCATGTTAACCTGTTAAACCCAGGATCTGTGTCATGAAAGTCTGATAACTAAATAAAATTTTTTTTAACATTAACAAACTAAATTAAACAAAAACAATTTGTGAAAATAAAAAAAAATTGACAGGTCAACCTATAATTAACTGGGTTCACTCGTGAAACTAGGTTAACACGTGAAACTCTGGATATGTGTCATGAAAGTCTGATAACTAAATATAAAAAAAATTAACATTAACAAACTAAACTAAACGAAAAAAATTAATTAAAAAGCAAAAAAAAAATAAATTTTGGATTAACTTGTTAAACCAGGTTAACCCGTTAAATCCGGAAAACTTGTCTTGAAAGTCTGATAACTAAATAAAAAAAAAATTAACATTAATAAACTAAATTAAACAAAAAAATTTTGTTAAAAGAAAAAAAAACAAAGAAAGAAGCAAAAAAAATCCCGAAAGGTATAAAAAAAACTAAAAAAAAGACAACTTAAAAAAAAAAAACCCTTAAAGCATTAGTATTTTATTATAAACTGCACTGTGTAATCCACAATAAAACACTAATACACTAATAGTTTTTAGTATAAGTTACAATCATGTAAAGAGCTATCCAATTGAATTGAGTTTTTACAATGGGCTTCTAGCCCATGAAGATTGAAAGGAAAAGACTGCTGAGCTTCCATTTAATGGACCGTGATCCAAGTCCAATTCCACATTCATATTCAGTCCAATTATATTTGGGCTTCGGATATATTCTGGTCTCAAATTACAACTTGTTTCGAGAATCTGTTTCAGGTGCCACTGTTCCAACATATGGATGATATATAGAGTCCTCGAGAACTTTTGTGGCCGTGTAAAGTCTCTCATTTTCACAAACACAAAGGGAGAACTTGTAAGTTCCTGTTATTATCCAAAGCCATGACTCCATTTTGAGTGTCTAAATTTATTACATGATAAACGTTTTAGCATTCACTTGGCACCATTAGATGTGAAAATCCTGTACGCTAACCATCATTATGAAATCTAGGCTGATCGTGTAGGGTGTTTGAGTGTGAGGTGTGGTAGCTTTTTTTCAAAAAGCTACCACACTTCTTACTAAAAAGCATATATTTTTTGCTTTTAGAAAGTGTAGTGTATGCTTTAAGATGGTGGTACCTTAAAAAAAAAGCTATCACACCTCCCATTCAAACACACCTAAGTCTTTATCAGTTTTCAAATTATAAAAACTTTGTAATTAATTTGGTAAATCCAAAACCTATATGACCCGGTATAATCCGAGTAAACCAGAGTTTTTTTAATAAATTCAAAAAATATAAAATTATTTTATAAGTACTTAGTCTCACTTTTTTTATAGTCTATTTTCACATGAATTCGTTTTTTAACTTTTCGATGTGAGATAACTATATATAATCTACACTCATATAGATTATTTTATAACTTTTTAATGTTATAACTATATATAATATATATTCAAATGGATTATTTTTTTATATTTTAATGTGAGATTTATACTACATTTTATTTTTTTTATAGCCTATATTTTGATATATTGTTTCAAAACAATTTCATGTCGGATTTTAAAACTTTAAATATAATTTTTTATTTTATTTTTCTGGGTTGACTTGGAAGAACTCGTATCATTTAGAACCTTATTTCTTGATCGGTTCAACCATGAGTGGGGTTTGATAACTATAATTGAAGCATAATCAAATATCAGCCAACAGGATTACTCGTACGGGAACAACAAAATCAGTTTTTATTTTTGGTTACAGGTGCAAATTCTTGAATAATTACGAACTCGTTGAGTTCCTTGCAGGTTACAAGAGAGGGCGACCCGGTGATGGTGTCAAAAGTTGCTGTATGTTAGGCCCTGGAAACTTCAGTGGCGATGAGCTCTTATCACGGTGCCTAAGAAGACCTTTTAGAAAGACCTTTCTCTACAGTTATTGATTTCTTTTAAAGAACCAACACATCCACACGAAAACATGGCTGTTATTTTTATTTAAATTTTATTGTAATTATTAGGATTAAAAGAAAAAAACCCTCATCAAAGCATCTTTTGTCTTGTATCAAAATGTGGACATAAGAACCCATTCCATGATCCATCCACACAGTTCCCTCTTGTCCCATTGCCAAAACTGGTTTGTCTCTGCGTGATTCTTGCTTTTTTACTTGATTTACCAATCAAGTAGAAATCTTCCATTTGATGCTCTTATATTTCTTCTTTACCTTTCATAATTGTGATCCCTGATTTTCAAGAGATACTAAAATGAAATAATTTCTTTCAGCTTGCATTTTACATTATGATTATGATTCTGATAATCGCTACAACTCTGTGAGTAAACTTGATCAAGTTCAAAAGAGAACCTGTACAGGCCAACGTAATTAAGAAGAACCAAAGACAAGAGAGGCTTATAGCGAAGAACCTGTGTTTTCTTCTCTTTCATTTACAAGGCGGGTTACCAGAAAAGCAGAACAGTAAAGGAAATATCAAGCTTTCATTGTATCCAAGGTCCCTAATGGTTCTAAGGGTTCAAACTGATTTTTCTCAGGTTCTGGATAATTAGGAGAGCCCCTGAAGAGCAAGATTGAAAGGCTTCCAACCTGAAAATATATGAAACATCCAAAGCAGTGAGTTACAAATGAACCAAAATCTCTTCCCACAACGCAATGCCACCCTGGTCCATACATCCTATCGAATTCCTGCATCAAACACAAGCACAAAACCCACTTAAATAAGCCTGAAAATTCAAGTTTCACATTCTATTTGCAAAACTTGTATGTTTAAATATTCTTGGTACATGTGTGCTACCAAATTCCTGCATGCGCGCGCGCGCGCCCCCACAGAGACAACATGCATGCTCCATATGCATCTTATAGCTCACCTGTTTAATAAAACGAGCTATGTCAGTGGCGTCAGTGGCGTCAAAGAAGTCGAGGGCTTTGGCTGCAAGATCAAGGGCATCTTGTTGCATGGTTTGAAGCATGTCAGTCTCACCAATGACTGCCTTGCCTTCTAGCATGGCTAATCTGATTTTTAGTTGAATATAAGGCTTTCCTGAAGGTAGAAATTGAGAGATAGAGATGTCGGTAGCTAAGAAATGAAGAAAAATGGACCAATTGGATATTGGACAAGGTCTAGATACGAAGTTCTAGAGGTGGTGATGATGGGGATTTATATTGAGCTGGGAATAAAGGGGTGGCGCTAGTGGGTCAGCCACGTATAGGATCCCTTCTTTGTGGTCAGTAACTAAGGATGTGGGATTATGCCATTGGAATATTTGATCTTGATGAGCTTGGTGGGCCCTTCTACGCAAATGACCAATCTTGATTCTGCTACAAATTGTTTAGCAAATTAGATCATTGAATATGCCGAATTAATTTTTTTTAATATAAAAAAATATTTAGATATTCCTAATGAGATTTTTAGTGGAAAAAAAAATTAAATTATTAGGTTTATCCAGTTAACTTTCCGGATCCAAAAACAACATTAACAACTTATAAAATATAGTTTAACCAAAAAAAAATTTCAAGATTATAATTTTTTTTTAATATTAAGATAATAATATATTGGATTGACTTGGATCAACTCAGGTTAATATGTCAAATTAGTAACCTGATTTATGAGACTATGATAACCTCGTAGAAAATAAATCAAAACAAATTATAAAGCTTCATTTCCAATCAATCTATTGTTGAAGGATTACATTAAAAAAAGATTAATTAGAAAAGAACCTAAAAAAGCAACTCAAGTTGGCTTGTCAAATTCCCAATTTGGGTCATAAGATCAAGATAACCCCATGAAAAGAAAATCAAAACAAATTACGAAGTTCGATTCTCAATCAGTTCAATATTAAAGAATAAGACTAAAAAAGCATAAAAAATAACCCAAATTAATATGTCAAACCCATGACCTGGGTTATGAGATTGAGAAAATCTCATAGAAAAAAAATCTGATTTAACTCATATTAACTTACCAAATTCATGATTCTGGTTATGAGACTGAGATAACCTCATAAGCTTGATTCTCAATTGATTTTGTTGGACCCAATGTTGAATGATGGAATTTGTAAAAATTTTAATAAAAAAATGACAGAAAATGAGTCAAGTCAATATGGGTTAACCCACTAAGCATTATTTCAGGGTTAAGAGGTCAGGATAACTTCATAAAAATCAAACAGAAATAAATTATGAAATCCAATTCCCAATCAAATATAATATTAGATGATGAAATTGAAAAAAAATCAATTAAAAAAAACTGAGTCAACTAGATTAATCTGCTAAACTCGCAACTCTAGTTATGAGACGAAAACAACCCAATAAAAAACAAATCCAATATTGAAGGATATGAGACCGAGATAACCTTTTAGAAAAAAACAAAAAAAAACATGATTTAACAGGGTTAAAATATCCAAAGTCGTGATCCTGATCATAAGATCAAGATATCCCTATAAAAAATAAATAAAAACAGATTATGAATCTCAATTTCCAACAAACTCAATATTGAATGATAAAATTATAAAATATTTAATCTAAAAAATAACTTAATTCAACTCGGGTTAACTCATTAAATATTATTCTCGGATTATGATATTAGAATAATTTAATACAAAATAAATAAAAAAATTAATAACATTTAATTTTTAATTAACTAGAAAAAGATATTTAGAGCTGGTGGGAAATTACTATTTATTGCTAAAGTAACTTGTTAATTGATGATGATTATGATGAAGAAGAAGAAGTGGGAAAGGTGCAGGGAGGTTTGATACAGGGCAGGATTCATGCAAGATTACAAAGATCTTAGGCCGACATTTAGCTCAGACAGGTGGCTGGTGCTTTGTGGCCTGTCCATGGGATTTTGCCAAGTGTCTTCTGACAGGATGTCAGCTCACGGTGGTTTTTGTCTAGTTCTCTCGCGGTCTATTTCTGAGATTGATTTGTTGCTTATAAAACTCATGCTAGTGTCGTGTTAAGCATGATTTAACTAACCAAGAACATGAAGCCTCGAGAAGATAAATTTAACTGGCATGTTATGTCTGCAGGGAAGTAGAATACGCTGCTCTAGAAAAGTACAAGCACTCCCTTCCCCTGAAATACACAACGCAGTGAGTGCTTTTCCAGTGAGAAAATTGCTGGGAAAGGAATTGCAAGGAGGAAGGCACTGTGTAGAATCTGCTGGAGCCGTGTAGCTGGCTGGCTAGCCAGCACAGACCAAATGTCATGTGAAGAATGTTGGTTATGGTTGATGAGCAAAAGTATTCATGTTTAATGATCCCGGTGCACCGGCCGTGTATTGTCATGATCAGGGGAGCAACACTTAAGAGTTAAGACAACTAACCTGCGTATGACTGACTATCTAGAAAAAATCTATGGAGTGAGATAGATTCTTCCTGATACGTTCTGGTTGAGAGAGATGGGGCGGTGCTGTAGCTATAAACCCAGGCCATACATGCTAACAATCAAACATACAGCAAGTTCTGTCACTTCCGAGTTGGCAGCATTTGGCTAACAATATAAAAGTCAAAATATAAAAGTCACAACTTTTTAGTAGTTGTTCAAATTACTTTTAAATTCATACGTTTGATTTTTATTTTTTATGTTATTTTTTGTTTTTTGATTTTTTTTTTTTACTTTTCAAGTTAATTGGGTTAAATTAAAGTCACTCCTACAAAAATTTAATTGAAAAAATAAACTTAGACTGAAGTTGAAAGTTTCAAGTTTAATTCTTAGATGAGGTTTAATTATAATATCAAATAATTCCTAGCAACTTAAATATTTTTTAATATAACCCGCACAAAAGCATGAAAAGTAAACTAGTTATTGCTATTAGAGATCAGTCTATCCACATTATTTATTGATGAAAATAAGTACAGAAAAATTTACTCAATTAAATTAGTCCGAAATATATCCATTACGTTCAATTAAATTATACTCACATTTCATCTTATATACAAAATCAATTACACCAAAACGTGGACTAAGTTATATATGACAACATTTGACTTCCTCATCGAAGCAATGTCTAGTTAAATTTTTTTTTTATCGCTAGTTCTAGTATTCGGGTTGTCCTGACTAATCTGGCAGTTGCCCTGGACCGCATGCCTGGCAGTGGCAGGTAAAGCTACCAATAGGTATTGATGCATACACGAAGACTCGAAACCAAAACCTCACTTAAACAGAACAAGCTACTTACCACTTGATCCTAATTATTTAACAACTTAAAAAGGTTATTATTGATGGCAGTTCTCGGTGGCCAATTCCAAGTGATCCCAGCTAAACTGGCCAGTTCAGGCGGTGGCTTCATTTGTTGAAGAAGAATTCAATCCAAACAGATACAGAAGCTCACTTGGTATTTCACTCGTTTAAAAATATGGTTGAAACTATATTTTTTTAAAATTTAATTTTTTTATTAAAAATTATATGATTTTAGATTATTTTGATATACTGATTTTAAAAATTAAAAAATATATTATTTTTATATATTTCTAAATAAAAAATACTTTAAAATAAAATAAAATCCACAAAAGTTTGCAAGTGATGGCAAAGAGGCTCAGTGCATCCACTGGCCTAATTGAGATCCACCGAGCCCATCCGAGACCTGTCAATGTTAACGTAGCCATAAAATTTTCCAACAAGTTAACGTAGCCAAAAGGCTGAGTTGTTGTGCCGTCCCCTGTCTTCACCATTTCTTTACATCGAAGAATCCAATCCTTGTCAAAACAACCTTCCCCATCTTCTCCACTATGGCTAAGCTAATTAAAATATGGAAATGTTGTTGCCATGCCAACTCCCTCAGTGCTGACACCCAACCCACTTCTGACAAATTACAGCATGTCACCGACTTGCACGAACCGTGTCGCCGACGCTGAAATCACCAACCAAACCATGACATATGTACTTTTCTTTTGAAAAAAATAATGTAGAAATAAAAATGAAAGCATCCTCGAACGTGAAGACCAACAAAAATATTCCAAGAGTAGAGCCAGCTTTTCTTTCGCCTACCTTCTCTCTTAACCACAAAATTTTCTCACCCTCCCTGTGATTTATTTCATTACACCTAATATCTTCCCTTTCTTTACTCTGCCTCTCTTGCATTTCTTTCTTTCTCTTTTGTCAAGGCAAACCGGAGGACAAGGGACTGCCGTGCCGCATCATAACAATATGGCACCACGTCTCTTATCCTGCTTCGGCAAAAGAAATAGCGATTCCTCTTCAAAAAACCAAAACCATGCAAATGTAACAGTTGATGTATCAGCGGAGGAGCAGCGCCGTGGAGGGGCTCTGTTGGTGGAGCTGTTTTCTTCACAGGGATGTGCAACATCCCCGGCAGCTGAATTGTTGGTGTCAAGGCTAGGGAGAGGGGACTTTCAACTTGAAATGCCTGTTATTGTTTTGGCTTTTCATGTCGATTACTGGGATTATATGGGGTGGAAAGACCCTTATGGGGGTAGTCAGTGGACGGTTAGACAGAAGGCTTACGTTGAGTCTTTGAAGCTTGATACAATGTTTACGCCACAAATTGTTGTTCAAGGGAGAACTCAGTGTGTGGGAAATGATGAGGAGGCTTTGCTGTCTTCCATTGTCAATGCACCAAGGTTTCCTTCTCCCACATTTCAGGTTAGTACTTATATATATATTACCTCCTTTCCTCCGTCTTTTGCCTCGGAATTTTTTGCTACTTTTGTTATTTTCTATGCCTGTAGTCATGGATCTTTGTAATTTTTTGTGCAATGGGGCTACGTGATAGAGATATATAAAAAAATAGCCCTGCCCAAAATATATAATTGTAACATGCTTTTTCATTAATCAGTAGTTTAGGAAATGTGATAATTAATCATGAAATAAGTAAAAAAAAAATGATGCGCGTGATAATTAACATGGTTTTTTTTTTTTTGGCTATCATGTGATCTAGATCATAGATTGCAAATTGTTGTTCATCATTGTTACAAGTCTGCTTGACTAAAGATTGTCAACAAAACCAAGGAAAATTGGAAGTTGATCTCACCATTCAAACGTCGTGACAATGAGCGTGCTAGCAATATTGTGAGAATTAGAGAAATGACGGATAATTTCTTTTACAGAACATGTTCAAATAATTAAAACTAAACCCTGCTAAGCTTTTCCAGTGATCTGAAACATCAAGATCTTCTTCGCTAACTCCTTGAAAAAATTGGTTTCAGGGATGTAGATGTTCTAATTCGATTATATCATTTAGGAATCTAGTTTAAAATTGCCTGACGAATTTTGCATTTGTTTTGTTAGTAAAGTGACCTTGTTTAGCATCATCTGTGTACCTATGAACAACAACTTTAATGGCAACAAAGGAGTTAATTTGGAAAATGACAGCTTTACCTGATGGTGTTTGGGTGGATCTGGCATCATGGCAATGTCATCTCTTCTTCAAAACATGAACCTGATAATCACTGAATATTGGGATGTTAAATTTAGGTAGTACGATTCAGAATGTAAAATCAATCCTCAAATTGAAAAACACTAAAAATGTTTGTAACCTTAAACTCTGATCATGTATTACTGCAATCCTGTGGTAACAGGCAACATTTCTAAGGCCTACAACAGATTCCTTGCAAGTCTCTATGTCAGGAGCTTTAAGGGCTAAAGTTGACCATAATGGTGTCAATGTCATGGTGGCTCTGTATGAGAGTGGATTGGTGACAGACTGTCCCAGGGGAGAGAACAAAGGGCGTGTCCTGTCAAATGACTATGTTGTTAGAAAGCTTGAAAAGCTCTGCACTGTCAAAGACATCTCTGCCAAGAAGACAGTTTCAGGAACTGTTAATTTTGCTTTATGGGAAGGCTTCAATAGCAGCAAATGTGGTATTGCTGTCTTTGTTGAAGACAGCTCCCATCAAATTTTTGGGTCACAGAGCATTCAGTTCCCGGATACAATATGAGACATTCAGACTGAATCAACGACGATATGCTGGCTATGATCAACCTCGGACTTTTGTGTACAGTATGTGTTAGATAATAATTTCTTTTTTCCTTTCGTTTTTTGATCTTTCTATAATTTTTTTACTTGCTTTACATGTGATAGGAGATGGATAGAGACATTTTCGCGGTTTGCTGGTATAAATTGCTTCATTGATATCTTTGTTTCTGTGGGAAAACGGAATTGAAAATTTGGAACAAGTTGATTGCATTGTATGATTTTGTTGGCATCTAATTACTTTCAAGTAGTTGCAGATATGCTATATCCATAATAGCATTATAGACTTTGCTTTACCTGGACCATACTCTTCTGAGTCGCAGGACTAGAAATATTCCTTTTGTCTTCACTATGAAGATTGTGAGGTCAGGTAATAGCTTCCAATGCAATCTTGTAAAGCAGAAATCAGAGGATTTCAAGTGTTAAATTCGCAATGAACTCAAAAAACAATCTTTATTTTTAGTTCTTGAGCATCAACAAGACCACTAGGTTTCTTCACGGAGAGGTTTTTTCTGTTCTGAAAAGTTCAGAAAAGAGAAATTCTTTATCAGTGCCTGTGTGAATTTAGATGTTGCCTTCAAGGGCTAAAATTTACGTAGAAGTACATCTCCTGGGGTTTATAGACTTTTATATTTGGATATTTATATAGAACACTCAATTCCAGCCCCAGCAACTCAAATAAAACACCATTCTCAATGATTTCTCTGCTGCCTGATACTTCTCATAAGATGTTTTGCCGCTTTCCCTTCATGAATCAAAAGAACTGGAGAGGGGTTTAATTTGCGGCACTCCGTTTCTCTAGAAGAACTGGTGATTTGGGTATGATCATATAATCTTTGAGCCCAAATGCAGCTCCTAGAGAGAAAACAACGCAAGCTTTGTTCGTAAGCCTCATTCTAAAAGATGGTCACTATCATGTTCATTTTTGTATTTCAAAAATATTTAAAAAAAAATTAAAGTTTTTATTTTATTTTATTTTATTTACTTCAAATTAATATTTTTTAGGTGATTTTAAATCATTTTAATATGCTAATGTCAAAAATAATTTTTAAAAAATTAAAAAAATATATTATTTTGTTATATTTCTGAGTGAAAAATACTTTAAAAAGTAACTGATACCACATTTCCAAACACTCAAATTAAGATATCTTACGCTGTAACTGAGAAGGGGATTATATAGGCTATAATGGCCAAGTTGTGTCTAAAGTAGCAGGTGGCATGTGAAAACCCTGAAAATTTATAATTTAAATATATAGATGTGTAAATCTTCATGTAAACGTAAGACTGAAAGTGGTAATATTTTAATAAGTGATAGAAATCAAGTTTGAAATAATAGATAAATAATGATATATAAAGGAAGAGATGACCTTCATAAAATGAATTTTGGTTTAGAGTTCGTAAGGACAGAGAAACTGGTAACGCGTTTTGATGGATAAAATAATGAGAAAAATGACAAAATATTTTTAGAAAATAAGTGAGGTAATAAAGAATATATTATAATAAAGGATGGTGCAATGAAAAGGGTAGGACTGAAGGTGCAAGCACCGATTGAAAATCAGTGACGTTATTTTGAAACAGTAATAAGTCCGATAAATAAATAAAGGTGGAAATCCTAAAATGAATACATTCCAAAATAATAAAACGACATTAAAGGTTTAGAAGGATAATTGAAATGATATTTTTGTGAAGATTGAACAAGAAAAATCTAGATTGTTTATGAAAAGTCATGAACTGACCAATTTTACATTAGGAAGCAGAGCTCTCGATTCAATTGTCGGATCAGGATGAAATTTTACATGAAGTCTATTAATATGTTTTCCTACCTTGGTTAAATATCTCATCCCTATCGGAGTTTGGTAAAGACTAACGATTTAAGTAGAAATAAATCAGATAGTTTACATGAAATATAAAATAAAATACATAAAGGCATGAATGAGGGATAAAATTGTAATTATGAAAAAAAGGTGCCTGTAAAACTGCAAAGAGGCCACCAGTTAAAAAAAAAACAAGAAGAAGAAGAAAATTAGAGAAAAGCAGATAGAGAGAGAGCTGCAGATTTTGGAGAAAACCAATAATGCTCCGGTGGTTATATCTCTTGAATCCACCGTTTGATCATGCTTCGTTTTGGATATGTCGTTCTTATTACACTCCTCTACTAAATGACTTGAGGGATTGTAAGGCACACAATCCATTTGATAGAAATCATCATCGGAAATGTCCTGGAAAACAAAAAGAAAATACACCTGAAGGGCAATTTGGTCGCCGACTGATTTCTCTCTGTTCCACCGTTGGATCATGCTCATTCTTGGAGATGTAGTGATCCTATATGTTGCCTTCATTATAAACGGTGGAGATCGGAAACGCATTCTCTAGCAAGGTTTAGTGCATGTTGAACAGTAACTCGTTTATTTTCAGGTAAGCTCGGTTTTATTCAGATCTAGGAAGATCTAACCGTTGGATCATTATGATTGTGAGATATATTATGCACAACTCTATGATATGTAGTCTGACCATCGGGGTTAAAACAATAATTGAAGGTTGATGACTTATTGCCTTTTAAGTCTATAGCTAGTTTTGGCAAAATGTAGTAAGCTTGATTAAATACATGTTTTGATGAAATTAAAATTGTGTACGTGGAGGTTTTATAGAAGATGTAATGATAAAATATGTTCTTATTATTAGTATTATTATAGATTAATTGTGTATTCTTTATATGAGGGGAAGAATGATTATTGTGTAAGAATAGTAACGAACATTGCTATATGCACACGTTGATTGAATAGAAAGCTAACTTATTATAGCAATGTTAGCAATGTTCCTTACTATTCTAACAACAATAATCATTATTGCCCTCATATAAAGAATACACAATTAATCTACAATAATACTAATAACAATAATATATTTTACCATTACATCTTCTATAAAACCTACACCCACACAATTCTAATTTCATTAAAACATGTATTTAATCAAGCTTACAACATTTTGCCAAAACTAGCTATAGATTCAAAAGGCAATACGTCATCAACCCTAACTTATTGTTTTAAACCCAATGGTCAGATTACATATCATAGCATTGTGCATAATGTATCTCAAAATCATAATGATCTAACGGTTAGATCTCCCTAGATCGGAATACAACCGAGCTTACCTGAAAATATATGAGCTACTGTTCAACATGCACGAAACCTTGCCGGAGAATTCGTTTCCGATCTCCACCGTCCCAAATGAAGGAAACATCTAGGCACACCACATATACAAGAATGAGCATGATCCAACGGTGGAACAGAGAGAAATCGGTCGGCGACCGAACTGCCCTTCAGGTTCATTTCCTTTTTGTTTTCCAGGAAATTGCCGATGATGATTTATGTCACACGGATTTTGGGTCTTCCAATCCCTCCGGTCAGTTAGTAGAGGAATGTAATAAGAACAACATATCCAAAACGCAGCATGATCCAACGGTGGATTCAAGAGATATGACCACCGGAGCATTATTGGTTTTCTCCAAAATCTGCAGCTCTCTCTCTATCCGCTTTTCTCTATTTTTTTTCTTTTTCTTTTTTTTTTATTTTAACTGGTGGCCTCTTTGCAGTTTTATAGGCATCTTTTTCCATAATTACAATTTTATCCCTTATTCATGCCTTTATGTATTTTATTTTATATTTCATGTAAACTATCTGGTTTATTTCTGCTTAAATCGCTAGTCTTTACCAAACTTCGATTGGGATGAGATATTTAACTAAGGTAGGAAAACATATTAATAGACTTCCTGCAAACTTTTATCCCGATCCGACAATTAGATTGAAAGCTCTACTTCCTAATGTAAAATTGGTCAGTTCATGACTTTTCATAAACAATCTAGATTTTTCTTGTTCAATCTTCATAAAAAATCATATCAATTATCCTTCTAAACCTTTAAGCTCATTTTATTATTTTTGGAATGTATATATTTTAGGATTTCCACCTTTATTTATTTATCGGGCTTATTACCGTTTCAAAATAACATCACTGATTTTTAATCGGTGCTTGCACCTTCAGTCCTACCCTTTTCATTGCATTATCCTTTATTATAATGTATTTTTTATTACCTCACTTATTTCCTAAAAATATTTTGTCATTTTTCTCATTATTTTATCCATCAAAACACGTTACTAATTTCTCTATCCTTACAAATTCTAAACCAAAATTGATTTTATGAAGGTCATCTCTTCCTTTATATATCATTATTTATCTATTATTTCTAATTTTGGTTTCCATCACTCATTGATTACCGGATTGACTTTGGCACTAAGATGGGTTAGCCAGATTTCTTGGGTAATTAAGAGAATTACTGGGTTTATTAGTTAACAAGGAAGTTAACTAGATATGGGATAATTCGCATGGAATTATAGGATTGATTGACTAACAAAAGAAGTTAGCTGGAGGCTGAGTAATTCGTATGGAATTACCAGATGTACTAGTAACTGAAGATAGTTAACCAAATGTGTGGGTAATTATATGAAATTACCAGAATTATTGGCACTCAAGATTAGTTAGCCGAATAGTTAAGTTTTGAAAAGATTATGTGAATTAATTGATTGAAGTTGGAAGTAGTAAATTCTAAATGTTATGAGTAAAATAATTAATATATGATTAAGTTATTGAGTAAATTAATTAATGTGGTTATTGGATAGACACAATGACTTGGAGATTGGAGAGGAATTGATAGATAATTGGTTACCATAGTGTTGGTGGCTAAGGATACATTACAATGATACTTAACACCATAATGATGGTGGCTAAGGGCATAAATTGAAACTTGGCACTGTGATGAAGGTGACCAAGGTTATGTGAAGGATGCTTAGTGATCGTAGTGTTGATAACTAAGATTGTGTGCAAATGATACTTGACAACCGTGATTACAATGCATATGATGTTAATAAGAAAAATGAAAGGGGTTTTGTACGAATGGAAAAATCAAATGGCATTGATTAGCTATCTAGGTTTGGATTACTAATGGTATTGATGAGGTTTCATCGGTGCCAGTATTTCTTAAATTGATTAGTCTAGGCCAATATTAGATGACTAATGATACTAATGAGATTTATTAGTTTCGGCGATTACCTTCTAGCAACAGATTTAGAAAAGGAAAAATATTGATTAGTTATTCCAAAAGAATGAGATAAGCTAATGATACCAGGAGAGGAATATCTTGGTATCAAGTGAGAATTGATTTATAAGGAGATGGTGTTCGCAAACCGTTGAGTTGTGTTGAGATTTCCAAAATGAAATTATTCTTAGCAAATGAGATAGGATATTAGATGGATATTGATAATAGATGGAAAATATATATTGTAAGAGAGGTTTATGCCTAATTTTATATATCAAAAGAAATTTTGTAGAGATTATTGTCTGTCATTGTTATTGCTTGTTACTATCTTTTATATTTATGTGTACATGTTAATTTTTATTTTCAGATCCATCAGGTTTGCGTCAACGGTAATACTAGTTTAGTTATCTTTTGCTTATGAATTATTTGTAAATTAAAAGACTTATCTTCTAAAACTTGAGATTTAATATTAATCTATAAATTTGCATGTATGTCTTTACTCTAATGGTTGAAACTCTCAGTACCTATTTGACCATGCATGTTTATAGTTGAAATTGAATCTTTCATTTGAACTACATTATATGATGTTATTGAATAAGATGTGTTGTGTTGATGATAATGAGTTGGGTTGAGACCTAGGATAATTGAGTTGTGATTTTAAGTTATGAGATGTGAGATATTAGAAGTGTAAATAAGATATATGTCGATAACTTGAGACCTACCAGTATAAAGGAGACTTGCTGAAATTTTGATAGAAATTTTGGTGGAACTTGTATATCAAAAAAAACTTTACCTGAAAACTTTCAATATACCGTGAAAAAGAATGTAGAAAAATCGGGGTTGTTACATGACAAGGTTCCTTTTCATTTGAAAATGAATTATTATAATTATTATAAGAAAATATAAATGATGTAAGAAATCACTCTAGTAATCCAAAGTAAAAAAAAAAAAAAGATGAGCAAAATGAACCTAATAATTAGAAGCAATATAGTCTTTTCATATAGCTATTGGTCATCAATATATTTATAAGGGATAGATAAATCTTTTTACATTTTTTATGCAAAACAAAATGGCTATATTGTTTTTAAAAATAATTATTTAAAGAAGATTGATATCTAGGGGAGTTCTTTCAATTTTTTAAAATGAGTGAAATGATATGTCCTATTTATTTGTTGGGAAATAGTTTCTTTTTAGATAGTGGTTTTCATAGAAAGTAGATTCCTAAAAAGTGAATTATTTTCTAATATTTGATAATATCATGAAAAATAAGTTAGAAAATACTTCTTAGTATTTGGCTATTCCATGCAAAATGAGGTAAGAAAATAACTTATTAATACTTTATTTTTTTAAGTTTATTAAAAGAATAGAGACCAAATATAGCAGATGAAAATGTTGAAGGATGATGAAATTGAAAAAAAAAATAGCAATTTCATAAATTATTTCAAATAAAACAAATAGCAATAAAATAAAATGAGGATCAAACCTGATAGATAAAAAAAAATAAGAACCAAGTTTAATATAAAAATCAAATTAAATTAAATTAGGAGCCCAATGGTAAGGAGCTAATTAGAAGGATGGATGGAGAAAAATTAAAAAAAAGATTAATAATAAAAAAATATTCAAAATAAAATATATAACAATCAAAATATTAAGGATCAAATTTGATATCATTAACAAATAACAATAACTTTTGAAAAGTGTATTTCGTCCAAAAATAAAAAGAAAAATAGTTTGCTAAAAACCAAGTCAAATGTTTTTTTTACTATAAAGTGTTTTTCATTGACCAATTTTTTTAATAATAAAAAAATATAGAAAAATTTAGAAAGTGGTTTCTAGAAAACCATTTTCCATGAAACAAATGCCCCCCTTAAATGCCCTTAAAAGTGGATTTTTCTTTAACTTACATCCAAGGGTATTTTTGTATTTTTACTTGATTTTCTTTGTTGTTATTAGGTTTGTTTAGGGACAATTTTGTAATTTAAAAATATGAACATTATTAAAAAAAGAAGAAAGTGGTTGACCTTTAAAGTGCACGCATCAGCACGTGGGTTGTGTATGTGGGATTGTTTAGTGACCAAACGCTGCCTTCCACAGTGACATTTGAATTGTCTCAACATCTCTCCGTAATGAGGCAACATGTGTGACCAACGACCATCCGATTTGGCAAAGATAACATTTTTTTCTCTTCTTTTTTCTCTCCTCTTTAATCTCCATTCCTGTCACTTCAAAATTTCAAAACAGCTCTTCAATTTGTTGTTCCTTCATATTTCATTATTATTCTTTTGATTAGTAATTTTTTTTACTTGGGATAACTTATAAATTTAGAATTCTTTTCAATTTCATCCTCCTTAATTTTTTTTCATTTTTCAAGTTTGGTTCTCATTCTTTTGATTGCTATTTGTTATATTTGAGATAATTTTTTAGATTAATTTTTTTTCTAATTTTATCCTTCAACATTAAATTGGTTGAGAATTGAGCTTTTTTATTTAATTTAGGTCTAAGATTTCACAGGTTGTGAGTTTTAGAGATTGACATAGTTTTAGAAAGTTTATCTGGGTTTGCTTTGTTTTTCCTTCTTTTTTAAACTCATGTTTTTTCAGTTTTATTCTTCAATATTTATTTAATTGGAGATTAAACTTCATTGGTTTTTTTTTTATTTTCTTTCTATATGATTTTTTACTAGTTTTAAAAATAACTCGGGTTATCTTGGGTCTTTTATTTGTCATTGTTTTTAAAATTTATCTTTTTTAAAATATTTTTTTATAATTAGTTTAAACTAATTAATTAAATATAAGTATGAGATGTTCAGTTCATGATATTTTAAAAAGAAAAGACTTCTTTTATTTGGTAGACATCATTTTATTGGCATGAATAATCATTTGATTAAATAAAAAGATTATTTAAAGAAATAAAATTATTAAACACAATTGCACATGCTTCGTGTTGCGAGATTAAATATTTTAATTTACATCAATCTCTTGATTTTTTTCAATTTAGTCTTTACTTATCATTAACTATTTATTTTTATATTTATTGGCACGATAATTCTCAATTTATATTTAATTAGATGGATATATAATTTTTTTTATTTTTTATTGGAATCTTTTATGAGAAAATACACGTTGAAAGGGCGTTTATATTATTACATTTGCTGAAAAATAAAATTATCCAATAAGAACATATCAAATAGCTAGCATATGCTATTATGTGTTGTCATCGGTATCCTCCTTCTCATGTTCTCTTATTCTTTTTTTCTTCAATAGGTACTCGTGGGTATTTCTCATTGTGCGTTTCTATCAAATAAAGGTCCCCATTCCCTATAATTTAGCAATTAAATTCCTCTAGATGTGGGTTTTTTTAAAAAAAAAAACCTAAATCAGTATACAAGGGTAAGAGCAGATTTCTATTTTTTCCAGAACGTAATTGCAAATTGTTTCTTACAAATCTGTAATTGCAGATTGCAGATTGCAGATTTTGCCATAAATTTTACATAGATACAAAGTTATGGCCTATTAAGTGACTTAATTGCTTCTTAGTTCCGATTCACTTCAGCTATAAAAATGGGAAAAGCTAAAACACTCTCTCCTTTCTTGAGGACAGCGACTTAAAAAAAACAAAATACAAAGCCAAAAAGGTTGGAAAATGCTCCGTTGCCGGGATTTGAGATCCGAGTATCCTAACCAACTAGACCATGCATCATCTTATTCTTGTCCAAGTGGAAGCTTTCAGGCATACTTTGGATCTCAGTGGGTGCCTAGCGCCTAGTCTTACAGGATGGGAAGTCAAGAGCTAGCTAGCATACATAGTTGAGGAATCAGGCTACTTTAGGAAATCATGAGAATATTGAGAACGCATCCACCCTTTTCACAGAGCATAAACGCGTAGGCATAAGGTGGAAAAGAGATGGTGTTAAAATAGCAAGGAAAGCATCTCTTCGCCGGAAAGTTCAGGTCACTTATCGCCGCACTAGATAATCTAACGGCATGCCATACAGCAGAAAAGGATCTGACATTGCTGTTGATAGAATGCAAGAGCCAACTTTCAAAATTAGCTCAAGACAGTGAAAAAAATAATCATACGAGTCCAACATGATTTCCATGATGACCTAACAAATGCATGTGATATCTAATAAACAAATGATTAATGACCAAATATAACTTCCAATACACAAGGCCAGCACAAATCTGAGCAACCCATCCCTAAATTATACCAAATAAGATTGATTTATTTCCATTGCAAAACAAATCCGCTATGTACACATGTAGAAGGGCAAGCCCATCCCTCGCACCCTGAGCTGACCTCCATACCATCCATCAAACAAATATCGGCATAACTACATGATTTTCTCCTCTTGATGGCACCTGACTGCCGACTCAACCCCACCTCCCCTTGCCCATTAGTCAAGGGGCTGAATTAATACAACTTACAGCAAAGATCAGACCGCATACCACACCTATTCTGCTGCTTCAACGTGTTGTCGAGCCAGGTACTTTTCTCGCCGCTCTTTCTGAAGAATAAATAGTAATGAAGGTGAAGAAATTGTATTATGACATGAAAATCATAAAAACTGAACACTGTTAAATCAGAGAGAACATCCATACCCATTCATCTATCACGAGACCTTCCCCCACAACACGGGGCCCTGTGTCTGGTGGAGGTTTCTTGCGTGCTTCAAGAGCAGCCTCTGCTTCAGCCAACTGAAGCTTCAGTTTCTCCATTGCCTTCAGAGAAACAATCTCATTCTCATTTTTTAGCTTTTTAGCTTTTTATCGTGCACATAATCAACAACTTAACACAGAAAAACAAAATTTACATACAGGACAAGGATGCTCTGCATCTAAAAACACAACCCGCAATATGCGCTCAACTGTTACTTGATCCTTTTGTTCATCAAACTGCAAAAGGCAAGGTCAATTTGGGTTCAAGAAATGGAAAGTGGCATAAAAGAAGTAGAAGCATAAGGAATATTTATGAGCAGTCTGTGGCAGCTCCAGAATTATCAAGTTTAGACGCACATAATTTAAATGCAGATAATTCCAATCACAGTTTTCCCTGTCGAACATGACATGAAACAAACGCCAGCTTTTCAGAAAACTTTGGAAAAGATATTGGAAACTTGACAACCCATCCCTTTTTTAAACATTTATGTTTGGAGTTCTTTAAAAATCCTCCAACACATGACAATACTGCACAGCCGTGTAGTTGCAACCCAACTACCATAACAAACCTTATAAATGAGGCTCTTGTAGGACCTAGATTGAACATCAAGGTTATTTAAAAATCTTATATTCAATCAAACTAAGCTGCAATATAAATAGGCAACAAACAATTATTAAGATGGTTAAAAAATTTGACTCCTCAGCTCACTTGTTAACTAGTGATGCTCAGAGGTAAGGCTTTTTTTTTTCAGAATTATGTTTCTTGACCTTGCTTGCACTCATTTGGCATCTTCAACTATGAAAATGAAAAACAGACCGCTGCCGTTTCTATCTCTAAGCCACTAATTTTATTTCCATGGATATATTTTTATTTTAATTCATTAAATTATACTCCTATGCCATGGAATAAGAGTTCACTGAAAATCTTTGAATCCCACAACCTCATGAACATTTCTGAAAACCCATTATATGCCACAAATGCCAATAACCAAAGTTTGTCAGCAGTAAAGCTTCCAAAATGGCATGTCTGAACCCTGAAAAAGTTTATCCTAAGGCATTACGGCAACAACCAAACATTAACAATTCTCCAACAAAAAAAGCACCGGATTTTTCATTTTTTTTCAAACTTCAAAAGTGAAACAAAAACTATTGATGTGAACAGCTATTCCTCAACACCAAGTATAATACAGAGACAGATGGTGATGTAAAAGGCACAACTCAACATGACGTACCAGTTCAGGCACATACTCTATTCCTCCCTTCACTTTCAAACTCACAATCTTGAATTTAACATTGCTCTTCTGGTCCATTTGTTTTGCATTGTTCTCCGGTTGCTCCACAAACTTGAAAACTATCCATCAAAATATAAAATTCGAATCAACAGAATAAACAACACAAAATACAACCAAGAGCTAATAAGCACATCACCCCTTGAGACACAAACAAATGGAATGATCATGAGTAAATTACCCGTCGCAATGAGGCTCTCTCCTGGAGCAAGGATACCACCGGGTGGACGCATGTAACAGCTCTTCGGTGCAGTTGTTTGAAACTATAACATCACATATAGATATCAGTTAGATAGTTCAACAAGATCGTTATCAATGATCACAAGTCAGAACACTAACACGCATAAACTCAGGTTTTTTTAATAAAAAAAATCAATAAAAAATTCACATTAAATCAAGAATAAAAAAAATACACACAAAAACAAATTACTACAGGTAGGACACCAGCAGAAAAGATCCCATTCAGTGTACTTCCAAAAAATTTAAAATAGACAAAAATTAAAATAACACCTAAAATGCAAACCACCAGTTTAAATTTAATTCGTATTATTAAATAATGTAATTAACCTCTGTGTTATAATTATTAATTTTAACAAACACTGATACCTTAAAAGCAACATGAGACTTGCTTCTGTTTTTTAACCTTATCGCACTTCTTACTTGCTTCCCGGGTTCATCTATAATAATAATAACAATAATTAATATTAAAATAAATTAAACAATAAAAATAGCAAAAAAAAAATAGTTGACAAAAGTGAAAGTCAACAGGGAGAAGATTAAAACGCAGCGTACAAGGGAAGTAGAGATTATTAGCAGGATCAAGCCGGAGCCTTCGCGGAGCAGGTAAAAGCGATCGCGCAACAGAGGACACCGTTGTGGACTTCAAACCGCTGCTATTAACCGCCACGTGTCGGACACTGTTGCTGCTGCCCTTGTGACTGTGGTTAAGGTTTTGTGTAGAAGAGGAAGAGGAAGAGTTAGTCGCTGTTTGCCAGAACGGGCAGAGCCTAAACAGCTTCATGTTGTGGTCGCCGTTAGTTTTATTCCGGCCAGACACCCCCATCTATCACCGGAAACTCCACGTGGCCGGTAACCGAAAAGACTATCAGTTAGTTATGTAGCTGTTCAGTAAGAGGAAGGCGTGCCTGGAACGAGTTTTAAACATGGGTGTCGGATTTGAAATGGTTTTTTGTCTAAATTGAGATTTTATATTTTGGTTCTGGAGTCCGTGCTTTGGTGTGGCTGTACGCAAGGGTAGATGTGGGATTGAGCAAAGGTAGTGGGGGTATATTAGGTATGAAAAGTAGCGGAGGGTGATGGTGGAGGGGAGGGGCGTTAATCGAGCTGGTGATGAGAATTAATGAAGGGAAAACTAAATTAGGTAAGGTTAATGTTAAGGCATTTACGGTTGTCGGCTACGTTTGTTGGCGTGGTGAAAGGTTGGTTGGGGATTAGTTGGGCAATTAATTAGGTGAATAGTGACATTCTTCCGGTGGGCGTGCTTCTGAATATTTAATGGCTTCCGCAGCTAAGAAGCAGTCGAATGGCTTTGCTCTGTGCTATAAATAACACTATCCTACTATGATGATATTTGTCTAAGTTATCATTAGAGTGAGATTAAAGACTTGTTTACGAGTGTTGTGGGTGATTTGTTGCCTAATACCATCTTCCTTTGCCAGAAAGGAAATGAGTTTCCCTTATGCTTCCCTCTGTTAAATTATTAAATACTTTTGGTGTGTTGCTTTTTATTAAAAAGTACAATTCATTATTATAATTAATTGTATAAATACCTTTTAAATTACCCCGGTAGCAATGAATTACACCTGTGTGTAATTCATGTTTGTTATCACGTTAATTCAGTTTCAACTAGGTATTTTACTTACGTGTTGCTGTGAGCTATTTTTAAAAATATATATTATTTTTAATTGTAAGATAATTTAAAAAAAACATACAATCAAGAGTTCGTATATATGATTTGATTTTTAAATAGTAAATAAATAACTTACAAAAAACTTGCTTAAACTGTCTTGAATTTCATATAAGAATCAAATAGTAAAATGTAAAAATACAGCAATCTAACATAGACATTATTTGAGCAACTCAAAACAAAAAATAGCATGATGAACAAAAAGAGTATGAAAACTCAACTTTTAAATGAAAAGTAAAATCTCAACAAATATAGGCAAGTAGAGAGTAACAAATGTTTATTAACTCTTTATTATTGCCAGGATCTAAATAACTTAGTTAAGTTATTTAAGTATCTATTTATATATCTGAACCTAACGTATAAAATGAGAATGGTATATACCTCAAACACTCGTCTTAAAAGATAAAAAAAATTTTCTTAAGAGAAAGCAACTTAAGAATACCTAAAGCCTTTAAACTTTCTTGGACAAGCATTGGCTAAATAGTTTCTTCCACCAAATTCTGTACACACACACATATATAGATAGCAAAAAAATCCTAGATGTAAATTAAAAAAACTTATACACGCATCTAATTAAACAACTCAATAACCATTGTGTAAAGTAACGGAAAAAAAATTATTAACAATAAACAAAAATAAAATTAAGAAAACCAAGCAAAAAATAAAAATCAAGATATCTGACATCGCAACACATGTAATTTACATGGTTATATTTAATGAATTTCTCTATTAAAATAAATTTTTAATAGAAAAAATATAAAATTTGTAATAAAAACTAATACACACATAAAATTTATTGAACAATAATTAAAAAAAACAATGCAAGGCTGCACATATGAAAATTTTATAAGAAATCAATATTCAAAAAAACATTTAATCTATATAAAATTAAGAAAAAAACCATAGATGAATTATATATACATCTCTAAAAATTAAACACACTCAATATCATTAAAAAACAATCACAATCTAATTAAAATATAAATAAAAAATTTATTTAAAAAAATATACACAAATAATGCATAAAGCAAAAAATAATGATCAAGATATCTAACATCACAACACGGGTAATTTACCTGGTTATTTTTAATAAATTCCTTTATTAAAATAAATTTGTAATACAAAAACATATATAATTTATAATAAAAATCGACACACACACAAAATTTATTAAACAATAATTATATATATAAAAAAAAACAATGTAAGGCTGCAAATGACACATAAAATTTATTAAATAATAATTAAAAAACAATACAAGGCTGCACATATGAAAAATCTTATAAAAAAAATCAATATTAGAAAAAAATTAATCTATATAAATAAAACAAAAACCACAAATGAATCATACCAACTTTTCTAAAAATTAAACACACTCAATGTCATTTAAAAATAATCACAATCTAATTAAAAACATAAATCAAAAATTTATTTGAAAAAATACACACAAATAATGCATTATTTTTTAAAAAACTAAAAAAAAAAGGAACCAGGTCAGGTTGCAGTGCCTGACCCAAATAAAGCAATGGCCTGCAATGTCAGTCCCAAGCACGATCCTTTATTTTTTAAAAAAAAATTTAATGGGGTGACCGACGCATTAAAAAAAAATAATGTGTTGCTTGGGAAACCCACAAACTGGCCACTGTGGCATTTGGAAAAATAGGGCCCTTCATTTTTTTCATCTAAAATTTATTTTCAATCCATTTTTACCCAAAACATCTTGAAAACACCCCAAAAGCCTTATTAAACCAATCCAAGGCCATCAAAAGCCAACAAATCGCCCTAAAATCCACTTGAAACAAAAATTCTTCTCGAGCTCAAATCTGTTGTTTTAGGTGTTTTCAAAGTGAAAAAAAAACTAAACATAATTCCTCTCATCATATGAAATCTTTTGACACAAAAATCAACTGTTTTGGTAGCTGAAATCTTCCCCAACGACCACTTTCTCTCTCTAGGCTAGAATTCGACGACTCCCTCTCTCTCCTTCCAGCAGAAAAAGACTGAAAAAAGAGAAAAATGAAGTTAGCTACCAAAATGTATTGTCTTGAAATTCAAGGAACTGGTCACCTAATATCTAAAAAATATAAGGGATTAAAATGAATGTTTCAGTGAAACTTTCAACTCGCTCCTATATTACCTGAAAGTTTTACTTCAGTCCTTTAGCTTTCATTTCAATCCTCCATTCTAAAAAAATATGTAATTAGAGGCTAATTTGAGCTAAAAAAAGTCAAATTGCACAAAATAAAAGTTCGATAACCAAAATAAAAATTATTAAAAAATACACTGTTCTATGCAATAATAAATTGTAAGAGAGTGCACAATATTTTTCGCTACAATAAAAGGTCGGTACCTTTTAGTTTTTGTTGTAATTCTTAAGATGTCTAGCTAAAGAGTTGTAGTTAGGTCAAAATTTTTCTTGAATATAACAAAAACATATATGGGCTATAGATAATTATTTAATATTGTTATTAAATTCAGTTGGGTGAGTCAACTTTAAAATTTCCTAACTTGATTTCTTATCTAACCTAGATTTAAAATTATATTGTGTGAAAGTGCTACAAATTAATAAAAAAAAACATAAATCTTAATTTTTCAATCAACAAAAGTGTCCGGAAAAAGTCCAATCAGCAACAAGTTTCCTTTCACTATACCCACCAAAAAAAAAAATTAAGACAAACGATGCGTTATCCTCTCTTAAAAAAACAAAAAACCTGGGCATGAGCATGCTGGGCTTTTTCATTAAGGGAAGGTGAGTGGACCTTGCCCATTAGTGCTAGACTTCTTTGTCTTTGTTGTTTTTGTTTTATTTTATTTTTATCTATTTTCATTAATTATTTTATTTTTAAATATTGATTTATGCACTTTCTTTTATTTCTTAAACAAATTGAGTTACTCTATGTTTTTAAGTAGTGATTGATATTTTTATATCTTTCAGTTACATGATAACATGAAGAGATTGGTTTGATTTATATTGAATTTTCTTACTATTATATTTGATATGATCTAACTATATTTGTATGAAGTTTTTATAAAAACATAAATTATGATGAAGAATTTGTATATATATTTATACTTTATTTCCACAGTGAAGAATAACTTCCCACTTTAATTAGTATTAATAATTCATTTTATTTATCAATTTATATATTTTATAGTTTATTATATAAATTATAAACAATATCTTTTTGTTTATCTGAAAAACATGTCCACAACATAATTTTTTTCAATTAAAAATTGATTTGAAATCTTACCCACAGCATAAATCAGATGTTTGCATAAATAGTATATTTGCATTTACAAATTAAGAAAATAATATTTTTAAAATATATCTATAATATTAATATATTCCTTTATTATATTCAAAATTAACTGACCGCGGGTTATAAAATTTGTTTTGATGATTGCGTGTGGTGGTATTGGGTATTGGCGATGAAAACCAAGCAAGATGGTATAGAAAATAAAAAACAAACCACATCGAAGCTTCTAGGGGATCAATCTTGTCGAGATTATTTTATGCTTCTTTCTTAAAACATTTTTTTCTTAGGCTGTCGTGTGCACCAGTGCTGGAACCATTTTTTTTTCTTTGAACCGAGGAACCATGGTGGCGTGGTGGGAAATATACCACCAAATCAACATAATAGCAAATTTTGTTGATGATAATTCTTCATTTTGCCTTCTTTATAACAGGGCTTTCTTTTTAGTTAACGCTTCGTTTTTGGGCTGGATTCCCAGTTTCCAGTAGCGGGCTTGATCTTGTACACCTATATGTCGAGGTCGGAGTGGGTTTTTTCCTCTCAATTGCATCGAATTTCATAGCAGTGATGGATGGACTCGACATGGAAATACCATCAGTGGCGTGGACCTCTCTTGAACATCTTAGTTGCAAACAATATTACATGGTTTACATCAAGGTATTTGAAAACTGAAGATTGAAAATACATCAAGCTATTCTTTCGCAGTAGGAACACTAAGAACTTGATACTTTATACGAGGAAAAAAAGGGATCAATTAGGCCCCCAACAAATCAGGTGTAAGAGCGCCTCAGCCTTCTCTTCCCTTCTCTTCCTCCTATAGTCATCAGCACCACTGTTCATTCCAGTGGCCCCATGACTATTACCACCAGATGCGGTGCTAATTCTGCACATATTTTTGCTGGCACTGTTAATGTTGCTTGGTGCTGATTCTGCCCCCCCGATATTACTCTTCTGCGCCATGGACTTGAATGCCACCTCAAACTTGCACAGTCTTCTATTACCTCCCATTGCTCCTCTTTATCTCTCTCACTAACTTCTCTGCTAAAAATTTAGAGGTAGTCAAAAGAAGGGCATGTAGAAGTGATTCTTAAGGCAGCTGGAGTCTTGATCACCTGGCAGAAAGGTTGCTGGATGCGTTGAAACTAGTTAGGCGCGGTGTATTTATACATGCAATGATAAAAGACTGGAAAGCAAAAAAACAGGGGCTTGCTTCCTCGGGATATGGGAAACTGGGTTCTTCTTTTCCTTGCCAATAAAATAAAAAAATCTTGAAGCTAATGAATGCCTCGCATGTCATCACCTTAAGATGTGAATTTAAATAGAAAATAAAAATAAAAATTTATTTGTATGAATTTACAAAGTGCTCATGAATTAATAGCACATGGATAGTCGTATTAACGAATCTATTCCATTGAAATAAATTAACGAATTCACAATTACTGGAATATATTTGTTAATTTTAAACCACCTTTTGTTATTTATGTTGTTTGGACGGAAGCTAAAACCACCCTTGCTAAGAAAAAAACAAAAAAAGGTGATGATTTCTCCCGCGGTGGAAACTGGAAAGTGTTGTGGTTTTGAGAAAACTGAGGTTGAATAAGGATTTTAGCTCCCAGGTTTGTGGGTAGTGGTTTTAAATTTTAATATTCCAAGGGGTGAGGGTCTAGCCTGTGTTTGGTGGTTTTAAAAATTTTGAATTTTTTTATTTTGAATTATTTTTTTAATATTTTTAGATTATTTTAATAATGTGATAATATTAAAATTAAATTTTAATAAATAAAAAAATTATTTTAATATATTTTTAAATAAAAATCATTTTAAAAAATAATCCAACCAAACACTCCTAATCGCCGGCTTTTTAGCTGGATCTCCTGTTTAGGTTACGGCCTGTCTTTTCTTTTCACTTAATTTAATTTAATTGAAAGTAAGCACGTGCTCAAGTGACTTTTTGACAAAAGACACCCCCAGCTTGAGCACACGGTTATAATTATATGGTCTGGGGCTCTGGGCAGTCGGTGTCGGTTTCTAAAATGTCATAAATGCCCTTAACCAGTAGTTTTATAATTAACTTTTACCTTTTTTATAGAAAAGTTAACTTTTTATTAAATATTAACATGTATGGTATTGTGGTAATTTTTATTGTTGTGGTTGAAAAAATTATTTTATAAAAGGTATTTTTAGTTGAGGTTGGTTTAGTATTTATATATGTTTGGTTCAAAATATGGTTGAAATTGAGGTTGAACAAAAAATAGTTTAATGCGTTTGGACAAAATAGGTTGAACAAATTGAGGTTATAAAATAATTAAATATATATATATATATATATATTAATATTGAAGGTTTTTAATTTAAATATTGTAGATTTAACTATTGCTTTTACATCATAAAATAAATAATATTGATATCAAATATTTTTTATTGTTCCATTAAATGATCTATAATTTCATCATGTACGCAATACATCCGACAAGGACTACAATTTCATTAGTTTCTTAAGTGCGCAACAACATCAGGTAAAATATCATCAAGAACAAATTGAGATTGTGATCAAATTCTGCAAATGCTACGTTATCAAATGATCTCCTTCTAATTTTTTGAATAAAACACAATTAAAAATAAAAATAAAAATTGATTTTTTTAACTGGGTCGGACCCGATTCAATGCATTTAGCTTTGGATCAGACCTGATCTGACCGGAACAATGGAGAGTGACTCTATTGTTCATGTGAACAGTGGAGTGTGATTATCACATGAACATTGGAGTTGAACTCCACTATGAGTGTTAAGTGGAGAGTTTCACTCTCCACTAAACATGTCGGCGGGTTTGTCAAAAGCAGTTGAGAGCTGCTTTTTGCAAATATATATATTTTTTTAAAATCTACATGAGTCCTCTATACACAGTAAATTATATTATAGGATTATTAAACAAGTTACTTCTATGTTTTGCTTCATTACAGACGTAATCTCCTAAACAAACTGTCTCTTATATACTCTTAAAATAACTAAATTAACAGCACATTAAAACTGAAAAAACTTAATTAAACACTCCTTTTATTTTCTTATATATCATTGATTATTTGTCGGAATTTTTAAATTTACTTCATGATTTTCATTTTTTCATTTTTTATGATAATTTTGTATCCAACTTTTAAAAGAAAAAAAACTATAATGTCAAAAATTTTCAACTAACAATGGAAATTGCTCGAGATCAAACGTCACCACGACCGAACCTCAAGTAAAGAGGCTCTCAGTGTGTTCGACACTGCAGTACTTTTTTAGTCATGATTTAAAAAATATATATTTAATTTTTAAGTAATATATGTTTTATATAAACTGTTATGAGATGGAGATTCTATGAATAAAAAAAAATTATTTTAATATTAATAAAATTATATATAAGATCTAGTATAAAAAATATAAGCTATTTAACTAAAAAAATATAGACTCTTTAATGGAAAAGATCCAACTTGATAGCTTTTTTTTTTTTCCTTATTTCATGAATGCAACTAACAGAACCCAATAGTGAAAAAATCGCATTTCGCATAAAAAATAGAATAAAATAAAGACAGATTTTCTTATGATATAATGAGAGATAAATAAATCCGTTTTTATAATATTTATACAATATTTATTAGGTAAAAACAATTACCATAACCATTAAATAATAAAGTAATAAATATTTAATTTAGTAATATTTATAATGTTCATTACCTATATATAAATATGATAAAAGAACTATATAAGACCTATTCATTTAATTGAAATGAATTGAATTTTCCTGCTAAGCCAGGGATAGCAGCAGAACATGATCTTACGTTCATCTAAGCATATCCAGTGTTTTTGGAGTTACACCTTCATAACAGAATCTCTGATTTTTCACCAGGATGCTCAAACTGTAACAGCTAGCCCCATTGGAATAACAGGACACAATGGCAGGAGAGGGAGCTAAAGAGATGCAATTTAGGGTCTAATAAACAGTGATATAGTAACAATTCATGTCATCATAGATTAATTTCTACTTCACTTGGATCAATCGGTCCCCAATTACATTAATGGTGATTGGCAACCTAGAACTTCATCAAATACTCGTAGCAAAAATATTGGAATGACCATTGCACTTTGTATACCTAAAATCTAGCAGTACTAGGACCCCAGCAGCTTAAATTCATGGTTTTCTCCAAAGACGTCTCCCTTCTCTTCATCTTGGCTTTCAGAATCTCATTAGACACTGCTGCTGCTGCTGCTGTTGATGGTGAAGAACTAGAAGAAGAGGAGGAGGCCAAGATCTTGGATCGAGTAAATGATCTGATATTGTTCTTGGCATGTTGATGCAGTGACCTTAGGGTGTAATTCCACCTGCAAATACCTTGGTCTTTTAGTGCCTCCACCGCGCCAATACTAGCTGCCACAATCCAGGCTTTGCTTGCTGCAGCACTCATTTTCCTTTTACAGGTTTTGATTTCTTGGGTTGCTGGTGCGTGTATAGAGAGTGTTTCTTGATTAGCTATAAGGCTTTGAGGTGGGGTTATAGCGACGGAGTGCCGGCTGTGATATATAGTGTGCGAGCGGGGGCATGGTTTTTGACGAAAAACCAGAGGCGGACTAAACCAACAGTTAGGAAGACTATCCGACCCATGGTATTCTCAGTCCACAGTCAAAACCGGAAGTACATTCCCCATTTCTTTAAATATGTTCTAAAATATTCTAAAGCTTTTTTATATTTTTTTCCTAGAGATTTTTTGTAAATTTATTATAATTTAGATAGTGCAAAAAAACAGGATGGAATTGTTTTAAACAATTGAAGATATGTATGATTCATGGGACTTTTCTTGGGTCACCCTGGTTCAATTCTTTTATGTTTAAATATTAAAAGGGAGAAGATGAGAATTCCGCCATTAAAGAAGAAGGATGGTCACGTTCTCTGTATTCTTTTAGTATACGCAAGAAAGGGGGGTAATAATTATTTTTTAAAGTATTTTTTATTTAAAAATATATTATAATAATATATTTTTAATATTAATATATCAAAATAATTCTATAATATAAAAAAATAATTAAAAAATTAAAATTTTATAAAATGATGTTTGAAACACAATTTTAAACAATATATTTGTAAGTTAAATGAATGATCATGTTTTAGATCTTTATATCAATTTGAATTCAAATGAAAAAGTAGTAAGTGATTAATTTATTATTATTTTAAAAATATGTTAATATTACCATTATTCATTTTGAACTTAATAATTTTAAATTTAACCAAAACATCAAATACGAGAAAAAATAATTTGAGAATCTATTGTGTAGTCCAAATCTTATTAGGCTCTCTTGCTGGGGGAAAACAAAAAATAGGGATGTTTCTACATAAAAACAGTGCTATATTTATAAAAAGTTTTGATTATTCAAATAAAATATTTATTATGTTGTTTTTGTGTTTTAAAAATATTTAAAAAAAATTATTTTTTTTTAAAATTAATATTTTTTGATGTTTTTAAATCATTTTAATATGCTAATATCAAAAATAATTTTTAAAAAATAAAAAAATATTATTTTAATATATTTTTAAATAAAAAAACTTTAAAAATTAACTGAATGAAATAACACTTAAAACAAACTGTTCTCTCAAATGAGAATATTTGTATGCAATTTTTTAAAGAGGAAGTGGGGCAAGTTCAGATAAAAAGCTAAAATGATTCCCTTTTAACTTTCCTTAGACGTGCTGCGTTAGAGATGCTCTAAGCCTCTAGTAATGGAGAAATCATTCTTCTTCGAGTAGATAAAAACCTCATCGCCATCTCTACGTACTAGCTTCTTCCTCCACTCCAACATGTATGCCCATGGTTAAATTTGTTAAGAAATCCCCACTACTCACGTGCTCCCTTGCTGTCTTCTACCATCTTCCATGCCTTCTACATTCTGCTTCCCCAACCCTCTTAATTGAACGTAGTTTTGTAATGGGTTTTAGGGTTCAACTCAGGGTGGCTAGTGTAGAAAATTCCAGCTCCGTTCTGATGGGTTATTAAAGTTGTAGTTTGAGTCAATTCAGGTATCTTAACTGATAAAATTAGGAAAATTTGTTGGTGGCGGCTAAGCAATGAAATGTGATGATGTACAGGATCAGTGACAATTTCTTGGGTCTCCTTGTTCTTCAGCAAAAATGAGTCTGGGTTTTTCCAGGCTAGAGTTTGGATTATCAATGAAGAAGCTTTGTATTCCTTCCCATTATTCCCCATCATATCTGTCTATCTGCGGAGTCTGAAATCACGCCCTCATTAACTGTGGGTGTATTAACTTCAGAGACTCTCCAGCAATCCATTCTGATAAAATATTTTTATCTGTAAATTATAATGAATTTTATTAATAAAATATTTTTTTTGATATATATTAAAAAAATTATAATAAAAAAATTAAAATAAAATTAAAAAATACAATGATGTGTTATTTATACCAATAAAATTATCGATAAAATTAATTCTATTAGTAAAATTATTGGTAAACTGTTAACATTGTTCATCATTTCAATTACAAAGAGAATCACACCAACATAATAATTAAAAATAATAATATTTAATTATTCATCGGTAAAACACCCCAATAAAAAGTCTAAAATCCTTTATTTCACAATAGACGGACCTCCTTTCTTCTTCTTCTTCTTTCCTTTATGTAAAAAACGTCAATATCCTTTTCTTTCTCTTCTCTTCTCTTCTCAACTCCTTCTCTTCTCCTCTATGCCCATATATGTTTTCTTTTCCTTTCTTCTTTTCTCTTCTAGGTTTTTTTTTTAATTAATATACTTTATGAATTTGGTTTTTTTCTTTTTCTGAACTTCACTCGCAACTACATTAAGATAAGGTTTTTTTTTTCTTTTTTTTGTGTTTTTTCATTATATTTACTTTTTAATTTTATTTTAAAATTTTTCTATTCTTAATAATTGTATGAATGTTGTTGTAGGATTTTCTTTTCATATGAGATCAATTTTTAGTTGATTTATTTATAGGATTTTTAAATTTTTAGCAACCGCAAAACTTTATTTTTTTCATATGAATTTTTTTTAGTTGATTTATTTTTTTGTGTTATTTATTTGTTGCAAATTTATTTGAGTTGATTTTATTCTTTTTTTATCTAAGCAACTCAATTCTGAGTATCATAGAGTGTTGATTTATATTAATTTAATTTTTTTATAGTTTTGTAAAATATATTTTTTAAAAATATTTTTAAATAATCACCGACAGAATTACATATGGTTTTTTCCAAGGGAAATACCGATGAAATAAAATGGGTAATTTGTTTTTGCATGTCTTTTCCGTTAGTAAATCCTGTCAAAGAACCATCTCAACCCAATAGCTTAAGCTATTGGATAAGGTTATAGGATACGATTTATATTATTTTCTAACACACCCCCTCAAGTGAAAGCCCTTTGGGCTTGAAACTTACACAGGCCCACATTACCTTGTGCTTAATTTTTATCAAATAAATGAGGATGGTGAGATTCGAACTCGAGACCACTTGGTCATTAAGGCTTTGATACCATATTAAAGAATCATCTCAACCCAATAGCTTAAACTATTGCGTAAGGTTATAGGATATGATTTATATTATTCTCTAAGAAATCCATCAGTAATAATATTTTTTTTTATTACTAATGAACTTACCGATAAATAAAAAATTACTAATAAAAAATTCATTGATAGAGTATTTTCATTAATAATTTTGTTAGTAAATTAATTACTAACAAAATGACGGACAAAAAGTTCTGTCAGTAAATATAAAATTTCTGTCAGTCTGCCTTGTTTAGGGAAAGAATCCTCTTTTGAGTTGGAAGCCATCTCGCCGTCATTAACATTACCATTCACTTCGCAACAATTTTTCCACATGGAGGATAGAACATGGGCAGCCACTCATGCTTAAAAGTAACCTGGCACAGTCTATTTGGACCCAATCTAAGTTTCAAGATTTGTGTTAATGGCTTACTCAGATCAAATTACAGTCGGATTCTTATAAACTTAGTCAATAGCAGATCTTCTCGTTCATCTATCTCCAAATAAGACTAATTTGAATCTTCTCAGAAAACATTACATGGTTCAACCTAAAATCATGAGATTGCTATGATCTCAATGTGCAAACGTTATGATGCTTGAATGGATCTGCAACAAAAAGCTAATATACAGCTCTTAGTGCGATGCATATTGATCTAAATTTTCCTCCATTTTGGTGTTTAATATAAGATAATGAATCAAAATTATTTTCAATTACATGAAGCTTTTAATGAAATATCATTCAAGTTCAGCCTTATCCATACAGGAAAAACCCCAGTAGACAAATAAACCATTAACCACTGCAAGAAAGCAAACCCGAGCTCTAGCACAAGACCTGTTTCTAGCTGGAGTAAATGTCAAATATGGGGTTCTAACAATGACTTCTAGCCTCCAAAAAAAATTAAGACTTGAATTGGTTCAATTTAAAAAAAATAAAAGAATAAATAAACTCGGTTATAAATCTAAGTTGACCTGTAAATCTAATCAACTCAATGAAAATCAATCTAAAACCAGTTCTAAAGAAATCACAAATTTCTTTGGAAAAGACCCTTCCATTAATCAATGAGAACATATATCAAGACGAGAGGGGATAAAGGAGGATCAAAATCATAAGTAAAAGAAGATGAAGAAACAATAGATTGGATACCGTAAGCAAAAAGAGATGGCGATATGTTGAGGCAGCTTTAGCCTTGAGTTTTTCAATCAGAGGAGATGAGAAACATTGATGAGACTTGAGAAATATATTACGTTTTATAAGGCTTTCTGTTATAAAGTCTAGTAGAATGTAAATGGGTTTACTCGAGTTTAACTTGAGTTTTTATAGATTAACTTAGTTTATTCGAGTAATCTGAAACTGATGTTTATTTAATCCTTGATAGCTAGGGTGAATCCAAGTTTATTATTTTATTAAAAATATATTGTTTTAATATATTTTTTAATCTCTTGATTTTAACATGACTTGGTTTGGACCGAGTTTCACTATGTTTATTGAGTTATGGATTAACTCATCAATTCTACAGTAGAATCGGCCCGCTTACACCACCCCTCTAGAAGACTCTCAAATTAGGCCTCAAGATACTATTTGAGTCATTTTTGTTATTTTCACTTGAATGTTTTTCTAGATTTTTTTGTTAGTTTTCTTATTTATTTAGGAATTATGATTTTCTTTCTTTATTAAAATTGGTTTCAAACCTATTTAAAATCTTATAAACCTTCGAAAGAGGTAGAAATTATTAAAATTTATTTCACAAATAAAATTACAAATTATAATTCTGTGTGCAGTCCTATTCATTTTTTTTATTTGTGTTTTTTTCTTCATGAAGTGGTCAAATAAAATATCTCAGTTGGGTATTTAATTAAATATTATTTGGCTCCTGCTATTATTGTTTGATTACATTTTATATACAAAACAAGCTTATTTAAAACTGAAAGGGATTGTTTGGTCGTTTATTATAATTTTAGATGACTGGAGCCCATCACAAGCTGTAAGCCAACCATGTCAAGACCAGAAGGTTATTTTTTTTTTAATTAGCTTTACAGCCTATTTATTTTTATATTTTAAAAGTATTTAAAAAAAATAAATTTTTTAGTTTTAATTTTTTTATAATTTTAATGGTTTTAATGTACTGATTTTAAAATAATATTTAAAAAATAAAAAATATATTATTATAAAAAATAATTGCTATTATAATGTTGGCTGGCATATTTTCTAAAGTGGCAAAGAGATAGGTTTTCTTTTTCGTTTTATATTTCCATTTTTAACGACTTTTTGAGGAAAAGGACGGGCCATGTTAGCTTTAAATGCTATTGAATGCGTAAAAGCTGACCTTAATTTTAGCAATTTGCGTGACTTTCATGCTAACCGTGCTGAGATCGTCTATGTTAGAGTCCCAATAATATCTTGATGGATGGAAGTATAATCTGGATAATATATAGTTTCTGTATAATTAGCTTTCCTTAATTTATCCGTTTCTGAGTATTATAGTATAATCGTTTGTTTTGGATCGTCAATGATCGATTAAATAAAGTATACTTTAGATTATAGTTTCTGTTTTAGATTATAGTTTCCTGCCACCACTTTCCACTTTAGTAGTTGAAATTTAGACAAATAAAAGACAATATAATGTTTATTTTTTTATATATATAAAAAAATCAATCTACAAAATAAAAAAAAACCTAGCAGCGTTGGTCTAACTTTATAGACCCACACACATCTTGTCATTTATTTGTTAGATTAAGCGCTAGGCTTTGAATCCTTTATATTTTTCTTTTTTTTTTTATATTTAGATTTAAATACACTAAATAAAAAATTATATTTTAATTATTATTCATGGTTCTAAAATAATATTATAGGTTTTTGCGAGAATGTTAACATTTGCTTTTAAATTATTATAAACATGATATAAACTTGCTACTACAAATCTTTTCATAGTTTGCGAAAATATATTTTTCGGATTAATTATTATTGTTATTATTTGTTTTGATGGCTTTATAGTTTGGATTAATTTTCTTGTATCAAGATTAAATCACCTTCTCAATTCCATCTGATCAAATACATTTAATTATTTAATTACCAAGCTTGTGTTCTCCTAACTTTGTTGACTCAGGAGAGACCATGACTGCTTGATTTTGACAAATTTTAGATGCCACTTGTGGAAAAATCCATCTAATTAGTTTGACGATTTTAGAAAGTTTATCGCACTAATAATTATTAGCACAATATTGATTCAGTTTATTTCGAGGTCTCGATCTAGGGTTAAAATAATACAACAGGCAGTCTTCGTCCTCCGTTGAATTCTTAAATTTGAGGGGTGAATGAAAGGCATAGGATTCCGAATCCCTTGACAAAACTTCAATTTGTTGCCCTAATTAAATTAGCTACAGATTATTTGGAAGATGAATAATTTCTTTAATTTTGTGCTAGAACTAACCCGGTTTATTCCCCAAAAATAACCAGTCATAAAACTTGATAATGGAGTAGCTGGAATCCATAAATGGTCGCTAGATCTCGTGTCATTTTCATCCTTTTAGACGGAAATGAAGCAGGAAATATGATTCTCAGCTTGAAGTCTTGTCATGCGTGTCCCTTCATGAACAAAATGAGATGTGGCATCAGCCTTCATCACTTAAGCTTGAGTGATCTCTCCGCCACTACGTCGACGTACGTAGAGCCTCATTTTCCACCACGTAAACTTATCCCTAATTTATTTTCTTCGTAAAGAACGGTAGCTAAAAGTAAAATCTCCAAATAATACTGATAGGATAGGAGATGATGGCACCCTAATTAGAAGTTCATGCATGTACAGCGTCGAACGCTGATAGAGATAGTTTAATCAGTCATATTTTGAGTTTATTATTTAAAGATTTAAATTTAATTTTGTAGAGATTACCAGTTCAAGTCTTATAAATTTTAGAATTATTAAAAATTTACATGTTCATTTAAGTTTATTTTCTAAAGATTATCAGTTCAAGCCTTATAAATTTTAGGGTCACTGAAGGTTTACCATGTTTATTAACTTTAAGGTCCGTAAAATTAGTCAAGATATGCGTAAACTACCTCGAACATCTATGTTAATAATAATAATAATAATAATAAAAAGTATGTTCAGCTGCATTGATCAAGAGAAAAAAATGGATAACTCAGCGGGCCTCATATGAAACCAACAGTAAGAGTGGGAAAGGAAGAAAAAAGTTGTGCTGCATTAATTGAGTTTCTAGTTTTTGGTAGCTAAATTTGTACAATTTCGATGGCATTTTAAAGTCTTATCAGATGAATTCACTGTCTTCTTCAAGTTTTTTTAAATCCCAAAATAGCATGCCTTCTAAAATGTTTACTGCAGCTTAAAATTTCTTAATTTGTATATAGAAATAGAGGAAATAGAAACTGGAAATGTAAATAGAAACTGGAAATGTAAGTTTGGAGGGGCAAGAAGATAATAATAAATGAATACGCAGGATGCATTCTAGATGTTTGAAAACTTCAGGGGTGCATTCTAGATGTTTGAAAACTTCAGGGGTGCTGTGTCACCTCCAAAGCCATGCCTGCTGGCAAGGTCACAGCCTCACTCGAGGACAAGAGGAAGTGTCATGTTCATGCACACGCAGTCGATCCCATTCAGTCTTCGGTACCAAACTTCCAATGTGCATCGTTTGACGACCTGTCGGTCCACGTAAAAAGAAATGAATCTGGTAACTTGCGGTGCATTGCCATGAATTTATTAAATTCTCAAGGACAGGTGTTCTTTGGGCTATTTAAAAAAAAAGAATAAAAGGGAAACTAAGCTCTGGTTCGGACTATTCCTTTCTTAATGTTGCCACTTACAGGATAGACTATACTTGCATGCCGGTTGCTTGGGACGATAAGAATTTGAACTGTAGAGATGGATGATACATGAATCCTTCTAATTTCCCGCTAGGTTTAGGAGTTGACTAGTCAATTGTCTCGCTTTGTGGGACGGGATGGTTTTATTTTTTTTTAAATACAAAAATGAAAACCAAGAGTGTAGGGGTTTTTTTTGTTGTTCTATAATTAAATCGAAATAACAAGTAAATCTTGAATTTCCTTATCCTTGCTCTTTGTGTTTTGTGAGTTTTTAACCAAACCGTATGAGAGCTAACCTATGTGAATTGGTTGATGCAATGGGTTTAAAGAAAATATAGATGGGTTTAAATCATAGATCAACTTATAAAAAAAACACAAGAAGATTATTTAAAACAAATATTGAGACGATAATATATTTGATGAATCCAGTCACATGCAACTCGATTGTGAGTTGAATTGGATTTAATAATTTTTTTAAAATAACTTTTACTTAATTATATGATAGAAATTAGATGCTTGTAAAATCGAGCATCAATCATAAAATAAATATTTGTTTGAGACTGTAAAAACCCTAAATAAAACATGAAAAAAACTATTCACGAAGTCTATTTCTCAACCAAAAAACCTTGCACAAGTCCAGGCCCACGCACGTGAGCCTTTAATTTTTCTTTAGGTGAAACCTCCCTAATGACCTAAACAAAAAAAAAATGACGTGTTGTCTGCTTTAATAAACGACGCGTCGTTTATATGTCATCAAACTCCGGCCACTGCTGTGGCTGTAAAAACAAGGTTTTCTTATTTAAAAACTCATTTCCACTTATTTTTTTACCCCAAAACACCTAGAAAACATTCTAAGAACCTTGTTAAACTAATTCATAGTCTTAAAAAACACAAAAAACAGACCTAAAACCAAAAATCTTTCAAAACTCAGATATGTTTTTTTAGGTGTTTCCAGGGTAAAAGAAAAAAAAAACATCTCATCTTAACTTCTCTTGTCATATGGAATCATTTGATACAAAAACCAATTGTTTTGGTGGCTGGAATCTTCACCAACGATAATTTTCTCTTTTAAATCTAGAATCCAACGACCCCCTCTCTCTCCTCCAGTAAAAGAAAAGACCGGAAAAATAAAGTTTGGTGCTAAAATGTATTTTTTTAAAATCAGCGAGACCGGTTACTTGATAACTTAAAAAGATGGGGGACTAAAATGAACTTTTCAAATAAATTACAGAGGCGCCACCTATTTTACCCACGTTTTTTACTTCAATCATTTATGTTTCAATTCAACACTCACCCCTAAAAAAAAAGCAATTAGATTCTAATTTTGGGTCAAAACAGCTCAATTGTATAAAAAGCAGTTTGAGGATCAAATTAATTTTTTTTAAATCAATTATTCCCATCCACACAATAATTGATGAGAGAGTGTATAGTAAAGATGAGAATAGTGAAAGTACCACACCCTTTAACTTTATACTTAATGTATTATTGTATGTGTGTATATTACTTTGTATTTCAAACGGATAGATTATCATCAATAGTATTCAAACTTCAGCCCAAGATTCTCTTTAATCAATTTGTACTTCACCTTCAAAAGTCAAGGCAGTTTGAAGCCACCTCAATTGAGCTATGTGAGTTGTGACATGTGAAGGAATTGCATCTCCCCAACCCTATAAGACGTCTTGTCGCTCGATAAATTCTAAATATGGGAAGTTTTTGAATTGGAGAAAGAACTCACAGTATCTTCTTTCGGGAAAATCATCAACAGCGCTGAGGAGCAAGTACATGCACTCTTCACCATCAAGTTCAAAGTTTGAAGGTCCTGCCAGAGATTTTGACACTTGTTTTGTTCCTACGTTTTTAAAATATTTATAAAAAATTTAATTTTTTTATTTTTTTAAATTAATATTTTTTATTTATTTTAATACCTTGATATCATAAATAAATTTATAAAAATTAAAAAAAATATTTTGTTAATATTATTTCCAATAAAAATATTTTAAAAAATAATTGTAATCACATCAAACAAATATACAGAAGGGCTGCAGCAAGATAAAAAAAACTTGGGGTTCCAATTATTTAGAAAACCTCGAATTGAAAATGAAAGCCTCCAACCTTTTTCTGAAAACTGTGGGCTTTGAATTAGTTGTTGATGCATAATATATATATATATATATATATATATATATATATATTTCTTGGTCAGATATTAATTCTGACATGAAATGAAATTTACGCCACCCCAACAGTGGAACCTACTACTTATTGTTTAATAGATTTTATCAAGTGTTTGCTGTCATTTATATTAGAGAATGCCACGCATGGTATGGTAGGGCTCCTTCCTGTTTCTACTTCTTAATGTTCTAATTTCTCTTTCTTTATCTGTGTTTTTCGTTTCCAATTAAATCTTAATTTATTCAATATATATATTTCTCTCCATTATATTATTATAATAATTCATTTTATTGGATAGAATAAAAATATAAAATTAAAACTCGTTGATTGTGGATATTAAAACTATAATATCATATTAACAAATAATATAAATCCAAGAATTTAAACTGTGTTTTATATCACTCAAAATCATTTGCATTAAAACGTCACTTGATTACGTGCAGGTATAGCTAAAATAGAGAGTTGGTTGAGTGCGGATTAATTAATGATATTTTTGTTTTGTTGGCTGTAAAATAGCTTTATTTTATAGAATGTCTTTTTGTGGAAAGTGTATTTTTAGAAAGTCAATGATTTTTAGATGGTTGGTAATGTATTGAAAAATAATTTAATAATTTTTTTAATTTTTTTCAAGTTTATTAAAAGAATATGAATAAAATCTGATAGATAAAAAAAAAATTAAAGAATGATGAAATAAAAAAAATTAAATTTTATAAATTATTCCAAATAAAACAAAAATAATAAAAAAAATAGAAACCAAATCTGATAAATAAAAAAGTCAAAACATTATTAATTTAAAAAAAATTCATAAATTATTTCAAATAAATAGTGATAAAAAATAAAAATTAAATTTGATAAATAAATAATTTCAACTAACAAAAGGATAAGAGAAAAAAATAAAAATTTAAAGAATAAGGATCAAAATTAATATAAAATTAAATTAAATCAAAATTTAAAGGACAAAATTAAAAGATAAAAATATTCAAAATAAAATGTTGAGTAATAAAAATATGGACAAATCAAATTTAATATAATCAAAAAATAACAATATATTTTTTAATTTCTGATAACTTCTGAAAATGTATTTTTAAGCCAAAATAAAAAAAATATTTTCTAAAAAATAAAGCTATATTTTTATTTGATCAAAAAATATTTGTCATTAACTAATTTTTTTAATAATAAATAAACACAAAAAAAATAATTTCCAAATAATCACGCTTCACGGAATAAACGACGGTGCCTAAGTTTTTTTTTTTTCTTTTCTTTTAACAACAACAATTAAATTAAGTTCTCTATATAGATGATCAAAGAGAATAAATGATGCGGATGATGAGAGGCGTCCACGTGTATAAAAGGAAATTGCGACTCGAAAGAGCTGGGGGCCTGAGGCTTGGAGCCATGCACATGCTGAGGGCCTGAGGCTCTGTAGCACAGTCAAATGCTCCCAGCAATACATCAGAACGGATACGTGGCAGTGACAGCCAGAAAGGCTCAAAGATAACGATCTTGTTTTTGTTCTTCTTCGGTTTCACACGACTGTTTTGGAATACGAGACAGCGAGAGAGACTGCTGGAGGGGGACCACTTTGAAAGAGCCAGCCAAGCACGTATTTGAAGCAATTTACGCTATGTCAAATCAACCACTGCCACGTCATGACTGAGTTCACCGGCTCTTATTGGACCCCTTTCTCTTTTTCACCTTTATATACTCTTTTTTTCCTTCTCATTTTTTAAAAAAAAAATTATTTTTATATTTACTTTTGTGTTTTAACAATATTTTTTTAAAAAATTAAAATTTATTTATTTTTTAGATATTTTAATATGCTTTTATTAAAAATAAATTTTAAAAAATAAAAAAAATATTATTTTAATAGATTTACAAATAAAAAATAAAAACATCAGTTACCACAATTCCAATAAAATTTTATATATTTGCAATAAATGGTTGTCTAACTCCCTGTATCTTGGTTAATTAACACAAAAATTAATAAAATATTATTTAATTTCCCTAATCAATAATTACCTCTATATATATGTTGTTATATGTTCTTAAATGTGATAAAATGATTGTTTTCTTCATTTGAGGTGATTTGGTAGCTTAGAGTGATGGTTAACAATACCAAAATGTGGAGGAAATACTTAGAAAAATCCCAATTCAATCTTTAGTTGTAAAAGAAATGCAATTTATTTTTAATTTTTAATTAATTGAGAAACATACTGTGAATTTTGATGTAAATCTTGTAAGTTTGAAATGTAGGACGTAAGCAACCAATAGGCACAAACACAAAATGTAAAAAGGTGATTTTTTTTTTGTTTTTTTTGTTTTTTTTTTTTGGCCATTGGAAGGATTAGTAGCTTTAAAACTAGAAGTGAATTAACGTTTTTTTTTTGTTTTGTTTTTTTGAGATATTTCTTCATAACAAGACACGCACATTCTATGCTGAAGAAAGACGGTACCAAATCCTTTTGACTTCTCCAGCTGCTTTTGCTTCTCTTGCTTGAATTCTCTACCCTATATATTTACGCCCATGATTCTCAAATGGAGTAGGGCACTTGCATTACCTCTCCTTCTACCCCCTCTTCCTCCTCCCTCACACGCGAAATAGGCATTCAGGGATTTGTGAGTTTACATGGGAAAATCTCCTTCTTGTGACAAAAATGGACTCAAGAAAGGTCCATGGACTGCAGAGGAAGATCAAAAATTGATCTCTTACATTCAGAAACATGGGCATGGAAGATGGCGAATCCTACCCAAAAACGCAGGTATACAAGCTAATTCTCTGTTTTATTTAAGTAATGTTAGAACTACTTAGAACTATCTTCTTCTTTTTTCTTCGTCACACTTTTTATTATATATAACCTGACTGATGTTTTTGCGATATTGTTTTCCATATATAGGACTCAAAAGATGTGGAAAGAGTTGCCGTCTCCGGTGGACTAATTACCTGAGACCTGACATCAAGAGAGGAAAATTCTCGGATGAAGAAGAAGAGACAATAATTCAACTGCATGGTATTTTGGGAAATAAGTGAGTACGTTTGTTTTTTTCTGGTTTGTGCCCACTTTTTTTGTTTTATCATTACTTTACTCCCTGGCCATCTATTTGATAGTCAGAGTTTTAATTTGGATGTTTGGAATTGCATCGCAGTTAAAAGTATTTTTTATTTAAAAATATATTAAAATAATTTTTTTATTATTTTTAAAAAATTATTCTTAACATTAATACATTAAAATAATATAAAAATATCAAAAAATAATTTTTAAATTATTAACAAACACCGTTTCTTCCAAACATTACCATTATACACAACAAAATATCATGTACAATTTCTAAGTTGTCTTGTTTCTCTGGGACTCGTGTCCAAGTCAAATAACATCACAATTTCTGTACTATTTCTTTGGTGACTCAGGTGGTCTACAATTGCTACTCGCTTGCCCGGAAGAACTGATAATGAAATAAAAAACTACTGGAACACCCACATCAAGAAAAGGCTATTGATGATGGGGATTGATCCTGCGACTCACAAGCCACGCCTCGATCTTCTTCAACACTGCTCGGCTCTCAGTTCGTGCCTCCACAACTCATCTCAGCTTAGTATTCCAAGTTTGCTTGGCATGGGACCCATTTTGAACCCAAATCTCTTAAATCTAGCCACTTCCTTCTTGTCATGCCAAGGCAATATCAGCCAAGATGTTAGTCCAAGACAGTTTCAAGAAAGCCAGCGTAGAAATAACCAAGTCAATGATCAATTTCAATGCTTACAGCCAAACGAGCTCCAAAACCAAGCCCAAGCTTGCACGAACACATCGGGTGCTCAATCTCTAAATGAAACCCAAATTAGTGAAGCCAATTTGGAGCAACTTATTTCTAGAGATCCCACCAACTTCAGCTGCCAAAATTCTTTACAAAGTTCGTGGCATACCATTGAAGAGATTCCCAACGTTAGTGAAAGTTTGATGTCAAACTATGTGTATCGTGACTGTAATAATAAACCCATCATCAACGATATTTCCTTTGAGACACTACCAAGTCTGAGTTTTGGTTCACTTCTATCTACACCTTCATACAACACAACTCCCTTGCATTCTTCATCGACAACTTATGTCAATGTTAGCGATGAAGACGAAAAGAATATTTATTGCAGTGATATGTTGTCTTTTGATATCCCCAGTTGCTTGGATGGCAACAGGCTTGTATGAGCAAAAATATTGGGGCATTGTTGATACCCAAAATAAATAAAAGGATGTTTGTATATTATTATCATGGTAAAATGTGGTATTGGGATTTTTGACAACGTAGATCTAAGGCTGATGTTTTAGACAATGTAGTAGCTAGGGCTAGAACAACCAAAATCCTGAGGATGCTTGCTGGGCTTAGAAGACATCATGGGCGGAGTGTCCATGTAGATACCCGTCGGGAGTTTTTCCTGTCTAGTCTCAGCGAAGAAATTATAGTCTTTCAAGCACAGGGCAGTACTTGTTTCCTTGTATAAGATGGACTCAGAGTTAATGCTCAAATGAATGATTTTCTTGTTTAATACTGACTCTTGATTGTTAATTTTTCTACTTAGATCTAAGTAATACTTTAAAAGGATGTATTCATTATAATTCTTTGACTTGCCCTTTACACAATTCCAATCTAAGTTTCTCCCAAGCTTTAAATAATATATCTTTCTCGGTAATGTACTTAATTTGTGGGTTATTTATAACTTTATGTTTTATCTTTTATGTGATTATTGTTTTCTTTATAATTTATGTGTTTATTTATATTTATTATTTACTTACATGCTTTTTATTTATTTATAATGCTCTTACTTTCAAAGCTATCTAATATTTATTCTTAGTCTTAGATATCATCACCTTAATGTAAACTTGTATAGTTTAGCATGATAGTTACTACGTGAACCAACCAATAAATAGTTTCTTACCAACATGTTAATTGAACCTATAACTCATGTGAACTCTTCTAGATTCACCATGATCAAGTTGCATGATACTCAGTAAACCTTTTGGTTTCTTTTATTAATTACTATAGCTTAGTACTAGAGTAAACAATTAATATTTAGTTTTGGATTTGAATAATACTTAAGAAATTGATCATTAATTTGATCATAATTGTTTAAGATTTAGTAAAAACTTGTGATACATGATGGACATTCATGATCAATTATTTGGTTAAACCCTATTATTCATTATTTAAACTAATTATATGATTTGATAATCATGGTTATTTCATGTTGTCTCTTTATACGTTAAGTCATAAGTATTTCTTTCTAACCTTAGAAGGAAAGAAGATATTTCATTGAAAATATATAAATTGGCATGCTTGGTAGAACATAGACATGAAGCCAACTCTGAAACCTGGAGATGATACTCAACCCTACAAGCCAAAAACTAAGAATAACACTTGTTCTGGTGTGGCGCGGCGTCGAACGATGATGGATTTGCCTCCTAAAAATGTATGTTAAAAAAAGGTTTAGGTATATAATCATAAAGTCATGATTATAAGGTTCAGGAGTCACCACCTAATATTATGGTTACTAGAAAACCTATATATGGTCTGTAAGAGTTCAAGTAAGAGACTGGTTATGCAAGGAAAAGACACATCATCTCTAGTGCACCCTACCTAAAGTAAGTTGCATTATTGTTTGATTGTTATTCTAAGTCACGTTTCTGTCCGTTGGTCTTGTCTAAAGTTCAAGGTAGTTCTCTTTTCATGAGGAAGTATCTATTTTACCTTAATAGGTTAAATCTTAACCGTTCTAAGGTCTAAATTTTAGCATTGCATTTATTTTGCACTTTGTATCTTTAATACCTGAGAGTATACTTTACAATGTAATTTTATATCCCAAAATATTAAAGTCTACAACTAAATCCTACTACTCTAAACATTAATTAAACAAAATAAATGTTGAAGGATTTTTGATATTTTGGACCCTAACTGATAATTATAAACTAATTACAATATCCATTTTGTATTTTTAAAATATTATAAAAATAATTTTATCTCTTTTTAGAAAATATGCACGAAAAACTTTTAAGATTTGGTCGTATGCACAAAAACAAAATTTTTTTTTAAGTTTGGGAGGAAACCGAGTATTTTTAATATCGGGTTCATATCTAATAGTGTAAGTCTACAACCTGATATTATGCAAAATTATTGAAAAAACATGTGAGGGGCCCACAAATATTTTTAAAATGTCATTTGAAAAATTTAAAGTTTTTTAAATATTATAATATTATTTATTTAATATATTGGGCTGGACCCGAGCCATCCATCTAGACTGGGCTAGAACAGGTCTAGCTTGACTCACTTAGGTTGGGCTGACTAGCAGCCCAACAGACCTCTCTCTCTCTTTTTAGGGGGTTTGTGCTGGGCTGAAATGGATCCATCCCACAACCCACATGGTTGCTAGCTCGACCTAGTAACCATATTAATTATTCTACATTTTGCATGTAGAGCGGGTTCTCGTTCTTCATGCAAATGGCTATAATTGTTTCAACCAAAAAGAAATAAAAAAGATTACCTAGCATGAAGGTGGTTATGCGGTAGTTCTAGGAAGGACAAAGTGTTGTTGGTGGTGATGCTGGCAGCGGAGGCACGATAAGGGAAAAGGGGGAAAACTGGTTGGGAGAGGAGGAAACAAATTAGGGGGAAGCGGCTATTTTTTTTCCAACTTTGACCTCAGATTTCTTGATACTTAATGCGTGAAATCCACCCCTATTTATAGGGGGTGGAAGATTGACACTTTGTCTTTATTGGTGCCAAATCTTAGCCATTGATTTGACCCTGATAGATCTCAACCATTGCTTTAAAGTGATCATCATAAACTATCAAAATAGCTGCAAAAAGGTTGGTCATTTTGGGGTGATACCATGGTAGCTATAGGGATAGTTGGTCAGTGAGACCTCCTCTGGGGTATAGTACAATGTCAGGCTATCATGTTGATATATGGTTTGTCTGGTTTAGTGGGGAGAAAAAGCATTAAAGAGCATTTGGCCAAGTTTTTTATTTAATATGTTAATGTTTTCCATAAACCATATTTAATATTACGATTGGTCATGTTATCTTTAACTAGTATTCAATATTGCCATCAAACTCAATCTATATTGGTGAAGAAATAGAAAAAAAAAACTCATTAGGTATTTCTATCAAACATAGCTAAAGGTAATCATTGTTGACATGGTTAACATTGTCCAACAACCTAGCAAAATGGTAGATGCATATGTATAAAGATTTAAGGGAGAATTCACCTTTAACACCTTTATAATTAAAGACTTAGTAACCATTCCTGCTTGATGTCCATGTGTGAATGCATTCTCTTTTTTAGTGTATTGCATATGAACTCATGTTGGAAGCTAGACTATAATCCATAAAGTCCGAAACTTAGATTAAACTTTTGTATCATTAGCTTATGCAAAATAATTGAGTTGAGTTGTCTTTGGTTTAATCTTTAAAGTGTGTAGCATTGTTGATTTGTAAATTAAACTAGAAAAAGAAAAATAATGTTTAATTTTCCTACCTATTCAGTTAGACATTCTTTTTTTTAGAAATTACAGAAAAAAAACCTTGAAAATCCTAATACATCATCTACTAGCACTACCCTAACATCAACAAATGCTTCAACTTCAAACACTAACCCAACATCAATCATAATAGGACCCACCACAGATAGTAAAGGTAAATAGCCAACTTTTTACATCAAGGAAAAAAATGCTTATTATAGAACAAAATCATAAATTTGAGACCATTTTATAGAATTTGATGGAAGACTTATATAGTCTCAGGTTTCTCACCGAACGAGGTCCCCTTCTCTTGAAGCTTATAAAGTCGAATGTAAAACTAAAGATATTCTTTTAAATGGAATGACGATGAACATGATGTTAGAGTTTGAGAAATAAAGGGGTTATGATAAAAATCAGAATTTTTTGTTGTATATAATTATTGTCTTAGAGTCACATTTCAAGTTGAAATGTTTAAAATTTTATTTTAGTGACTTGGATAATGATGACAAAGCATAATTACTAATAAAGAAGGTGAAATATATATTAGTGAGCTTGTATGAGTTTTTTTTGAAAATTGATGAGGTGAAGGATGATAGCAGACATCAATACGATGTTAATGCTATTTATATCATGGAGGTAAATGATAAGTTAAACACTTTGGCTCGATTCAAAAGGTATTTACAGGAAGAAGCTAATGTAGAGAGTAGAAATAAGATTGAGAGGTATTTGGTTGATAGTTGTAAGGATCCTAATAATGATAAGTTAGATATTTTAGGTTGATGGAAGCGTAATGCTTCAAAATATAAGATACTTTCAAAGATCTCACAACATGTGCTAGCTATTTCTTTATCGACAGTGGCTTTTGAATCATCATTTAGCATTAGCGGTCATACACTCAACCAATTTTAAAGTTCTTTATCTCCAGCATCAGATCAAAAACTTATTTGTTGTCAAAATTAGTTGCATTATGGATCAATTTCAACCAACATTAGAACCTTGATGAATGATATTAAAACTTACGAAAACCTTGAGTCAGGTAATTTTTCAAATAAATTGACACATTTTATTTTAAGATTTATTAATTAACCTATTTTCAATCTAACATGTCTAATTTTTTATTTTGTAGAATATGGTGAAAAATTGCATCTAGCAACAGATGACAATTAGTTTAAAAATCGAGGCATTTTTTTGAGAATGCATGGTAAAAATGCTATTTTTATTTTTGTATCTTCTAATTTAATTTATCATATTATAATTCTAGATTTTGAAAAAAGAAAAGAAAAGAAAAATATAGGAGTGAAATGCTTTTCTAGAACATACGACCAATTCCAAAACTCAAAGTTAAATTACATTGTCCAATGAATCAAACAAAACAAATTGACTTGCCATTATTGAAAAATTTAGGAGATTATTCGAATGTTCAATGAATCAAACAAAACCTAAAAACTCCCTAAGCCATGATATTTTTTTTTTTTTTTTTTTTTTTTTATTCTTTTCCTTGGGTAAATGTTTTTTGCACTGTACAATTATTTTTAGTAAAACGAAAAATGAAGTACACTGCCATGATAATTCAATTTGGTTCTTTTGAATATGAATCTTTGAAAAAAAGATTGAAATGTTTTTTGGGGGGGGGTTTTTTTTTTTTTTTTGGGGTTTTTTTTCCATTTTTTTTTTTTTGTAAAATGAAGATTTATTATGTTCTTGGCATGATATGTTTTACATCAATTGGACAAGTGTTGCGCATTTAAAAACCCTTAAAGACTAACCTAATCAAAACGAATTTTTACATCAATTACAAGGCTTTTAAAAACCCTTGAAAAATCACAAAGAGCCTCGAAAGAAAATGTGTTTTCCTGGTTTTTTTATATAAACTAACCTAATCAAACTGGTTTTGATTCAGTTTTTATTTTAAATTTTAAAAAAATCAGATTGTTTTTTAAGCAAAAATCAAACCAAACCAAACTGAAAATATTCACCCTCAAACACTGTCGAAAAACATTGCAACTTATGTTAAAAAAGTTATATATAACAAAAAACAAGTGTTGTCTAGATTATAGCCAAGCCAATTTAGCTAAAAATATTATTGCCACCACTCTTGACGATTCCCTTCGTCTTTCAATGCAAAAACGTGAATTGGACAGTGGTTCTTCCCATTGCTTTCATGCAATCCATAAGCATTGTCATCTTGAAGCTATCCAGCCTCAATCATATACCATATATAAACCCAATTGTAAAAGGTAGGATGGGCTTGATGGTTAAAAGGCAAGCGAGTGTACATCCTCAATGAGACGACACCTAGCTGCAGGAATAAAATGGATAGCAAATCTCAATGTGGATTTGCAACAGACAGTGTTCATCCTAAAATCGAACCCAACAAAACAAAAATAAAGGAATGGGCTTCCTTCAAAATTCGTTTAAAAGATTTACAGAATATTAAGAGCTTAAAAAGGTCATTTAGAAAATGTACTCTCTTTGTGAATTGCAGAAAACAGGGAGGCAGTACCAGTAAAGAATAACAAAATAAAGTTTTTTTTTTTTCCAACTACTCTGAATATGGAGATAACAAAAATCATGGTTATTGACAGATAAAGGAGTAAGATGAAGGAGATGGCAGGTCACCACATGTTTCCACATTCAAATTCTAATACTACTCACCCTCGTATGTTCAATGATTTGATTTTTTTCATATTATTTTGAAAAGAGGATCAAGCATGTCTAGAATTAAAGTCACGTACATAGGAAAATTGTTCTGGCCAAGAGGCAAGACTTGCTCCATCAAGCCACAATATGCAAGGCCAAGAACCCATGGATAGTCAACTGTCAGTGATCCAAAAGACTGAAATCTTGTTTCTTCTGCCGCTGAATCTCTCCCCCATCCAATGTCAAACGCCACACAATTCAGCTGTCAAGCCTCTCAAAGAAGTACAAATACCCCATGTCCTTGGGGGGGTTTATGGAGGCCGCAACCTTGTTGTCGTTGAAGATTACCCATCTGCCATCTTTCAGGACGTGAGCAACATAATGTCCACAGTGGGTAGAGGTTCCCATGTGGCTCACTATCCCAAAAAGCCCGTATCCTGCATTAAGCCACATAACCAACTACTTAATGCGAATGTCCAACCGCTCAAAAGTGCTACCAAGATCAAATGCTAAACAGCTGGTCTTGATCTGAATGATCGATGTTATATGACTCAGATAAAGGAAACGATGCTATGTAGAGAAATGTATAATTTAACAGTTTTAAGAAAATAACAGCAGATGCTGGCAATCCATTGCAGACACATAATATTCCATCAAATCTAAGCTTCTGAAAACTCTAGGAATAGAAATAAAAGACTTATGTAGCACAATTTGAAGAGAACACTATTGAAAAAAAAGAAAGTTAGGTTTTGCCTTGTCCTTCCAATAGTCAAAAGTCTTTTAACATTTCAGTATGGTAACCTATCTTTAAGTTGAAAATTAAATACAACACCCAATATTTAAGGGATCTCCATTAAGGCCACTATAATGATTTCTAGTGGAAAAGAACGACTACAGAAGGGAAATGCAAATAGAAAATGCACCAGGCCACGTAAGATATATAGCATGTGCAAAGGAACAATAAACATTCCACCGAAGCAGCCATGTAAGATTCGAAACATGTGAGCATCATTATAAAATGCTTATGATCAATAAAGTGAAGACAAGGGTTCAAAACTCACTCCCTCTTCCGTCAGGTAATTCAGCGTCACCAGGAGTAGGTTTAGAGCTTGATGTGGAGGTGTCCATGTCAGATGAAACAGAAGCATCAGGATTGTTGAATATCCAATCTGTAGCTTTCTCAATGTCACCACCCTGGAGAGTTCCCAAAAAAAATTCATGAAATAGTTTAAGTTTCACAGTTCTTTGTACAGCAATGTTGCCAAATGTAATCCTTAAGCCTAAAAGAACAAGAAGCATATCTTTACCGATGCCTTAAGTGCCTTTCGAGCAATTTCTTCTTGAAAACCAAATGATAGTAGGGTATCAACTTTCGATTGATCAACTTCATTACCATGTGTCCCTTGGGAAACAGGAACATCTATATCTGAAAGAAGGCATGTTATCATATCAATTACAGAAACTGTATTACTGCCTCCTACATCACATCCGCAGAAGCTGGATCTCAATAGAAGCTTAGTTCCCTGACAATGAAGCATACATTTTATATACCTGGGTCATCCATGTGAGCAAGCAACCAATTCATAGCCTCTTCTACTCCAGCATTTGAGGTATTTATGGCAGCTTTCTGGCAATGTAGATGATTGAACCCCATTGAGACAAGCTGGGCAACAATATCCTCATTGGCCACAGGGTTATTTGATTCCACCTCTGCCTCAGGGACTGTGCAGTATGAAAGCATGGAAGAAGAATTAAAATAAAACTGCTCTAAATCTCTGCCCAAAACAAAAAACTGAGATAGATGACCATATACCACCATTAAATAGTGGCGACAACAACCCAAGAGCATAGGTTTCACAGATCAGAAACACAAGCATCAATCTATGCAACAATGCAACAATTTAGTCTCTATGACCGACAACTTCAATTTTGTTTCTTTTATTTGTTTGTTTGTTATTTTTTTAGGGGGTTATTCAGCAGCAGAGGAACAAAAAATTGAAAAAAAAAATTACTTGAGAAAACTTGTCAGTGATTTTCTAATAATGGAAGAAATGATACAGGTCACCTTAATTCAGTTTACACCTAGTGAGCAACTAACATGCAATCTCTTGTGAACAGTTGATCAAATGATTAGTCGCAATGTCACCAGTGGAAATGCACCTCATAATTTGGTGGGAATTCTAGGTCACTCATAAAGTTCAGCCACTCACCTCTTCCCCACGCCTTTTCCCTAATTTGAGAATGGAAAAAAACAATTCAAGGCATAGGGTGACAAGTATGTAACGAGCAGAGCTGTTACAGCGTTGACATATTGTGGCTTATTAGTGAGTGTTTGGGAATGCGGTAGCTTATGTTTTTGGATGTGTTTCAAAAGAGCATTTCACTTGAAAAAGCATCACATTGATACTTTTTTAGTGCTTTTCAATGATTTTAATGTGATGATGTTAAAAATAAATAAACAAAATTGAAAAAAAAAATTATTTTGATGCATTTTCAAGTGAAAAACACCCTGCACCACATTACCAAATGCTTAGCATGTAGGATAACTTGAATGAATTAACCCGTTACATATACAAAATTTATCCTAAATTTTCCATAGAAAAAATCAAATAAAATGTAGAAGTTGGAAATTCCAAAGAGTATTGTGTACCCCCATCTGGTAACAACTCCTCCCCTGGTTGAAGGCCTTTGCTTCGCATGTAGCTGATATCTATGATATCAGGAACATCTATGTAGACATCTGAACAGATAAAAACAATCAACAATAATTATAAATCTGTACTTTAGAGACCAGCAAAGTAAGAAAAGTGTTGAAGCCATCTAAAATTTACCAAGCTTTTTTGGCACCCAGCCTTCCTCCAATACAAATTTTCGCATGTGCAACACCAAATAATCAGGGAATGAAGTTAGACCAGCAGTCCTGCAACATATATCCACAAAGGAAAAAAAAATTAGCTTTGCATCAGGGTGTCTGAACACACTAATAACATCATCATAAACCAGAGAAATATCAAAAAGCATACTTCAGTGCTGTTGTCTTAGCCTTCAAGGCAGTGCTATAGTAATCTTGTATCTCCTCTGGAGCTGAATAATTAGCAAGGCATGCTGCTAGGGGAACCCTTGGACGCACAATTTCATCACTGGACCTGAAACAACTCACTAAACTAAGACAAAATTTAAAGTAAAACAGGATTGCTAAACATTTGTACTTACACATCCTTTCCTTCAGAAATCTTTTCTGCTTTCAATTTGTGGAAGGCTTCTAGTTCTTCTGAATTCCCACATGTACACTGTTAACATATAACTCCAGGTATATGTTTCAGAGGAAGGAGATAGAACAAAGAAAAAACACCTTTATTGGTAGCTTCATGTAGGGGAATATTCAAAGAGAGAATATAGTCAAGCCTTTTATTGAACCCAACTTTTCCAGATGGACACAGGATACGTTCTTCAATTCCAAACTTGAAACTCCTTGAAGGATCCAACGCAGAACTCCCGCCATTAACACGTTCAACTTGATCAAGAAAGTGTAAGAAGAATTCCAATGCATCCTACAAATATGTGGGCATTATATTTCTCGAAATCAGTTCTTTAACAGTAATGGTTGTCTATTAGGCTCCCCACCCAATCGATATTTATTTATTTTTATTTTGCAGCTAAGACACAAAAATATTTAGTAAATTGTACCCTCTGGATGATTATAAATATTTAATCACCAAATTGACTTCCTCTCTCCTAGATTTTTTAACAAGCCTCTCTATGCTAACTATGGCATATTTGGTGAAGGTTGAATGCATTTTTCAAGGAAATGTTTCTACATGTATTTTCTTCTTTCCCAAGCATGGAAACCCATTTTTTCAAAACCTATTCTTTCGTTTTAGGATCAGACAACAATTGCAATGATCTATTTTGGATAGAGGTAGATTACAAGAATCTCACACTCCACTCCCCCCCTCCAAAACAAAAAAGCAGCACATGAGAAAATTTATCTTCATGCACCCAAAGAAAATGGTACAGATTTCTGTCAATTTATAAAATTACTGATGTCAAATTTGATATGTACAAAACCCAGTTACACTATAACTAGAGCCTTCTTATTTCTTATTTTTGTCAACCAAAAAGGGGGGAAATTAATTCATAACCTCATAATTCAAGTTGAATGATTTTCAAATAGCTCGAAGGGAAGACTTTAGAAATTTCACGATTTATATAGCTTCTTTATTATACAATTTAGAATGTTCATCTTCTAAAAGTAATTCATGCATGTGGAAAGCAACAAATTTGCATTTTCCATTGATTCATACCTGTTGCCTCATGGAAGAAAACTCAGGATGGCTGGCAGCAATAACTGCTTTGAACATACGAGGGGGTATACCTTCCTGTTTCTATTATTTGAAGAAGGATAGAAGAAGATAAATGAAAGAGAAAATATAAGGGAAACAAAGTCAGATAAGAAAAACAACTAAGGCATATTTCTGAGCAGAAAGACAATAGGGTGTGACATATACAAGAAAATCATACGCATTGAGCTATAATCTGTGTTTTAAAAAAGGTACTAACTTAACAAGTAGCTTATATAATTAGCTGAAAATTGCATTTGAAATGAAATAATTCAGAATTTGATAACTATATCCATGACATTCAAAAACTTAAAATTCTATAAGAATTATAACAGATTATTCATCTCATAATGCAATTTAAGATTTTTAAATCTCCAGCAACAAAATCCAGAGCTAATAAAAGAGGAAAAAGTTAAATAGAAAGCTTACGTTGGTTGTTGAGATAGCAGCATTCTGGACAACAAATAAGAAAATTGTTTATCGGGGAAAAAAAAAGTGATCTATTGTATCAAGCACATCATATTGTCCCATTTTCCATACCTCGGGTGCTGGAACCGAGTATTTGCCAGACAGCATACCATGTGCCAGCTTTGTACTGCCACATAATGAACATCAGAGATGAGTAGCAGGAATTTCGTTTTATAATTATCAAGTGAAAAATTGCATAATATTTAATCTGCTTTATACTTACAGCTGCATATTTAAGTCTACAGTTGGATCAGCAGGAGCCATCTCAAATGCCATTTTTAAGCTTTGGTTAGTGTAGTATCTGACATTATTGCACCAAATAATGAACAAATAAGCACAATGTCTGACCAAAAAGTGATTGGTGGATGTTTGTGCACCACATGCATGTGAATGCAGAAACATTTATATACGTATAAATATATCTATCTATGAATATCTGCATTTTTACTCATATTTAATGTGGACTAACCGTGAATTGAAGGAACGTGTTGAGAACACAACTTGCATCGTTGCTGCCATGTAGCAGCTGCCAGGAAAAAGAAAATTAGTAAACATGAAAGCCAAACAAATGCATGGTTCAAGACATCACTTGATGAAGTCCAGGGTTACCTGTTTCCAAGATTCGCAAGTCCTGTATAACTGGGTCCATGAATGAGTTCGGAATCCTGTCCACTTTCCTGAATTCGGTTCCAATCAAAGTTGGTATTCTGGTCAAGTTCCCTCTCAGCAGTAGTCATTTCAGTCTGAAAACAAGAAATTGATACTGGTAGTTGGTCAAACCTGAAGGGTGAATCATTAATGATGAGACATCATGGTATTAAATTATGTCAAAAACTGGCAAACTCAGCCAAAATGACAAAAAGATGATGTTAAATGAAAAATAATGCCTGCTCCTTGAAAGCAAGTGATGAATTGTGACAAAAATGCAGCAAACACAATGAAACATAAACCAATAGAAACACATTCCAAACCGCATATAAGACAAACCAGAGCTCTTCAGAGTTTAGTTTTACAAAGCTGCTCAAAACTTGACTAACAATCAAAATCCTCCAACTTTGTTGATGGTTTCCAAACTACAGCTGCGAATGTGAAATATTGATGACCACTAAGACATGATATTGTCAAAACATATCATTGTGGCATAAAATATATAGACCAAAAACCGATCATGTCCCCATAATGCAAATGCATATATAGATGGCCATCTTTACACCATTAGTTTTCTTATTCACTGTTATCAAAAACTCTACCACCTATGAATAACAAGAACTTCCCTGTAATACTCGTATCAGCATAGAATAAATATAGGTATAAATTTCCTTAAGCTTCCAAATCAAGGTTAATGTCACAAATAGTTCCATTTCATCCATCATCATAAAAGGACAGTGTGAATGGCATGAAAATTGCTTGATAATAATTAAAAACATTAAAAAAAGGGTCAACCTAAATGTCAGATGTACCGCTTAATAGTTCACAGTAAACAGCACAGATGACTAACCTTTTGTAAGGCAGAAAAATCAATGCCGAAAAATGCCAAATGTTGTGCTAAAAGCGGGTCCACAACACTATCATCCTCTGGATATGAGAAAACATCTGAGCTACCACAATATGTACCCATGGTTAGTTCTGAGGTTGTGCAAAACAAATCCTCAAAGAATAATTAAGAAGAAACTGGAATGCATGGAATGTTAAACCAAAGACACTTTTTCTCTCTCTTCTTCATATCAACAAGACAACACATCCATACAAGCAGAATTAATTATGGAAAGTCAGCAAAGCCCCAAGATTCCCAGGCTGTCTCTACCAGTCACTTGCACATTTGTGTATTGTCCATCTTAGTCTATGAGTTTTATGTGTTCCCTTCAATGTTAAAGTTAGAACTCTTTCCTTGAACTAACCATTGGGCACCATTATAACATCGATTCAGTTTGCATAATTAATTGTCAAGCAATAATAATAAGCCTTAATTTCATCCTTCAAGATTTTCCTAAGCTACTTAATTAAAAATAAAAAATTTGGCGTAGGGAAATTTCTTCCATATTCTTGGCATAATAATGTTTATTGCATTATTTCATTAATGGTTAAGATTTCTAGGTTTTGAAGAGTTTAAGAAGAGTCCAATGTGCAGTTTGGTAAATCAAGCATAACTTTTAATCCATCCGTTTGATCAAGCTGAAATTTTAACAAAAGATTCTGAAGGCCCTGTTTTCTATTAGGTTAAAATTTCATGATGATCAAGGATCGGAAAGGTATTCAAAAAAGGCTCAGAACTTACTGTCCGGGATTGTCCTTACTTACCTTGTTGTATTTGGATTCTTTTTCATATTTAACTTAGGACTTTTAATTTAATATAATATTTTACTATTTAGAAATCCTAATTTTACTTATATGGATTCTATTAATTAGGCAAGTTTTAATTAGGAATCTTTTTCTATAAAGGATTTTAAGACTAATATAAATAGAGATATCAAGTTTTCTTTAAATTTCTCTACAACGTCAAAATTAATGCTCAGTGGCTTGGCTGCTACATTCTACAACATCCCATTTTGTTCACTTCTTTCAAATTTCATTAGAAACATAACTGAGGAATACCTAGCAGCTTTTCATGAAGGCAAATAAATCCTCCAAACATGCTGCAAGTGCATGATTAGTATATATCATCACAAAAAGTAAACTCCCAGTTTCTGTTCTTTTAATACTCCAACTTCCTAGTCTATGATTTCTAACTTTCCACAGATTGCAATTGCATTTTGTTAATAAACAATAATGCACCCACTACTTAAGTTAAAAGCTGCTCATAACATCGAATTGTGGCAAAAGTTTTACAGATAGATCCTATCATCTTCCCAAGATTACTGGACTAGGACATTTAACTTCTACAGATAAACCTTTAGAAATCAGAAGCATAGATACACTGTAGAGATTGTAAGTTTTTTGTCTTGGGTGAGGTTTTATTCTAGCAGCACCCTTTGGTGCCTGTTAGAGATGTCTGACAAAGATTTACTTATCACATACAATAGTGCACAATCATTAATCCACTTCATATTGTTCAATATATGCTATAATTTGTCCTCAGCAATCTTCAAATCACTCATGACACTCAATTAAAGAACAGCCATCAAGCAAATGGAAGGATGCACAAATTTTCATGCGGGCAACTATCCTTTTGACCCAGCATCTAACTTCTTCCTCTTTTAGGAATCTACTCCTAGTTGAGTACACTCATCACATTGCTTAACGGTGTAGCATATACAATAACATTAAAAAAAATGGAACCATATAATTGCTTGTAATGGTGCAAGGAGTGAATAGATACAATTTTGACTTTGTACCCTTCATTCAAAAGATGCATGATTTTGGCATTTATATTCAAGCACATAGCTAAGCAAAGAAAATTATTATATGGGAAATTTCAAATCCTTCACAATGCAAGTTGGCGTTACCTGCTGCTTCAAGATCAGCGGTAATTGTCCCAAGCTTCACAGCAAGAGGGTAGCTTGTCTCCTTGTAATGTTCAATGGCATGGTTGTTGCCTCCAGTTCCATCAAAATTCTTTCGCCCACAAAGAATCATTCCATCAGTAAGATTTAGCCACAAATTATCTTTTTTGTCACACTTGGCACATTTCCATCCAGACGGTGGGACAATAACACCATTGTCAATCTGTGGTAAATTCATTGCATATGCACTAACTTGCTTCTTATCAGCTGTCCAGGCAGCAAGTTGCTCTTTCCTCTCTGCACCTTCAGCCATTATGATAGCATCAACAGCCAACCTTACCTGCAGTATTAGGCAAACACTAGCCACAATAAGGTCTTCTTCTGGGTGGTAAAATTTTATTTATATTAAAAAACTAAAAGAAATGACTAATGAACAATAATGCACCTTCTCTGGCAACTCCACTGAAGGGAATGGAAAAGTAACATAATCAGGTAATATAACTATACTGTGAGTTTCTTCATATTGAGGTTCATTGTTGTCAAATCCCCCTTCAACACCTACAAAAAGATAATTTATATATTTGAGAGAAACGAGGGGAAGCTATCTGATGGCAAGCAAAGAGGTGCTTTCAATGCTTGAAATTCTTTTTTTAAGCCAGTTCTTCTTATAAGCAATAGGGGGATCAAAACAAAAGGATCTATACCAAAGCAGCACCGCATCAAACCCGAAAGCTTAAATATTAGATTGTAAGCTTTCATTTCAATATAAATACACCTCTTACAAAATCACTCTCTAAACAATATAACAAATCCAATCAGATGCATGCTCTCTCTCCCAACAAGCTGTAGCCATTGGTGATTGCAACTCATAACCAAGTCTCAATATCGATTCCCACAATCTTCTCTAAGAACACCCCAGTGTCAATCATAAACACTAAATGATCATGAAAGCAGCAATAAAATTACATAAATATTTGATTACCTATAGCCAAAAGAGTTGGTTTCTTGGAAGGCCGATCTTCAGGGGCCACCTTCCTGGTTTGCTTTATGTGTAAATAAACAGGGTTTCCAGTCTTCTCATAATTCCAATCCACATAATCTTTCCCAAAAGCAAGAAATGTGGTCATGTCGACAAACAACCCGCCTTCAGACCTCTGAAATTCATCAAAACAATATATATATATAAGGAGTTCTAAAATTGCAACGAAATAACATAAAATTAAAAAAAATATACAGAATAAAATGGAAATTTATTTCTCTCACTTTCTCGGGAACCAAATAATGAATGCTTGTTTGGCATTGTGATGCAGAGTGTTTTTTTTCTTGAAAATACATTAAAATAATTTTTTTCAGAATTTTTTATCATTTTTCACATTAACACATCAAAATCATCAAAAAGCTTAAAAAATATGATTTTTCAAGGAAAACACACTTTTAAAAATCATCCAAAAACAAAAGCTATTGACGGGGTCTAAGTACATTTGAGTGAACCACAACAACGTCACAGTAAGCAAGTAATGGGACTCAGTGAGTTATCATCTACATTAAGCAAATTTGTGGTCTTTTCGCTGAAAAATTGCAGTTTCTCGGAAAACAAGCGAAGAGCAGATGAAAAGAATACCGGAGTTTCGAAGGAGACGCAGCACTCATGCTTGTAGATGCGATTAGTTGGTTCAGGGATCCGAACCCGAGAGAGATTCGATCGGAGCAGCTCCATAGGGTTTATCGTATCGAAACGTTAATTTTTGAAGAGAATTTTAGAGAGAGCTGTCTGTGTTTTCTATTATTTATGCCTCCACGAGGAGGAGGAGGAGGAGGAGGGAAGAAAAGAGGAGAATTTGTGCTTTGCCCTAAGAAAATGCAAGGTCTAGAGTTGATTTGATTCTGATTTTGTGAGAGAGAAATGAGAAGTGAGCAGCAAGGAGAAGGGTTTTGTAGAGTAGAGAGCACACAGCACGACTTTGAGGGTGTGACTTGTGACGTGAGAGTACTTGGTGACGTGGCTGGAATTGAATTTGGATGGGTGGGTTCTTCGATTGGATTTTAACAATTGGGTCCATGATATTTGGTCCTCTGGTACTATTATTAAACTATTTCATTAAAACTTTCGGTGGAAACAACACTTTTCTCTTTCTTTTTCTTTTTTTTTTCTTTTTTTTTGGTTGGGTACTTCAAACTTTTTTTTTTAGCATCTCAATTTTATTTAATTTTTTTTTGGTCTTTCAAACTTTTTTCATTATTTTTTTTTTATCATGTCATTTGCTTCTTATTTAATCATTATTGTTTAGTTTTACAAAATTAACCTTTAATAAACTATGAAACAATATTTGAAATTATAAATACACGAGTCAATATCAAATAAAAAAAATTATTAAAAAAACAATAAAAATGTAATTTTGTAGAAAGACTTAATCTATTACAGATTATAATAGTTATTCATAATGTTTTTTTAACTAAAAAAATTATTACTTAATTTTTTTATTTTCAAATTAATTATTTCACATTAAATTGACTTGTAATTGGATTTGATGTTTTATTTTGTTTGATTTTACATAGAGCTCTCGCAATGTTAAAAATAGATTTTGATATCGAGTTAATGCTCCATTTGGTAAAATAAAATCTAATTTTATTGATTCAAATCAATTAAAAATTTAAAGATTTAATTTTAAATTAAAATAAATGTTTAGCATTTTTTCCTAAAATATAATATTTTTATCTCATTTTCATGACTTAATTGAATTTAAAGGATTTATTGTTATTCATTAAAATATATAATTCTCAATTTATTTTATTGAATATATATATATAAAAACATTTTAGTTTACATTTAAAAAACAATTATGATAAAAAAAAAAAACACGTAAACAATATCAACACTGTTTTTTTGACATTTCAGCTTTTAAATTTTATTATTTTAGCGTTTGTACTTTCACTTTTTATATCTCAGGTCTATTTATTTTTATATTTTAAAAGTGTTATTAAAAAAAATTAAAATTTTTAAAATAAATTACTTCAAATTAATATTTTTTAATGTTTTTAAATTATTTTAATGTACTAATATCAAAAATAATTTTTAAAAATTAAAAATTAAAATATTATTTTAATATATTTTCAAATAAAAAACACTTTACAAAATAATCATAACCTCAATATCAAAAACCCAATACTTTCAATCCTGATTTAAGTAAAAGAAACTTGATGAAGCGCAAATTTGTTTAAATTTGAGAGACATTTTCTTTTCTTTTTTCCTTAACGGGGATAGAAACAAAAAGGTGGTCTCATATAGGAAATTTCCCTCTCATTGTATTTTTTTTTTTCAATCTCGGATTTATTTGACCTTGTGGCTCACCATATTTTTTTAAGAAAATAGTTTTAAATTAATTTTTATATATTTTTGAATCATTTTGATATATTAATATTAAAAATATTATTTTAATATATTTATAAATAAAAAAACACTTAAAAAAATATGTTACCTTTTCTAATAAACCCTTCTAACTATTAAAAAAAAATCCAATCACCTCAAATTTTTATTTCCTCCACTTTATCTTCTCTCATCACAATGTAAAAGTTTACCAGTAAAGTGTTTTAAAATGCTCTTTTTTTTTTTTTTGAGAAAAAGGAGAGAAAAGAAAAGGGATAAAGGAAAAAGGACAATCTTGAAGGTATTTTTTTTACTCATTTATGAAGAAATGGGATGAAAGTGAAGGGATAAAAATTTAAAAAAAATTATTTTCATAAGCCAACATAATCCGATTATAGAAAATTATTTATTTAATTCACTCTTCATCACAAATCAAATAAATTTTTTAATATACTAATATAAAAAGATATTTTAATATATTTTTAAATAAAAAATTACTTTTTAAGAGCACTTTATATATAATATATGACACACTTTTAGTATACAATGAACTCTACTTATTTTAAACTAGTCTAATCACCATGCAGCACATTAATATCAACAATTCTATAGCATAAAGTATATACTTTATATGGAATCCAATGATAATTTGAATGGAGTCTTAATAGAAAATTGATGATACACAAACCATAGGTTATAGGTTTGGGAACCCTAAAAAAATTTAATTACTTTCTCTAACTTTATTTTGTCCATTTCCACATATTTTTCCTTTTCCATTTATAGTCTATATGTTTTTTAAAATAAATAAAATAAAAAACATGTTTGGTTGAATAATTATGTTTATTTTCTCCGTGAATGATTTTAAAAAGCTAAAATAGATTTTTGCAAATAGTATAAAATGGATTTCAATTCTAATTCTTTTTATGTATAGATATCATGATATCAATATTACCACTACAAAACACTTATGATAACATGAGCATCATCATCAATGACACAAGATGGATTGAATTATTGAGGAGGGAAAATTAATAATATATCAAGATGGAAACATTGTAAAATATTTTGAAAAATTTTAATAGGTCTAGTAATCATGGCTATCAGATCCGACCCAGGGGTCGATTCGGTCAAGAAGTTGGGTCCTAGGTTACACTGGTTGATATGGGTCAATCCAAATCAACCCGGGAAAAATAAAATAAAAATTAAAGTTTTAATATTTCATATGAAAAAAATAAAAAATAATTCATGTGAATAAATATTATACATATTATAAATAATGAAGTTTAAAAGGTTATTTCAAAAGGTTTTTTATCTCACATTGAAAAGATACTATGTCAGTATGTTATCCTTTTAAGTTGAAGTATTTAAACTAAAAAGATTTTTTATCCCACGTTGAAAAAACATAAATTTTTGCTTGTGAACATAGAGTATATATACTAAAGGGCTTCAAATTCCACATTAAAAAAATAAAATATTCTTCTGATGTTTATATAGTGAACTTTGAAAATTGTTAATAACCAACTAAAAATATATAAAAAAGAGGGTTTTCTGGCTAGAAGAAAAAATACATTTGAAAAAAAAAACAAGTCTCAACCGGGTTTTGCCGGGTCGCCCCGATCACGGGTCATCTCAGTGGGTCAACCGGATTTTTGTTCATCCTGGTCTTTTACCTTACCCGAACCGATCCAGCCACCAGATCAACCAAATCTTGAGTCGACCTACCAAGTTGATTTAAGTTTAATAACTATGGTAGTAATAATTTTCAAGTCTCGGACACACAAGCGTGCCTAAACTTCAAGGAATAAAATAACGAAGATGAGAATGTTTTGTTATGTATTGCTGCAATATCTACTAAATAACAAACACTATTTATCATGTTAATATAAATGGATGTTGGTGAGACCTCCAAACAACATATTGTAATTTGATGGAGAATGGATTGAATGGTTGTTTAAGAACATCCACTCTTGAAGGTTGTTTCTTGCTATTTTTCTTGGTTGTGAAAGAATACTTATTGAAGGTAAAGAATATGATTGGAATATTTCTTATTTAAATATATGTTTGTTGTTTGTTTTTTTTTTATTTTTACATGCACAAGTAATGATAGCATTGGGTTGGAGAATAGGGTTAGTAATAATGAAATTCAAAGCTAACAATTTTCCATTGAATTACACACCTTTTTGCCTTGAAAAAAAAGAAAAAAAATTCCTAGAAATAGTAGAAATGGAAAAGAGTGGAAACTAACGACAATGTTGTTTCAAAATTATGGTATGTTATATTGTGACATGGAAAATTACTTTTCCTTTTCACTTTTTATATAGAATTTATTATTGACCGCTTATTATTTAATAAAATTTAAAAAATTTGGCTATGAATTGAACCAGCATTACATAAGGGAATGGCGAGGTTTGAATCGAATGAAAGGAAATATAGGATATAGAGTGGATATAGTCCATGCTTGTAAAAAGAAAATTAATATGTGGAGTAATAAAAAAAAAGCAGTTGAAGTTGTGTATTCTTAAGATCAAGAAGAATGAAGAAGATAGGTGGTTTCTAGATAATTTTCTATATTTTTTTCTATTTAAAGAAGGTTAAAGAAAGAAGAAGGATAATACAAAAAAAAAACAATAAATCAATAAATTAACAACGACTGCACTGTAGATTAATTAAATTTACAGAAACCTCAAAACTTGTTCATTAGTAGGCATCCACTAGCATGCAAATGATATGTAGATGATAATTAGTAAGTTGGTAATCAATGGGCTTGCAATTTCTATTATCAAGAAAACTAGAAACCATCAAAAATATTAGTTCATGTTTTTTGTCGAGACATTTCAGTACGTGGTTGTAATCAAAACAAAAATCATCTAATGAATGTAACTTATATAATCTTGAATTATTAAAGTCTTTATTTATATTTAAATATTAAAGTATTTGATTATTTTTTATGTATTGAATTATATTATGGCATTGCTATAAGTCTAGAATAACAAATTTAAAATTGTAGCCAAAGTATAGGATTTAAGTTTGGAGTACAAGTTGCACACATTAACTCAATATTCAACTTAAAAAAAGGTCCTCTTAATTAAGAGAAGCATAAAAAAACTCAAAATAATTAGCAATCACAATACGAGTGTCATATTTGTTATTTGAAACTATGACACCAAAACAAAATCAAAATTGCTAGAAAATTAGAGAAAAAAAGGAAAAAAGAGAAGAATTATTAGATGTCCTTGTTGACAGGAAATAGAAAATCAATCATTTAATGGGAAGAAACATACAAAAATACATGTTTATAATTGTGAAAGAGAGATGTTTACTCTTTGAACGAACAATGGAAGAGCCTAATAAGATACTCGAAAAAAAGTTATAAGCTTTTTTCTAAAAAAAATAAAGAGAAACATAAAATCAAGATAAAAATAATTGAAGATCATTACAATAAAATTGTAGGAGTGAATGAAAGATCAAATTGTGACAATCTATAGTCCAATATTAGATAGAGACAGAATGGTAAAAGAAGCTTGAAGCATGAAATAGCAAAATTTGAATAAGAAATCTTATGAGGGAATGATTAGGGTTTTTAAAGATATCAATGCAAGATTATATGTCAAAATTAAAAAAAATGATAAAGTGATATCTAATTTTAATTATACTATATTAAAGACCGTGAATAATATCTTTAAATAAATAATAATTGAGGTTAATAACTATTTAGATGAGAAAGCAAAAAAATGAATCAAATTATAAGTGAAATGATCGTAAACAAAATGGGAAAGATCATAATGGACAAAATAGTTAACTAAGGGAAGCCTTTAATGATAAATGAAGTTGAGAATTGTTCAAAAAATAAATCTATCTAATTCTAACTTTTAATTAAGATTATTTCCAAATTTATTAACTGAAGATGTTTTTACTTTGTATATAAATTTTCCACTTAATTCATTTTAGAGTTGAAATGATATGTAAATTATATTTCAAGCTCACTTCTTTAGGACAAAACCATAATTTATATTGGTTGATTTGGTGAAATTGAGCAATATCCTTAGAAACTCTCGTAGGAAATATGGAGGTTTATGTTTTGTTTAAAAACATACAATTAATTTATTATAGCATTATCTGTTTAGTAATAATTATTTTTTAAAATTTATTTTTCATGAAATTTATATTTTTTATTTTATTGATATTAAAATGATTTAAAAATATTAAAAAATTAATTTTATTTTATAAAATTAATTTTTTAAAAAGCATAGCAACGCGGAAGACAAACAGGACCAAGTGTTGTCTTCGTTATGAGTTGTGAGAACCGGTAAATCCTTTCTTTCCTGGGCTCAAAAAATGGTTAAAGCCAGAGACCCACTGAAAACCTTTCTCTATCCCCTAAACCCCTCAATTTGACCACTTGGAACACCACTCATCCTGCTCTCAACACCACATCCATTGTAAAAACAATGCTCACCAGACTCTTTCTCAGACCCAACTCAGTCATCCTCTCTCCAACTCACTTCTTTCTCTTCCCCAAACTCTCTCTTACAAAACCCACCATAGCCTCTAATGCCATCCCATATGGACCCTCCCTTCGAAAGGGTAAAACCTCACTTCACTGCCCTCAACAGAAACAGCGGCGGTGGCGGCAACAACAACAAGAATATCAATCTCTTTCTGGCCCAAAACCCCTTTATCAATGCAAAGAAGACCAGGAGGGTGAAAAAGAAGAGGACCCTGATGATGTTAATATGATAAACGAGGATGACTTCACTCGGGTTTTTGATATAGCTGCGCTTAGAGTTCCTGCAAAGGACTGTTTTTCTCTGGAGAGCAGAATTCGTGGCCATTTATTGAATTGGCCGCGGATTCGAAACATTGCCAGAGTACCTGGAGATGAAATGGAAGAAAGTATGGTTTCTTTGTTGGGAGAGAAAGGAAGTGAAGATGAAGAGAATTTTGATGCTTTTAATAGAAGGATTTATGGGAAAGCAGAAGGAGATGGTGAAGAACTAAGTCCTGTTTTGTACAGGGAAAAATTGGCGAACGAGTTCAATTCAAGGGGGTTTATAAAGTTTAGGAATTTGGCAAAGATTTCGAGGCCGAAGAGGAAGAAGAAGAAGAAGATGGGAGGAAAAGGAGTGGAGGGGGAGGAAAATGAGAGGGAAAGGAGGGATGAATTTTCTGTGGTGGAGGTTGTGGAAGAGAAGGAAGGAGGGGATTGGAGGGGCTTGTTGGGGGATGAATTCAAGGGGAGGGGGAAATGGATGGGGTCGACGAGGTTGTTGCTTTTGGACGAGAGGTATGCGGAGAAGGGAGTGGATGAGTTGCCCCAAGCAATCAAGGTGGCTAGTCCAAATACTTAGTTGCTCTGTGAGTCAGTTTGAAGGTCTTTCATTTTTCCACACTGCAATTTTATTGCTCTTGTTTTGTGTTTAATGTGTCTCGCCATGAATCAGGATTGTGATTTGCTTTTCTTGCGTAACTGACTCTTCAGGAGTATAATTAGCTGCCATCATACTTTGGTTGATGTTGGTTAGCATTTAGTTTTTTCCACTTCATGCTTGTCTTGTTCTGTGTTCTTTCCGTAAGCAGTTTTGATTTTGGCGATTTTGGCAGTCCTCTGATGCCTTCCTTACATATTATTAATTGCGTGGCCTGTTCCTTTTCAGTTTCCTTGGCAAGCATAAAAACAACTAATTGTTTCTCATTAAGATATAATTTGAATATCTTGTACTTAGTGTGCTATTCTATGATTAGCTAGGGCATATACATTAGGAGAACAGTTGAACTTTATTAAGTATGATTATTTACCATTGTCACCTGGTCTATGCCCTAATGTTAGGATAGCTGATTCACTGGAGAAAAGTTTTTGCCTGGTACTTAATTTGGGAAGCCAGTGAAGCATGCTGTTTGATGATGGTTCTTTTTTGCCTTTTGTGAGTGTAGGATCTCAAAATTTTGTAGGATGCCACGTGGAAAAGAAGTAAAACTATTAACTCTTTGTTGGTTCTGGCAAACGAAGAATTTAGCACAGAACATTCAGAAAATAGGGAAATAAGCATCTTATTTGCATCTATAGAAAAATATGTAACATTTTATGTGGATTGATTTTTGACGAGGCAGAAGAACCATGGTGTGGAGAGACTAATGCACTATGATCAAAGACAAGTAATTATAGCTTTAGGCATGTTATCTGATGCCCCTGTCACGCTGATTTCCGATTCTATGTGTGAAATGATTTTTGCAATGAAAACTTCTGTGATCGAACTATTGCAAAGAAAGCAATCTGCCATCTTCTCTCCCCATATCTTTTTTAGGAGTGGAAAATACTGCAGATTTGTAAAGAAGCTATCTTGGAAAGGAGGAATATAAAACTTGCACCAAAGCAATGATGTGCGGTTGAATTGGTGTAAGAGTTGAGATGTGTCTACTTACATTATAAGACGATTTTGTTGATTCAAATTGAACTGGTTATCCCACTCCCTTGGTTTGTGGACCACTAGCACAGCTGTTATTTCTTTTGGTTTTCACATTCAATCAGTAGGAAAGCATTATATTTAGCAACAAAAGTGGCAATCTGTAATGAGATGGTCAGTATTTGTTTTTGGTGAAACCCACACAGCAGATAATCAATCAAAAGTTGTGTTTCAAATCATAGGTTATTGGTTTGACTGACTAGGATCAGTGATGTGTTTCAAGATTGCCTGTATATTTCAACTGCTACAAGAGTTTTGCTTTCTTATTGGTGTTGTAACCTACAGAGGTCAAAAGCATACATCAAGATTCTGAGAATACATTAGAGTTGTCTAATTCTCGTGGAATATTGATAACAATCCCAGTGACCAATCCTGGAAGTCGATCATATTGATTCCAGGTGTGAAATATTGCAGCAGATATGCTCTGCCTTGGTTGTTATATCTCCCTAAAATATCCATAGCATCATTGCTATGGTGGGGGTTGTCTGACTGCTTCTTATGAGATAATTTCCTTTCCTCAGCCATTAGAATTTATGTCCTATGAATCTTCAATTTTCAGCTAACCGTAATGATGTATGCTTTTCATGTCACCTTTTAGACAGAGCCCCCTACCTTGCAAATAGTCTGTATGTAAATTGACAGTTTTTCTTTATAATTTTATTAGCTTTTCTAAATCAAATATCTTTCCTTTCAAGCTTAGAAAATGTCTCATGCTTTCTTTTTCTCCCCTTCTTGTTTTATATGTGTACAACCTTGATATGGAAGTTTCAGACTGGAGTGTCTGGTGGCACTCCTTGTTCTGTTGCCTCAAAGGAATTTTCCCTATACAGCTAATTCTGCCAAACTGCAATGTGTCTATTCTTTTATTCATATAACATGCTCTATAGCATGACATAAGATTTATGCTTCAACGGCAGGTTTCAATTTTTTTTCCTCTTTGTTTGTGATTTACACCTAACATTCTCCTCCCTTACACCAGGCTGTGGCACAAGAAGCTATGAGAGAGAACTCAACTACTACCTTTAATCTTGTTAGATGCAAGCTGACTTTGTTTTATGATTACTGGCAGATGAATGAGGTACAGAAAGGGTACCCACTTTTTTTTGATGTGTTTGCTTGCTCTGTTTTGATGGTCAATCTCTTACACTTATATGATGTGAAGTAAATTAAGTGAATTTCCATCTCGGAGGATTTCTAGGTTGATTTTATGTTGTTCTTTGAAAAAAATACATCAGTGGGTGTTTGTAAGTCATTCAGCAACCAAAAAAAAGAGGGAAATAGCAGGTTTCCAGAAATGCATGTCCCATTGTTATTCAGGAAAAAAAACCAAAAGAAAAAAAAGTAAGGAGTCCCTTTTGCAGGGCAGTAAATGGAACTGAGAAGTTTATGAACAGCCCTCGCATGGCTCAGCTTGTTCATTTAAAAGGGGGCCAATTGCAAGCCTTATTTTAGGATAATTTAGCCCACATATGTTTATGCCTTATTGATTGGCTTGTGAACAGGTTTGATCAGGACACTGAAGATAGAGTTTTATATGCCATTCTATCTGTTTAGTCTCTACACTCACCTTTTTCCTTTCCCTTTAGCTACTTTAATTCATAGTAATTTTGTTTATGTAAAACTATTTGCTTTGATAATTAATGTTATTTTTAATTAAATGACCAAACTTGAACTTGCATGCTTAAAGAAGTCGAATCAAGCTGAGGTCATGTAGGATCCTAAGCTTGAGCTGAGTTGAAGTTTGACCATTGCTATTCTAATTCCAGCTGGTGGGGTTGCATGCACTTAAACTTGGTACTGTGTACTGCCTTTTATAAGCTGTTGCCCATGAACGCATCTGCTATTCTCACACTGCACTGGGTTATTGGAGTGTTGCAAAATCATGTTGGTTTATAATAACTACAGTTTTACAGATCTTGGAGGCCTTACTGCCACGGGATATGATTATTCCATCAGCTTTTGAAACAGTTGGACATATTGCACATCTGAACCTGAGAGATGAGCATCTGCCATACAAGAAGCTTATAGCAAAGGTTCATTCCAGGAACTTCTAGTCTTACAATCTTGAAGATTAACTGAGGAATTGAAACGTATTTCCTGAACTACTTTTTTTAATAATTACATCTTCTCCTACAGGTAGTGCTGGATAAAAATAAGCCAAAGATACAAACAGTTGTAAATAAGATTGATGCCATACATAATGACTACAGAACAATGCAGCTTGAAGTTTTAGCAGGAAATCACTCCCTTGTTACCATGGTAGTCGAGAATGGATTACGGTTCCATGTTGATTTAGCAGCAGTGTGTGTTCACTTTACTTGCAACATAATTGAGCATTCAACTGAAATATTTAGATGTTTGTTCTTCTCGAGTTTAGCAGAAAACCAACTTAAAAGGCACTTCTTTCTACTCCCTTCTCAGTCAGGAATCTGCATCATTCAGTTTTCTGTATTTATCATCTTATGTTTTTGAGGTCCATGTTTTGAACACCCAATTGTCAGTGTTGAACATTATTTTATAGTTGATACTCCCAAAAAACAGGCCTTAGCTGTATATATTGATTATCAATTAGGTCTGCTGCACACTGGTTTACAGGGGTCCCCCCCCCCCCCGAAAGCACCCAAATTTCCAAGGTTAAATTTCTCTTGCAGTCATCTAAAGTTTCTTTAACCTATACCGCATCGTACACTCCCCCCGCGCCCCCGCCTCTCTACCTTCCGCTGTCTCTCTATCTCTCTCTCTGCAGTTGCTGAATGATCTTTATGTTGTCATGAGTGGCAGAGTCAGAAGTGGATGTAATTGAAAAACTATTTCCCAGAATAAATTTCAAATTTAATGTAACCTATAAAAAGACATAAAAAAGCAGAAAGGACTTATGTTTATTTTCCCCCTTGATGCAGCTATTGGAATTCCAGGCTTGCTAGTGAAAGGCAAAGACTTCTGAATGGCTTCACGCACAATGATGTCCTTTGTATGTTATAATATTTACCTTTTTATTTTTCTAACTGACCTGTGCTAAGAGTCTTGAGAGTTTTTAGGTCGTAGTTTTCTATCATTAGTCTGTATTTGAATGTAGCTGCTTGCTTACTTGTATCTTCAAGTTTTTTCCTGCATCTCCGTTGAATATTTTTATCAATGTACTAACCTGTTTCCGGCCATATTTATTACATGATTGATAGGTGATGTTTTTGCCGGAGTTGGGCCAATAGCTCTATCTGCTGCAAAGATAGTGAAACATGTATACGCCAATGATTTGAACCCTTGTGCAGTTCAATATATGGAGAAAAATAGTGTTCTCAACAAGCTTGAGAGGCATATTGAGGTATGATAGCGACTTCCATTTGTGGTTTCTGTAGTTTCCTTTTGCCTATATTATTTAGAAGATCATTCAGCTCGATATAGCATTACTTCATAGTTATCTCCTTCCATTTCCTCTTGTTGGAAGTTTGAGCGTGAAATAAAGATGCATTAAGTTCAGTCAATTATGTTGCCCCCCTAGTGAGTGAAGATACCATATAAAAAAGTGGTTCTCATGCTGTCATGCAGTGTTCTATAGCCAGCTTGTTGCATAAGTAATCTGACTTCCATATCTTTAGTTCTATGGCATTAAACTTGAGGTTAATTGTTGTAGGTATCTAGCTGCAATTGTTTCTTGTCAACATGCTTCATAATAAGGATATTACATGCCATTTTGTAGATCTTTAACATGGATGGAAGAAGGTTCATCGATGCTATGTATGCCAGTCAGAAAGCTCAGTCCATCACACAGGTGGTCATGAACTTGCCAAACGATGCAGTGGAGTATCTAGGTGTGCAAAGTTTTCCTGGACCAAATGTTTAGATTCTAAAAATTGCATGCACAATCTGGTTATTTCTATGCAATCATAATACATGCCATTAGTTTTCCAGTCGCACTTTCTTTGATACAGACTTCTCTAAGAATGCAATAATTTTGTTTGTGGACATACAATAATGGGAATCTACCCTTCAAAATACACAGCTGATCGAGTATTTCATTTTGTTTGAACTTTGAAGTGTACTTACTGCTAAGAAACATGCACTTAATTTTCTTGGATAGCCTGTATGTGGCAACTGATGCTGTTACTTGACAAGCAAATTTCGTGCACCGAATTTGAATAACCGGGATAGTGTTAAGCCAGAGCCAGATTGTTTCTGAAATTGATGAATTCTGAGAATTACGTGATTCTTTTTATCCATGTTTTTTCCTCCTCTATTCACAGATGCATTCAGAGGGATATTCAAGTATAAACCCAAAGATAAAGCATATGCCATGCCATTGATCCATGTTTATGGATTCTCCAAAGCTCGTGATCCAGAATTTGATTTCCACGAGGTCTGTTGCTAAAATCTTTTGAGGAATTGCACCTTTTTTTCACCTTTGATAATTATATGCTGGACTTGGAGTGTGCAAGCCTGGTTTTTTATTTTCATTTTTCTTCAATTCCTGATTTTTCCCCCTTTTCCTGAACACTGTAAATGCAGCGGATAAGGATTGCACTGCAAGAGGTGGCAGTTAATGTAGAAATGCGTAGGGTGCGGCAAGTTGCGCCTGGAAAATGGATGCTGTGTGCATCATTTAGGCTTCCTACAAGTGTAGCATATGCGCATACTATGTCAAGGATGCAAGCGCATCAAGTTAAATCCTTTTAGTTTTAATTTTCAAATTATTAACATTAAACTTAACGGGTGCTGTTTTTCCAATTCATCCCATCATAAAATATTATTCATTTCAATAGATTTTTTCTTCTTCTAAATCTATGTTTTTTTTTCAAATTTATTTATCGGAGATTGAACTTTATAATTTATTATGATTTGTTTTATACATGATTAGCTTGGTCACATAATCTATATCATGGGTTTAACAGGTCGACTTCGAATTTTTTTATTTTTTTTAATTAATTTTTTTATTTAATCATTTAACGTTAGATTAATTAGGAATTATGATTTATGATTTATTTTGGTTTGTTTTCTATAATGTTATCTTGATTTCATGACGAATGTTATGGGTTTAGTAGGTTAATCCAGTTGACTCGAGTTTTTTTGTGTTTTTTTAGCACCACTTCACAAAATACTAATCATTTTAATGATTTTTTTTCCTTTTTAAATCTATTTTTTCCCCTCAAATTTTATATTTTAATATTTGATTTATTGGAGATTGAACTTCATAATGTATTGTGTTTTATTTTATACGTGCTTAATTTAGTTTTATAACTTGTATATAGGTTTAACAGATTGACTTAAATTTTTTTTTTGTACTGGCTGATCGAGTTGCCTTTAGATCTATTAAGTTGATGAGGTTAACTTGTATATGATTTAATTGTTTTACTAGAAAAACATTAGGTATACGTAAATATTTTTTTTATATTCAAATTTATTTTGATCCGACAGACAGCTTAGTGCTGACAGACATTGATATTAATATAGTTGATATCATATCTAGAATGCAATATCGGTCACGTTTCGAAGAACTCGATTCTATATTTAACTTGCCCTTCGAGGCAATGAAACAGTCTGGGGAAAGGGCTAGCAAGTTTAGATATCTGCTAGAAGACCGTATCTCCCTAATCTGTACCTCCTGCTTAACTTGTTTATCCTTTGAATTCTGGAGTTGTTTGGATTCCATGCCTGGAAAATGCATGCACGTTGTGTTATGCCCTTTCGGAAACTCAATCCACAGACTCTTAATGGACCTGATTAGAGGCTATAGTTCTTGATGATTTCTTCGTCCCTTATCAAAGAGGGTAGAGGGAAAAGGCAAGTCCTCCATGCCCGGAATATTAATCGTGTCAAATAGCTTAAAATATCAGAGAAAGTGAAAAAGGTGGAGTTAAAAACTGAGGCAATTTGGGAATATCGTCATAATGAACCCTCAAAAACGTAGGGTTTGGAGTGGGAGGTTTGTCTAATATCAAGAAGTATGATTATGATTGTTTTTTAAAATATTTTTTATATTAAAATATATTAAAATAAAAATTTTTTATTTTTTAAAAATTATTTTTAAGATCACCATATTAAAATGATTCAAAACATATAAAAAAATTAATTTTTAACAAAAAAAATATTAAATTTTTGTGGAACCCAAACGGCGCGCCAATAATATCCAATTAAAAACATGTTTGGGAACGCGGTGCAAACCGCGTTCCTAAAAAATTAAAATTTTTTTTGTTAAAATTTAATATGATTTGTACGTTTTGGATCGTTTTGATGTGCTGATGTCAAAAATAATTTTTAAAAACTAAAAAAAAATCATTAGCATGCATTTCGGCACAAAAAATTATTTGAAAAGCAACCACTACTATACTGCCAAGCAATTGTTAATTGTTTTCTGCAAAGCCTGTGAAGTGAACCCTCCTAGCCATATCATCTAGCTTTTCATCCACTATCAAATTTTATTTTATGAAAATAAAATTTTTAAATTTATTTTTTAATCTTTCTTATATTTATTTATTATTAATAAAGTTGGTCAATGAAAAATAATTTCAAGTATTTTAGACAAAAAATACTTTTTAAAAGTTGTGAAAAAATAAAAAAATATATTGTTATTTGTTAATTATATCAAATTTGATTATCAATTTTTTTATTGCTATATATATTTTATTTTGATTTTTTTTTCAATTTCATCTTTTAGAATTTGATTTTATACCAACTTTGATCTTTATTCTTTTGATTATTTTTATTGTCATTTGTTTTTTTCTTATTATTTTCTTAATTGAATTTTTTATTTATCAGATTTGATCTTCATTCTTTTGATTACTATTTATTTTATTTAAAGTTATTTATGAAATTAAAATTATTTTTCATTTTCATTATCTTTTAATTTTTTAATTTGTCATATTTGATCTTTATTTTTTTAATTATTATTTGTTTTATTTGAAATAATTTATGAAACTAGATTTGTTTTTAATTTCATCATCCTTCAATTTTTTTATCTATCAAATTTGATCTCAATTCTTTAATAAAATTAAAAAATTAAAAAAAGTTATTTTCCAACTTATTTTATTAAATATTAAAAAATATTTTTTAATTTATTTTTTATAATGCTACTAAACATTAAACCAAGAAACTCACATGTGCATCTCATGTTTCATGGGGAATGCCCCTGGCCTACCTCATTAATTGAGCATGAAGTTCCTTTGTAAGCTAAGAAGTTGCAGTTCAGTAGGTTTTTAAAATTATTTTTAAAGTATTTTTTTTGTTTTAAAAACAATTAAATTAATAATTTTGAAGTGATTTTTATCAAAATCATAAAAAAATCATAAAAATATTAAATTAAGAAAAAAAGCTTAAAATTATTGCTTATCAATTTTAAGTTTTTTTTATTGAGTCTAGATAAACCATTAACTTTTTTTATATATAAAAATATATAAAACAAGCTCATTTACTACTAAAACCAAAGATTCAACACTATCTCATTAGATTTGCTCATATCTTGAGTGCTATTAACTCTAAGTTGATTCTGCATCATTTTTCAAGCTTAAAATTTCAAACGAAAGCATTTGCTGTGGATGGAAGTGCCTTGCTGTTACCTTTTCTGTTTATTATTATTATTATTATTATTATTATTATTATTATTATGTTTGGATAGATTGGAAAATAAAACTGTAGAGTCCTTTTGCTCACCACGATCAGAGTCCAGACATTTCTCTGACATAACTTGCTTTTATGTCTGAGTTTTTGTTTTGTACTGTTCTTCTTTTGGCAGTACCCGCACAACTAACAAACAGGTGATAGCGACCCTTTTTACCTCCCTAAAATCTCCATGCCCACTGATTTCTGTCCGGCCTCCCCTAAAATCTCAAATATTGTAAGGCATGTAATGTACCCTATAACTATATGCTGTAAGGACTGCCCTGCCCTGACGTGCTTCTGCTCTGTTCTGCCTGTGTTATTTTCATATCGATCCTGTTTATCTTCTGGGACAGAAGGGTCTTTGTGGGGTTGATCATGGGTGATGATGGGAGAGGAAACACAGGGAGGAAAATGAAGGCAAATCTCAGTTCAGTATTGAGATATAGATAATTACATGCATCCTCGTGGTCCCTGTTCAGGACTTTCTTTTGGGTATAGCAAATTGTGAAGAGGGGAAGGGTTTTATCCTGAAATAGTTAGATCATTCACAAGCTGCAGAAAACCAAAACCAAGAGTTGCTCTAGCTTCAGGTTTCCTTATAGCAACCAGCAGGAAAAAACAACGCTCACCACCTACACACTCTCATTCATCAGCCCCCAAGCCCCAAGCAATTACGGTATTGAAGAAAAGAACCCTTAAAAGCTCTTAATTAACTACTGTTGTCCCGATGAAACTAGAATTTACCACTTCCTAGTTTGAATAGTTTCAAGCTAATAATTAGTAATCAAAACTAGGGTGCTTGCGAAGACGAGCACAGCTACATGTGCGAAAGGGTTAAATTACTGTGCATGTCACATAATCTCCAAGTACAATTCAATTTAGAAAAGAGCTCTCGTTTTGGTTTCTTCTTTGGTCTTCTCTGAACCTGCCAAGCTTAATTTCTTGCCAAAATCTTATCTACAAGAAAGTTGGCATTATTTTGCTCTTCCTTAGAGTGTTTCTACGTCATGATCAAGGTAATTAACAAGGCAGTTGAATTTGTATGAATCTTAAATTAGTATGGTTTCTATACAGGAAAAAAGATCTTCATATACTTCATCAAGAATATATGATAGTATACCAAACTGATCGACATTGAAATGACAGCAACCTTTTGTCATGCATGAGACTGGTTATGCAATGGTAATTTTTTCTCTTAATTGTTTTTAGAGCTTTAGTTCAAACAAGGTGATGCTGATATACATATATATAGCAAGTAAATTGTAAAAAGGAGAGACAAAGAAACAGTGAAGACTGTTACAAGTTAGTAATCTGGGTTGATTTTTTCAAACGGAATCTCATTGACAGCTGATGATCATGTGAAAATATTCTAACCAAGCAAAATCACCACTTTTATGTCTGATAGCAATACGTCAAAACTACTAGTATGTTTGATTTTGTGTTTAAAAATATTTTTTAAAGTTTTTAAGTTTTTTTAAATTAACTTTTTATTATATTTTTAAATTATTTTGATAGGGCTGCTATTAAAAATAAATTTTAAAATATAAAAAATATTATTTTAATATATTTTTGAATAAAAAATATTTTAAAAATAATGTTTTTTCAGTATCAAACAGTACCAAACCCTTCAATCTTTAACTCCAAATCCAAGAAAAACAACAAGAGGGCTAGTAAAAACATTGATCATAAACTTGAGAGATGTAATTTAATTGGTTAGATTTTAAATTTTTCTGTAAAGATCACTAATTTAAATCTTATAAAACTCAGAACCATTAAAAATTTATATAATTATTAACTTTAATACTTGTAAAATTAATCATTATAAACATAAGCTCACCTGAATTACTTACATTAATCTAAAAAACAAAAACATTGACCATAACATGTAATATATAACAAGTGTAATGTGGCACTTATAATACATTATTTTGATATATTAATTTAAGATTTTTTTTAGATAAAAAATAATTTTTAAAAGAAAAAAGAATTGAACGGAAGCATGAGTCCTTGCCCTGGCCGTATAACTATCTATCAATCGCACCGGTATAATTTATCTCTTCCCAGCTAGCTACGTACAAAGTACAACCTCTAATACTACACGGTATAAAAGACCTAGCCAGTTCCAAAAGTGGGGCCATTTGCCACGTGGAATGGGACCATAAGCAAGCAATCTTCCAAGATTCTTCTTCTTTAAAAATTTTATGGTCTGATGACGTTCATGTCCATGTGATATCGCGGGCTTGATGGCCTGAAATTGTAGAGAGAGAGCACAAGGTTCCTCTCCGTAAATGGAAAAGGAGAGAGCCCCTCCTGCTTACATGGCCGAATAAGGATGATTCTTCTCACTTATTACGACGGCGCCCCGCCCACCCTATAACTGAGTTTTTCAATCTTCACCAGAATCCTATCAACCTTAGGTTGTTGGTTTGGTCATGCGGTTTGGATTCCTTGAAGACCCCCAAAAACATACCTTTATTCATGTTATATGAATGTTTATATCACACCTTAAGAATTGAATTCGTCCTTCCAAAGAGGTTTTTGTATTTGAAATTATAGAAGCGGTTGCAGTTCAAAGTATTTTTTACTTAGAAATATATCAAAATAATATTTTTTTATTTTTAAAAAAATATTTTTAAAATCAGCATATCAAAACGATATATATATATATACACACACACACAGAGTGGGGAGGGAGGGGGCCAAGGCCCCCCCCCCAAGAAAATGCCCCTCCCTTGTAAATATTTGTAATTTTAATAAAAATAACTGAATTTTTTTCTTGACCCTCTCTAATTTATAATTTGACCCCCTAACTATTTTTCTTACTTCCTTGTGTGTATATATATATATATATATAAAATTTATAGCAAAATTTTTTTAAAAAAAATTTAAGGAAACATAATTTGTACCAACGTAGTTAGATTTTCATGAAATTTTAATTTTTTTTCTTGTTTTAAATTAATTTTTTTATCTTTTTAAATCGTTTTGACGTGCTTGATATAAATAAAAAAATTTTATTTTGATGTATTTTTAAGTGAAAAGTACTTTAAAAACCTACTACCATTACTATCCCAAACATTGTCATAAAATGTTTTATATCCAAGTTATAGGGGCTCTATTCAGGAACGTAGTACAAACCACGTTTCCTTAAATTTTGATTTATTTTTTATGTTTTTAAATTATTTTGATGTGCTGATATTAAAAACAATTTTTTTTAAATAAAAAAAAGATTATTTTAATATATTTTAAAATAAAAAATACATTAAACTATAATTATTACCGAAATTAAAAAACACTCATAATCCATTTGAACATGTGGGCGGCGTTACTCTTGTGAACTTGGCTTCATGTGATATGTATTGGACGTCTTTATGCCGCAACATTTTTGTGTGTCTAGCAATTAAGCAAGATTCTTTAAAGTCTAGATTTATACAAATGTTTCATGATCATCAAATTTCTTCGTATCCCTTTCTTTAATCATAGGGCATGATATATATATAGGCCTGCTCTTACTTAGATATATACTTTCAATTATAGGAGATGTAAATTATTCATTTAGGAAAGATAAATATTATTCAATACGATTAATTTAATTTAGCATTCACTTGTTGAGATTGAAGTTTCAATTTATTTTATTCACAATAATTTGCATTCATGGAAAAAAACACCGATATGGCTTGTGTTTTGAAGCAATTTCTGCCAATACAGTTCTACGTACTGATATGGAAGAATAGGGTTTCTGTGTGTATGTCTATGTGTGTGTATATATATTATGATAGAGGCATATTTTGTTTTTATTATTAACATGAGTATTTGGTTAGTTTACACGTATCTCAATTAATTTTATTTTATTATGAATTGAGATATTTGATTTAGATTTAGTTTTTTTTTTAATTTTTATCGAATAGTTTTCCCCATGAATTTCAAAAAATATCTAGGAAAATGTGGTTGATGACATGTATAAATTCTATACCTTCATTTATTTTTGTGAATGATATTGTTGAAAAAAAAACATTATTAAAGATATTGCCTAAACATTTCGGCTAGTGAAACGTGAAATAACAATGATGAATATTACATAATAAAAAACAATAAAAACACATATTTAATTAATGTAATTCAGTAATATATCTATATTTACAGGAATAAAAAGCTTTATTTCACTGTATATCAAATTAATTAAAGTTATATAATATATATTTATAGAAGATTCTAACCATCCTAATTAAGAATATTAATAAATTTCATTAATAACATCTCAAATTAGTTGTTTTTGCTCATACATCTCTGTCTATATATAAACCACCAACCACAACATCTTCAGCAATCAAACATGAATTAAAGATACTTAAAGAAGCAATTAATTGCTATAAAAGGTGATTATTCATTAGTTAAACTTGAACATCATCAGAAGGCAGTAAATATATTGATATTTGTTCAAAAGAATATATAGTTTTACGATCGATAATAGAAGCAAGCACATGGAGTCAGCTTTATGATATTTCCAAATATGAAGGAGCCAGGGAGGCATCATTGCAAGGCTATATCAGAGGCGAACTCATGTATTCATGACCAAATCAAATCTTACTCTGCATGATTGCCAAAAGACTGCTCTTTTGGTGTTCTTGATCGGTGGACCAATTCAGATTTTTTAAGGACACGGCACCGTCACCTGGCGAGTCCAAACCCTAGCCAGCTACCCCATGATCAGAAGATCATGCCCAGTGAAGTGAAGGATAGCAGTGCAAAAACTAAAGGTGAAGGAAAAACAACGAACCATTTTTTTCTTACAAAGGCAGTAATGGTGTTTAGCTATTTTTGACAAAACTGACATTTGGGCAGCGTCCACCTGTTTTGCTTGTCTTAGCGTCTGCTCCACAGGATAATACCCTTCCCCTCCGGCCATGCCTGATGCCAATCTGGCCAAGTTTTCTCCTATCTTAACACGTTTCAGTGGGACCATATTATTCACATTACTTTATGTTAATTCCACACTACAAATCTCTCTCTCTTATATATATATATATATATATATATATATATATATATATATAAATTCTTACTTGTATTTTGATGATATATCTATCCTTATATCTTAAAATTAATTAACATATACTACAAGGAATTGAATTTTTACTGTAGCAATGCAACGAACGGTGAAAGCCAAGCTTCTTTTTCTACCTTGATATTTAAAATTTCAAATATTTTTAGGATTTTTTTAATTTTAATTTTATTCTTTAATATTTGGCTTGTTAGGTAGTGAGCGATCCATATTATATAAATATATTTGTAAAATATTTAATTTTTTTAATATAATATAATAAATATACATACCTTAATATATATTGACATAAAACCCATATATATGAATAATATTTATTATTTTATTATTTTATATATATATATATATATTTCAAATATGTATATATATTAACTATTTTATTTTTTATTCATCAATAAATAATAACATATAATAAAAACTCAAAACTTAATAAATGATTTATAAATATTTAAATTTTTTATGATAAAATATAAACATCAAGAAATACAACTAGCTTGACTAATTTCTAATTTTCTAAGGAGTATGCATCGACTTGGGTGGCTTGTTGGATCAATTTGAGCAATGCTCTCTCTCTCTCTCTCTAAAATCACTACACAAAAAAAACAGATGACAAACCCAGCAAACACCCATATATTACCTAGACATGGCCATGTCCTTTTGGCATTTCACTCTGCTTCACACTGCTACTTCTCTTCTCTCTTGATCACTCCTCTCTCTCTCTCTCTCTCTCTCTCTCTCTCTCTCTGTAACAACACAACAAAACACACATCCAACATTCTCTTAAACCCCAAATCCTCTCCATCATCTCCACGACAAGCTATCTAGCTACCTAGCTAGCTCTTGCTCTACTCTTTAAAAAACCAGCTTCTTTTCCTTCTCTACAGTACACTTCTCTTTGGTCTAAGCTCTCAATGTAACACGGTGCCTTTTCTCCTTAATTCTTCTCTTTTAAAACCCACCATCCTTTCCTAAATCTTTTTTCAACTCATTTTTTTTGTGCTTTGATCTTTCCTCTCCATGGCTACTCCACTTTCGCTATTTCTCATGCCTAACAATGATAACAAACAAGAACCTACCCAGACCATGGCCATAAGCACCAAACCAGCTGAACCGGCAAGAAGAAGTACTGCTACTAATCAGAGCAAAAGGCCTACCGCCAGCAAATGTCAAACTCGCAAGAAACAATGCCAAAGAGGCATGGGAGTAGCTCAACTTGAAAGTTTAAGGATTCAAGAAAGATGGAAGGCTATTACTGAAGCGAACCAGAATATTGGTGCTCTCAATCTCCAACCCGCCCAGCAGTTACATGATCGCTACCCGTCTAATTATAATACTGATAATAATAATCAAATGCTGCAGTATGGTACTACAGTTAACCGTGGTGTGCCAATGAGTAGTAATGGTGGTGTTTTTAATGGTTTCTTGGGTTGGGATCACCAGGGTGGTGTGGTGGTTAAGAGGGTTGATGGGTTTAATGTGAATGATAATGATGGGTTTGGGTCGGGTCAGGTTTTCGTTAACCCGTATTTGGTTGGACCAGTTCCGGTTCATCAGGTTGGGGCTCCTGCTCCTGTCTTTGAGGCTTCGAAAGAGCTCTCTTCAATCCCAAAAGTAATGCAGCATCAGCAATACGAGCCTTCTCGTTGTGATCTATGCTTTAAGGTTTGTGTTTTAAGGGGTTCTTGATTTTCTTGATGCTATATGCATGTTACTCCTTTTTCTTTCCCGTTTGTTTCTTGAGAAATTATATGAGAAGGAAAAAAATTTATAAGCAACAAGATTTTCAAGCAGTCTTGGATTAATTTTCAACTCATCCTTTTTAACTCTGTTAAAAATCAGTTCTGCTATTTTAACGTCTATGGACAGATGGGTGGATTCGGTGCCAGAGCTGCAAGGAGTGCTCCCTACGCCAATCACAACCACAACAACAATGAGGTTATAAATCTCCTTCATCTTTCTTTCAAGTGATATATTATTTTGTAACTATGCTTCTTAGCTATATTTGGTCAATAGAAGAACACAAAAAAAGGTAATATTATTGATTTAATTTCAACGGAAATACTAATATTCATTTGTGTTTTGATTTATTAGAGTATTGATTGGTTGGTAATTTAATTATGAGGGTTTTGTAGGGTACTTCAGAGGTGATGGCAGTTCACAGAAAGGGAAATAACCCATTGGGCAGAAATGTTATCATGGAATATGAGTTTTTCCCTGGAAAAAACGGTAAAAACACTTGTTTCAAGGAGATGGAATTTCCCCCTCCAGAAGCTTCAGTTGCAGTGGGTACTGGTGAAGCTTTTTGTGTTACAACTTACTCTGATTACAGTGGTTACAGTGCATCTAATGCTTCTAATTCTATTGACTTGTCTCTGAAGCTTTCATATTAGATTCAAAGAAACATGTCTAGTTATGGCTAATTTTTTATGTTTTTTCAATATCTGTGTGATTACCCAAACCTAATTAAACACAGCTTATAATTTCCCTTTTGTTCTTAAACTAATTAACAGCAACGCCAAAAACAGTGCTGTACATATTCTTGTTTTGCTTAATCTCTCTCTCTCACTCTCTCTGATCAGTACTCGGTTCTTTAACATTTCCATGCTTTATGATCTCGACTTGTTTCGCTTGTGATCTATGTTGTTCCTTGTGAAGAATTGAGTAACATATAGCCCAAAAAGAATTGGGTTTTTTTAAGGCATTTGTTCAGTACTATAACAACATACAATTTTGCAGTGGTCATACTTTGTTGGCTTGTTCTACCTCTGCAATAAAGTGGGACAGACCACGATCTATAAAATATGATCAGGATCTTGCATATTGTTTGATATGCTTCACTTCTAACAAGTGCTATAATGTTTATAAAACTGCCATATAGAAATTTACAGCTCTTGTTTTATTTTTGGTTTGATTGCACATTTCCCCTTCAATACATTAAGAAAAATATTAAGACTTTTGTATAACCTGGTAAAAGGACCTCACAGGGAGGCTCAAAACCCTAGCAAGCATCAACTCTCTCTCTCTCTCTCTCTCTCTCTCTTCTCTTTATTGTTTATGCTAGAAGACAGGTGAGGGATTTCTCTTCTAGACATACCTTACATCTTTTATGTGCTGAAACACAAGGAGGGCATCTCTGCTTTACTGTTTATGGGAGTCAAGCAAGCTTTTAGGGTGTTCTTGAAAAAAAAGTGAAAAAGATAGATTAAAAGCAAGCTATAGAAAAACTAGCCTTCTTTCCTCCCTAACAGACACACTGTGGTCACTGCTGTGTATATATGAGGTCAGTGAGTGGCTGCTAGTGTGTGCAGATACAGATACAGATACAACACAATATATTTTACAGCAGTACAAAATCTGCAATAAGTATATAAATGTAGAGAAGGAGACTGTTAGTCTCAGTATAAGTGCTAAGTTCCTTTAGATTGGTCGATCATCAGTGATCTCCTTCGTCCTAGCTAGCTACTGCTAACCAGCTTTTCCTTTTTCTTTCTCTCTTTCTTGTATTTTCATTTAGGGCAAAAAACTCTCCTTTTCCAGTAATTATCACTAGTAATATATATATATATATATATATATATATATATAAGCAAAGACAATTTAAGATTGCATTTTTTTCCATTTTTTAATATTACCAATGTTAGACCTACATAACACAATTAATGAAATCTAAAAAATTCACTACGCCTCAATGAAGCATGATTACAGTGGTTACAAGAGTGTTTGAAATTGTAGGAACAATGATGATTTATAGTATTTTTAGCTTATAAATTCATGAAAATATATATTTTTTTATTTTTTAAATTATTTTTGATATTAGTACATCAAAAAGATTTAAAAATACAATTTTTTTATTTTAAATAATATTTTTAAATTTTAAAAAATATAATTTACACCCTAGTAATTTCTAAATAGACCGATAATAGCTACGAGAATCCCTCATGAATCTGAAAACTCCATGCTAAGCTTTAATTTTTTTTTTTTTTATTTCAGCCCAAAATGATTTCTAGTCATGCCCGATACCCACTCCGGCACGTCCACCACCTTGTTGCTGATAAAAACCTATTATAAATGTATATTTTTAGCCACCAATAAAAGGGAATTTCCAAGGCATTGTAATATTTAACATCTTATCACTTATTAATTTAATTATATTTTTAGCCACCAATAAAAGGGAATTTTCCCCCCTTTATTAAAGCCTTAATTAGCAATCAGAGTTATAATGTAAAGGGGTAATCGCAAAGCTAGAAATTTTTTATAATAAAAACAAATTTTCTTAATCGCTAAAATTTTAAAACAGGAACATATTCCATATTTTAGATAATGTTTTTTGCAAAATATTTTTATTTCAAAGACTTTGTTTTTATTCCAGACTTGTTAATATAATATAAATAAATACTAATATTGAGGAAGTCGAAAAAACTTCAGATAGAATTTAAGCTTTCCATAATTGCGTTCAAAGCTGGTGATTTGATGGACTTGAATTTAGACTTTGTTTTTTGTCTGAGTTGTTTCAATGGCTCTTGCTTCGCATTAGGTGACTGAGTGTATTTATACACCATTAAATTTACATCATGGAGAAGGAAAAACAAGCATAATGAAGTTGGTGCTTGTCATTAGCTGTGGAGCTGGTAGTTAATTAAAGGAAAACATGGTGCTTGTAAATGCTATTTAGTGCTTTTCATGTAGGAAAAGACCATTGACCGGCCATGTTGGTGTGTTATACGCAAGCCATGGAACCAAATAATATTGAAGTGTGTGACATGCTTGCTCTCGGTGGAAAAGTGACACTATTGTCTAGAAAATTGAGTTATAGTTGATTGTTGTGACTGTTGGTGATAACAAAATAGAAAAACAAATCAAATCTAAAAAACCAAAATAAAATTAACAGAGAAAGCCAAATTAAAAAAAAAAACCGAATTAACTAATAAGAAAATACAAAATAAATCCGGTTTGATTCAGTTTCGGTTTCAAAAGTCTAAAACTGATTGAACCAAATTAAACCGATTCAGTTTCAAGTTTCAACCTCATTTCAAACCTAGATATAAAAAACTTATTTTTTTTTACTGAAACCCTGTTCTTCTAATTTTATTTTCTCTTGCAGCCAACCCTTCCCTCCCTCCTTAGTCTACTCACATTCTCCTCACATGCCTCCTTCCTTCTCCTCGCTTTCTTCCCTTTCTCTTTGATTTCTTAATTAGTTTTGTGTGGTTAAAGATGGAAAAACCCAAGTATTTTTTCATTATCTACTGACTTGTATTCATTGAGAAAATAGATCTGGGTTTTAAATGTTTTTTTAATGAGTTTCTTAAATTGTTTGTGAATAACTAGAAGAATATTTTCAAAAATTTGCTTTGGTTTCCACAACTTGTCTTCATGTTGAATTTCTCATCAATTTGTGTGTCTGAAGGTGTTTGTTCATTGGACTCACAAAGGAAGAATAACTTGGTTTTCAAGTAGAGAAAACATTTTTTCATTAGCTTTTGTCATCTTCTACTGGTTTTCTAGCTGAAGTTTAACTTGGAAATCATTCCTTTGTTTTGTTATAGTTTGACAATAAACTTTGTTTGAAATTCTTATTTAATTGTTGATAATTATCTAATCAACAACTTGTTAATTAGTTAATTCGGTTCGCTTTAAAATTTTAAAAAATATAAATTTTGGTTTAGTTAGTTATTTTAGTTTAAAATCAAATCGAATCGAAAATAATTATTTTTAATTGTGCCATATATATTATTAATGGAGTTACTGATAATAAACAATCTCATTGGAAAAGAAAATAGTATATGCTCTACTCAGAAAAAGTTGTGTGCACTTAAAAAATTGTGAGCTTCAGAAGTCCGTGGGCATGACTATTAGGACCTAAAAAAATGCATAGAGGGGAGGTGCTCATACAGTATTTGGATAGCTTGGGACCTAAAATACCTGAATTATAGTTGTTTAGGGCCAAAGCTATTTGGGTTAGACTTGAATGTTAGAAATGTTGGAGGGTGCTATTCTATGTTTTTTTTTATATTAAAAAAATTATGTACTATTAAATACTTTTATTAACAATAAATATATTTTATAAAAATAAAATTAGTATTATATATAACCAAATAATTAGCTACAACACATATATATAAAAAAATCTAAATACTTACAAAAATTCCACCGTAAACTTAAAAGGCATTTAAGAATATACTCTCTCCCATAACTCCCACCCATCATTCCTTCTCCACTGTAGCCATCCTTGATCCCTCTATCATTTCTTTCCATCACAACATTATATATATTTCTAATAAAACGGAGAAAAGTACTTGTCAATAACAAACTGTAAAAGACAAATTCAAATAATGGGAGGTGTAGCTAAATTAATTAAATTTTAAGTTTGTTTTCTAGAAGTCACTAGTTCGAACCCCACAAATCTTATGGCTATTGAATGTTTACATGATCGTTAACTTCAGGATCTATTGGATTAGTCGAGGTGCCCGCAAATTGGACCGGACACCCATGTTAATAAAAAAAAACACAAATTCAACTTCTTTTTTTTATCATCACTTGTTACCGATACCAATTCATACATGAAACGCTTAGACTACGTTTTTTTTCACATGAAACATTTTTTCATAAACTATTTTTTTTCACTTTTTATATTTGGTATACTTTAAAAATTGATCAATATAATATATTTTGCTGTCTGAAGGAAGAATTAGATTAAAAAAGTAGAAAAGAAACTTACATCTCAAAGAAAGAAATATTTTAGGCGACTAAATTTATTAATTAATATGGGTTTCTATTATCAATTAACTCTTATTGTTTCCCTTTCAGCACATATTTTTCACACTTATTAAATATCAAACAATTAAATTTAATAAATTTTCATTAACATGACCAAACAATGGAGAATAAAACATATTATAAAAATATTTTTTTTATATATAAAACATTTTTAAAACAAATTATTTTACATGAAGACTAGTTTTCCTTCCCTACAATGGAAAAAGAAATCAAGGCCTAGTGGATAGATAATCTGATGGTATAATAATATCCAGCTGGGATGGGCTTTCCTTTATTTCCAACCCAGCCCAGCCCAGCCCAGCCCAACCGACATACCTTTATTCCAAAAATCCTTTTCCATTGCCAAACACTTTGTGTCCCTACCATTACTTTGCTGTCCCCACCGCCCTCAACCCCCTTCCTTCCTAGACCCCCGAACTTGTCACCCTCTCCCTTCTCTCTCCAAACCAAAACACAAGACAAAGACAAAACCAAAAGCAAAGTCCCATCTCTCTCTCTCTCTAAGGAATCAGAAACTTGTTATAAAGCAAACGAAGAAAACATCGAAACCTTAAAATAAAAACACATCAAACCTTATCAGAAGCGATGAATCCTCAACAGCAACAACAAAATCCAGTAGATCCAGACCACCCACAACTCCCAACAATCAAGATCCACCACCCTTCTTCCCCACGCCACTCTCACCACCACTCCCACCTACACGCCGCCACTCCCACCGCTGGTGCCCGCCGCAAGATCGGCGTCGCCGTTGACCTCTCCGATGAATCTGCCTACGCTGTCAGCTGGGCTGTCGACCACTACATCCGTCCCGGGGATGCTGTCATTCTCCTCCACGTCAGCCCTACATCCGTTCTCTTCGGTGCTGACTGGGGCCCGCTCCCACTCTCCACTCCCACGCAATCGCAACTCGATCTTTTGAACAATACTAGCAAATTTAATAATGAAATTGACAGTAAAAATGAGAGTAGTGAGAAGCCGCAGCAACAGAACGAGGACGATGAGGATGCTTTCACTGCGTCGAAAGCGGCCGATCTTGCAAGGCCTTTAAAGGAAGCTCAGATCCCGTATAAGATTCATATTGTGAAAGATCATGATATGAAGGAGAGGCTGTGTCTTGAAGTTGAGAGGTTAGGGTTGAGTGCGGTTATTATGGGGAGTAGAGGGTTTGGCGCGGAGAAAAGAGGGAGTGATGAGAGATTGGGTAGTGTAAGTGATTATTGTGTTCATCACTGTGTATGTCCAGTCGTGGTTGTTAGATATCCTGAGGATAAGGATGGCGGTGTGGCTGACCTGGAGGCGGTTGTTAATGTGCCAGAGGATGTGGAGGCTGCAGAGGGAAAACCTAAAGGTTAGGATTTGTTATGTGGTTGTGGATTTTGTTATTGCTGATTTTGATTTTTTTTTGGTTTATGATGTTACAAGTTTGTTAGTGTATGCAAATGCTGGTGATGTATAGGAAGATTAGGTTGTGGAGCAATTTTCTTAATGTGAGATTGTTAGCTGTCCTCCAAAGGACAACGTGGAGATAATTATGCACATGATTAGGATGCGTTATCTAATTGAAATGTTCTGGATTGTATCATCATTTTATAGCTAAGATGGATGTACTAGAAATGTTGCATTATGTTTTAGGTCGGAGTTCATTTTTTGAGAGATCAAAGTTGCATATAAATAGTACAGAATGGAGTAATTTTGATTTAGGATGTTGATGTTCTCGTGGGTAACATGTGATCCTGGAATCGTTGAGTTTTGTAATGTTCTTGAAATATTGCAATGATGAGGTGTTAAATAGTTGGCTTGTTTTATGAAATCTGGAATACAAAATTTGAATGGTGCTTGTAGGATATAACAAGCTGTTGTGATGAAAGTAGGGTTGCTTTTGAGTTGGAGCTGGCATCAAAAAAGTGCAAGATCTTTTGATGTTATAAAATGTAATGGGTACTGGCCTTTTTCACTACTATAGAAAGCGGATTCTGCTTATTTGGCTTCATTGTGGTATTCTCATGCTAATCTACTTTGAGTAGTAGGAAAATTCTTACTTCAAATAGCTGATTTGATTGTTGTTCATGTTTTGTTATTTTGTTATATGGTTGCCGTTGCTGTTATTGATTATGCATGATTGAAATTTTTTTTCTTAATATTATTATGAGATCATTGGCACATATTATGGTTCATGTGAATAGGACACATCATCCTAAATTTTTCATCATCAGCTGAGTGAATTAGTCAAACATAGTTAAATTTACATTTAAGAGCTTATGCGGCAATAGAAATTTCAGAACTACAATTATTTTCTTGTTTTCTTTAGTGGTTGATGTTGTGTGTAAATAGCACAAAATATATTACTTGTGAATTTGTGAGATTCGTCTTCTCATGGGTGACATGATATTTTACATGGCTGGACATTAGAGAATTGTTGCAATATTGCCTTGAAGATGTATTAGATAGTTGAAATGCTTTCTGAATTATAAGCATGACTTTGGACCTTTAGGTACCTGTAAAATTTGGTTAAAGATGTGGTTGATTTGAGCTAGAGATATATATGTCTTATCAGATGAAATGTGCATCAGGCGAGAGTGTGTTGCAACTGGGAGTCATTTCATTTTGTATTTCCATTGAGCTAGATGTTGCTTTGATATTATTGCTCTGTAGAGAAATTAAATATCAGCAAGCTATTGATGGCAACTGATAAGGTTTATTGATGACAATTAAGCACCAAAGCCCATATATAATGCTTGGTGAAGCACCCCTGTATCTCATTAATGCAATGTGATGAAGGTTTTTTGGGCTTTGGATTGATGGCGATTTGATATTGTTGCTCTGTAGAGAAAATGCTTGGTGAAGTACCACTATATCTCATTAATGCAATGTGATGAAGGTTTCTTGGGGTTTGGATTGATGGATAAGTTTTTTTTTTCCCTTTCAATTTTGCTGGTCTTACGACAGCAGATGCAGTAGCAATATACACAATCATTCTAGTATTAGACGTTTTAATCAGATTTATTGTATTAGTCTTTATCATCCGTTTTAAGTTTTTCTAGAATGCTTCATAGGAGAGTGTTGTTGTGACTATGCTTAGGCTTTTGTTGGCCTTGCATAGCTTTTGCATGAACACGAAGTCCATGTATAACGCTTGCTGTTGCATGAACACGACAATTTGTAAATTGACTGTCTTGGAGACTGTCTTCTTCTCATTGTTGCTTCTATTTAATGATTCTCCCTTGGCTGAGGGAGGTCATAGTCTAGCTGCTCAATGGTGGTTGGAATAAGATCCATTGCTGTGATTTGCAACTCTTTATTTACCTGTACAGAATAGGTATTTTAACACTTATCTGTCGGCACAATTGAGAAATTCTTTGTTTCATAGTGTCATATTTAAAATAGCTGAAAGAAGAGAGGTAAATTGTATTTGGATCATCGTCTTTACATTCATTTTAGATTGGATGTAACATAAAGACATTTAATCTGTTTGTTGAAGATTCTGTGCTGCTGTTATATCATATTGTTCTTTTAATGAAACGTCAGTAACTTTATCCTAATTGTTGGTTGCAAATCCTTTATCTGAGTGATTGTGTTAGCTGTGCTGTTTCTGTTCAAGAAGTGATTTCTTTGGACTGGATGCTGATGGTTGAATTGCTGTTATTGCTATTATCGTTTGGTTGTGTTTGTTTCATAAATGTTTTGGATTTTTAATATTGCTTTTCAATACAGAAACATTTTAAATGATTTACTGTTGGTTGCTTGTGCCTGACAGATGCCTAGTTTGAACTACCTTATTGCGACTAGTTCATCTACATAGCAGGTATGCAGTTTAGGCTGGAATCATGTTTTTTTTTCTGTATTTTTATTTTGCATGTATCGATGCAATCTTGTCTCGTCTTGCCCCTCCTTCCACCACCCCCGCTCAGTGCATGCAACGTTTGTCTTGTTTATTTGGCCACATGTATACTAAACACATGGCATTATGAGGATGGACCCCATAATTGCCCTTTCCCCTTTTGTTTTGGGCGTGCATTTTCCCTTGACGTCTCTCTCTACACTTAGATTGTCATGTAGATATAATTTTGATATTTGGTTGTCTGTCTTTGAAGATATATAATGGAGTTGTCGCTGTCAGCAGAGATTAGGTGAAGAAGCCGAGGAGTTAATAAGATGATCTTGTTTGGGTCTACTGTTTTCCAATAGACAGATTGTAGAAGAATGCTCTTATCTCCCGTGTGACTCTTGTCCAATGTTTCTCACATTTGAAACTTGGGAGGATTTGTAATGTTTGTACGGCTGATCATTGATGTGAGGTTTCTGGATATTCATGTAGGCTTTTGGAAATGTGTTTCAATGGATTGTAATGTACATCATTTTGGTGTTGAAGATTGCTTCTTTTGTTCCCACTTAGGAAGAAGTTGTTTGCTTTTTATGAACGAGTTGCTTAATCATGGCTGAACCTGTAATTTGAATAAGCAACCCTACAAGAACGCGTTTCAAAATATATATTTTTTTTAAAATATTTTTTTATTTTTCAATTATTTTTATTTTTATTTTTTTATATTATTTTGATTTTTTAATGTAAAAAATAAATTTTAAAAGTTTAAAAATTATTTTAATATATTTTCAATTAACATTTTAAAAAATATTCACTAAACACTGAACTAAAACCACATGTATTTGTGTTTAAGGAATTGGGCCCAGGTTTTGAACCTTTTCCCAAATATAGCAGGGATCTGTGCCATTTTGTAGGCTGCATTCCCTTACCGGGCCCAAGATCTTGATGAATGACTGGTAATGAGAGTACAACTTGGTGAAGCCTCGAACTCGGTATTTCTTATAAAGCATCCAGGTATGTTAATATTTGGAAATATAGCTGAAACATGTTTTTAAAAATTAATATTTTTTTTTGTAGAAAATTATTTTTTAAAGTTTTTAAATCTTTTTGACATGTTTATATCAAAGATAATTTTAAAAAAATAAAAAAATATGATTTTAATATATTTTCAAATTCAATATACTTAAAAAACAATAATTACTATACTTATATATACCCTGTAAATATATCAATGAAGTGTTGGTCTAGTAGTTAAAGTATTGTTATATGAATAAAAATATAAGTTTGATTATTAAAAAATATACTTGTTAATAGAGACAATCAAACTCTAAATAAAACTAATATTATTTTTTAAAACAATACGATGATATCTGGATAGGAAAAAAATATACACACCCCGTAAATATGCTTTTGGACACCAACTTTTGGGCTGTCTGTTTTTATCATCTAATTGACAAGTTCCGGCGGGATTGGGAATAGGGACAATGTTGGACAGTTGCCGGGTGACATAACTGGTTGACTTAGCTTTGCAAGTGTTTGCAATGATGGAATGTATCTTGCTAATGTGTTGCAATCATGACAGGGATTCTACTTGTCGTGTTCGTACTAGAAACTGAGTTTAATGAGTGCCTTCATGCTTAGCTTTAGTTTTCAGAGATTACGGTGGCGTGCACGGCCAACAAGCAACTTGTAAATGTCTACGTAGATGTAGTTATCATCCCTACCTCCCCGTAGTGAAGGACAGGGAGGATGGTCAGTCAAACTATTCATACAAACAACGAAATCGTAGGCAAGTTCCTAAGGATTAAGGAAAATATAGTTCACTTTCAATGGTGGCTGAACTTTTAAGACTTTATTTCCTCACGGGATTTGAGAGATTCCTTTTCCAGCAGAGGCGACGGAAATCGTTGAAATCGTGCTGTTCGATCTTAATCTTTCTTGTTTATCTAGTATCGTATGGTCAAACTTGATGGTCCTTTGGGACCGTTAAAAATATTACATCGGCTCCGTCTATATCAAGATTTTAAAAAAATAAAAATAAAATAAAATTCTATTTAGAATAATTTTTATATTTCATTCTAATTTAAAAAATAAAATAAATTAAAATAAATTTTTTCTCACTCAAAATCTTGATTTATTATGTATATTTCATTGAAATTCTAATCGTTTTAGTCAAATAGTGTTATTTTTTGTGTTTTTTTTAATTTTACGTTATCAATTATATACCTCAATCCAACCGTTGGATCATGCTAAATTTTGACAAGGAATCTCCTTATTGTTTTAAGGTAATCGGAGTTTAGAAAGGCCTTGCAAGACTGTCAATGATATTTTATAATTTTATTTAAATTTATAATTTTTTTATAAATGTTATTTTATTGTGTCATTTTTTAAGATTAAATTTTTTCTTAATTTCATTATTTAACAATGAGTTTATTGGTAATTGAGTTTCATAATTTGTTTTGATTTTGAGTTATCATGGTTTCATGACTTGGATCACGAATTTAAAAGGTTAACTTGGATTGACTTAGGTCGACTCAATATGTCGTCGTCTCAACGTTTGTTTTTTTAAAAAGTTGTCTTGAATTGTTTTTAGTCAAACAATATTTTTACCATTCGTCTGAGTTGTCTTTGGATCTGTCGAGTTGATCCGGTCATATCGGTTTAATTCTCATCTTTTTACTTGTGTTTGAAATTTAAATTATATAATTTCAAGTTAATTTAACTTTGTATTTGAATTTGTCTTTACATAGTTTTTTTGTTACAAAAATAAAAAACACTCATCTAAAAAGTTCAATATTTATCAACCTTCAAGCAAAAATAGTTTCTTCTTCTATTACTCTTCTTTGGGTTTTTATTCCACTTGTTTCTTCCTTCATTTAGTTTTATATTGTTTAATATTTTATTTTTCATTTATTAAAAGTTTGGTTTTTTATTTGTTATACACGTGATTTTTAATTATTTTTAATATATCTATCAGCAAAATATAATAAAAAGGATATAAATCCAAACACGCAACAACTCAACTATCACAATAAAAAAAAAAAAATCTTCGGGTGATGTCACAAAGAGCAATTGATTAGGGAGTTTATTTTAATTCTTCTCTTTGTTGTGCACATGATTCTCAAGTGCTTTCAACAGATTCATTAACATAATCTAAAAATCTAAACGTCAAAAAAAAAAAAAATTTAGAAAATGTAAGGAGATTCTTTTCTTCAATAATTGAGTTTTTTTTTTTTATTATTATTATTTACATAATGGCCTAGAATCGGTCTATGAAATTCATATTATGCTTCATATTGTAGGATCCAATATACCTTGCTTCCTCGACTCAACTTGATGGGATGGGCCACATGCCCTAATTTGTCCTTCTTGCTGAGACAAAATCTTCATTAAATATAATTAGTCCTTTAATCTTATATGAGCGGGACAAAGTAAAACCTAAATGTTAGCTCGCATCCATTGCAATGGAGATACGAAATCAAAGCCCTTTATTAAATAAAGCAAATTTACCACCACAACCATATAGACCCACAACAAGTGGATTTCCTTTTACTTATTTTATGCTATAGATTTAGTATAAACCATACCACACACTCTTTTTCCCTTTAATTTGTAGCCAATATTCATTGCTCTCTGCCACCAAAACCACAAGTTGTCAACTGCAAATACACACTGTCCACTCAGAACCACGTTTTAAGTTTCTCCTTTCTAGGCATCTTCCTTTGTTCGTGTTCATTTCATCTAGCTATAATGTCATGCCATTGATATTCAAGGGGCCGGGAACTATGTCAGCATGGACTCTACCAGTTGATATGTGATGGAATGTATCTTGATAATATGTTGAAATTTTGAAAGGGATTTTAGCGTGATGGAAACTTGTCCTGTTCGTGCTAGAAACTGAGTTTAATGGGTGTCTTTTTTAAAGTTATTGCTTTGCTTTAGTTTTCAGAGATTTTGGTGTCTTGCAAGGCCTACAAGAAACTTGTAAATTATCAATTTAAAAAAAAAACTAAGCCCCCAGTCTTTCACTATAGATTGCGAGGGAAAGCACGGTTTATTATTCGAACAGTGTTTTTTTTTTTTTCTATAAAATCTTTTACACCTTGATCTCTCAATTTCTTTGCCTTCTTATTTTATCATTTATAATTGCTTTGATTTGCTATTTTGGTTTAGGTGATTTTTCTCTCTTTTATATATATATATATAATATGAGAATCTTGAGATGTCATGGAAATATTTGGTTTATCTTTGGTTTGGCAAAGCACAACTCAATTTAATTGATTTAAAATAATTAAAATTTAACGGATCAAGTTTGAGGTTTAATGAAATGTTCAACTCTTTTTTTTTTTTTGCCAACATTAGAGACTGATTTGCATGGTCAAGGAGAAAGTTTATATATATTTTTTTTAATTTTGGATCCTAATTTTTTTTAATTTGATTCTTTTGTACTGACTTTATTTGGGATATGACTTAATAGTTTGTTTTTGTTGCCTTGATACCAGGATCTTGCATTATCGAGGGAAATCTCTGGTGCTCAATTGATACTTGTTTTTTCAAAATAAAACAAAATTATGATAATTTAAAACATGCAAGTATTAAGGGATGAAAATAAAAAATAAAAAATAAAATAAATATAGGGTATGGTATAAACGGGCAAGGCATATACATTAGCGTGTGTAATGCATAAACCAACATATGAGAGACAACTACTATGTTCAGGTGGCGCGTGAGGTGTCACTTGACAACCAAACAATGACTTCCGCAGTGGTATTTCAAAGCGGTTTGCAGCATTTTTCTTGATGGTCCAACACCTGTCAACATAAACGTGACAGTGGGGCTCCGACAATCATTTTTTTTTCTTGTCCTCCCTCTTTTTCTTGGGATTCATGTTGACCTGCTAAAATTAAAAGGTGTCTTGACATTTTATTTTGTATCAAATTTGATCCTTATCCTTTTGATTGTTATTTATTTTGTTTTGAATCCCTTTTTATTGATTTTTTTTAAAAATTTTATCCCTCAACATTTGATTTTATTTATTTATTTTATATAAAAGTTTGGTCTTCATTGTTATTTGTTTTTAATCCTTTTCTTAGTTGATTTTTTTTTTCAATTTTTCCTCTAGCAATTGATTTCAGATTATTTTATGTCAAATTTGATTCTCATTTTTTTGATTGTTATTTGTTTTGTTTTTTTATCCTTTTTTAATTAGCTATTTTTTTTTTAATTTCACCGCTCAATATTTTGTTGATTGAAAATTTAGCTTTGTGATTCTTTTTGGGTTTACCTTCTACAGGGCTAGTCCCAATCTTATGACTTAGGTCGCGAGTTTTGAAATCCCATGAAATCAAGTGTAGCTGTGTAGAGAAGATTAAAAAAAGAATAAACATTTAAGCTAAGGATTTGGGAGAGGGATTTAGAGAGGGAAAGTAAAGTTTTAAAGAGGGAGTAATAAGAATTCAAAGGAGAAAGAAGGAGAGTGCTAGGAACCTTAACTGGTTGCATTTCAAAATTCAAATTATCATTAGATAAGGTGTTTAAAAGTAGTTTGAGAAGAATTGAAATACTTTTAAGCAAACTTAAAAGAAAATTTGATTAGGGTTTATAAGAGAAGTTTGGGGAAAAGTTCTCTAAAATTTGACTCTTAGGACTATTTTAGAATGTAATAGGAGTGAAATTATGTTGAAATAACAAAGAAATTTTGATGGATGGTGAAGCCCTAGGGGCTGGCTATTGAAAGACAAAAAGATAGATTTAACACATATGTGTTATTTTTGTAAATTGTATTGTAATTGTGATAATTGAGTATATGGGTAATTATTTTGATGAGTGGTTCTATTTTTATGTGATGCATATGAATTTTTGATGTTTTATGAATTTAATGCCTTTAAGGAATTGTTGAATTTAAAATGAGTTTTTGTTGTGTTTGGGATTAAAGTAAGATGAAATGGAATTCATGTTTATTTAGATGTAACTAAAAAAAATATAGAATGAGATTGAATTAGCCAAATAATGAATAGGCAAGAAAAGAAAACCTAGGGTAAGGATGATGTTGGTGCCAACCAAAAAAAAAAAATAAGAAAGGATTTTGAGATTTCATGGATTCCTTAATAAGTTGTATGTGAATAATATGTAAAGAAATATTAGGGAATGTTCTGGAATTTATAGAATCTCCATGATTTTTAAGTAATAAAAACCTTTATGTGAATTAAATGAGAATATCATAGAAATTGAGTGAAGAATTGAAGAAATTGTGAGTTAGCTTCTAACTAAGTTGAATTTTGTTTAACTAATGATTTAGGATATATTGATGATGATTTAGAAAAGGAAATATAACTTTTTCGAAGAATGATATGGTCAACATTATAACAAAAAAAAATTTAGATGTTAAGTAATTATATGATAAAAGGAATTTTATCAAATAAGTTGAAAAAGAAAAAAAAATGAATTTAGTTGTGGATGAATAACTGAGTAGAATTATAATAGATGTTATGATGAATGAATATTTTTTGATACAATAATAATTGGTTGAAAACCTATCAATACAGGAAATGTGGTTTAACAAACTAGAGGAGTTGGACATAGCCAAACTACAGGTAGGTATGTGGCACCTTACTGGAAACTTTACTTTATAAACTACTTGTTATCTATAATGGTGAATTGATAGTTTATGAAATGTAGAATTGTTACATTTGATAGTTTAATAGGAAAAATTATATATTGTAAAGATTGATTGGTATTCAAGTGACAATACCAAATTGTTGGCTTCTAAATGGGAATGTTAGATTGATTAACAATCAGGATGGGTTCGCTAGATTGCTGGGTATTCAAGAAAGAATATCAGATTGTTGGATTTCAATTGGGAATGTTGGATTTATTCGCAACCTGGATGGGTTTGCCGAATTGATAAGTACTCAAGAAGGAATACTAGATTGTAGGCTTCTAATTGGGAATGTCGGATTAATTGGCAACAATGATGGGTTCACTAGATTGATGAGTATTCAAGAAGGAATACCAGATTGTTGGCTTCTAATTGAGAATGCCGAATTGATTGGCAACCAAGATGGATTCACCGAATTGATAGGTATTCAAGAAGTAACACCAGTTTGTTGGCTTCTAATTGGGAATGCCGAATTAATTAGAAATTATAATGGGTTTGCCAGATTGATTGATGTTCATGAAAGAATATCAAATGATTGGCTTCTATATAGAAATGCCGAGATGATTAATTGATTCACAAAGTATTGTGAAATTAGTGTTGGATTAAATGGATCAATGTAATGATAAATTTTTAAATGATTTGAAAGAACGGTTTTACGAATGTCTAGATAAAAAATTTGGATATTACTTAAAGCTTAAATAAATTATTAATCTAAAAATTTAATAAATGAAATTGATCTTATTTACATGTACCTCCTAAGTTCGCTAGGTGTAGTTACTAGTTGTTACCTTTTGCATTAGACTTAAGGTGGTTATGGATTAAAAAGTTGTATAATCAATATTTTAGGGATGTGATTTATAGACATTTTATTTTGATATGTAAAAAGATTTAATTATCTAATATTAATGGCTAGATGTAATTATGTATTGTTTTTTGGAACTTTGTAAATCTAATTTCTTAAATTTATATCATGTATGTTGTAGTATCTTGGGTATGAATAATATAATTAATTAACTTATATAGTAAATGATAGTTTATTACAGAATTCCATTTTATATGTTTGGATGTCTTATTATTATGGTTAATGTGAAACTAATAAATACTAATAGTATTGTGGATATTGAGAATGAATAAGAAAATGTTGATATGATCCATGATAATTGGATCAGAGGTGGAAGAATGATTCTTGTGCGGTTTTATGGATAAGAAGTGTACTTAATTGTGTTTTGATTTAATGTTGACACTTGGAATGTTCAAAATACAAAGAAGATTTTGCTAAAATTTTGGTAGAATATTAATGAGTTAAAAAACATTGATACTTTTCATCAAGTAAGAAAAATCTAGTGATTTCCTGAAAACCTTAAATGACGTCGTGAATGATGTGTGCTGGGTTACGAGGATGTTATAGTAACTCTCTAATGGTCTAAACCTAATGTGCTTTAATATCTGCTTAATATTCCAATTGTATAAGCAATGTGAGGTCTTATACAAACCTGAACATATACCAAACTTCCAACTATGGAAGTATATGAAATGTTCTTTATTTGTTTGCTCTCCAAATTATTTTTTGAGTTTTATTCTAAACTAAACGTGTCACCTTTGACAATAGGTGCAACACTAGATGAACAATTATTCATATAAAATCTCTATAAAATTTTATTGATATAGGTTTCTTGAGATAATTATAATATCTCTCTAAATGTTTATGCTTATAGCATAAAAATCTTTGCCTATATCTTTTATATCAAATTACATTGAGAGAAATCTCTTAACCTCATGAAATAAACTCAAATTACTTGAAGGAAGTAGAATATTATGTACATATAAGACTAAGAAAATTATTTTATTCCCATTGACCTTATAATATATACATTCATCCATAATATTCTCTATTAAATCAAATGAAGAAATAACATGATGAAATTTTAAATATCATTGATGAGAAGCTTGTTTTAGTCAATTTATAGATTTTTTAAGTCTAGAAACCAAATGATCGTTCCCCTCTAGAATAAAATCTTTTGGTTGTTTAATATAAACCTCTTCTTCCATGTTTCCATTGAAAAATATTATTTTCACATCCATTTGATACAATTCTATATCAAAATGAGATACCAATGCCATGAGTATCCAAAATGAACCATTTTTTGAAACATGAAAGAGGGAATCATGATAATCAATTCCTTTTTATTGAGTGAATCCTTTAGCTACAAGTTCTGCCTTGTAATTTTTAATATTAAGTAAAAAGTCTCTTTTGGTTTTAAAAGCCCACTTACAAGCAACAATATTCCCCATTTAGGCAATTCCTTTCTTAACATATTTTTTCAAAAGGAAAAATCAAGGAATTTTCCTTTTGAAAAATTATACATCACACTTGAACCCACAAATTAATTCTTTTAACTAGCACAATTAAATTTGATGAAGATTCAATTAAATAAAAAACCCATCACTTCTTTTTATTTTATACCTAACCAAATTATTCACTAAGGTGGAAAATACTTTTTCTCTTCAATCTTTTCAATTCATACCTTGCCTCATTTTTCAATACCAAGACTAACATATTCAAGTATTATTTGACCTTCAATTATATATATAAAAAATAGTTCCTCATTTACCGATATGTTAGCCAAACTTTTCTTCCTTAAGAAATGAACATGTTTCTTTCAAAACTTTCAAATTAACACCTTAAATTATTATCCAACACTTAAACTAATATAATTTTACATGATTCATCAACAAACAATCCAAAAAACTCAACCTAAATTCGACAATTTTTGCTAAAACACAAAGAACATCTAAGAGTGAGTTTTTCTTTTCCCAATAGTTCAAATTAAACATTATTCATTCCAACCAACACAATTCTACACTATATAATTCGTAATTACATCAATTATCCCAAATATTATTCATGCATATATTAATTAAAACCCTAAACATGACAATAATTAAATTCCCATTCAATTCAACCTTTACCCATTCATTATTTACCCATATCATCATCATCATTCATCCATAATTTCCACAATCCTAACACCTTAACATAGAAATCCTAACATACCTCTACACTAAACATTTCAACAATTCATTCTACACAAAACCATACAAAATAACTAGTTTGGAAGAGTTTATTACCTTTCAAAATGAAAGGTTAAAAAGCTTAGGAAACCTTTTTTTTTTTTTCTCTTCTCTTCCTCCCCTTTTTTACCTCTCAAAACCATGCCTTCCCTTAAAGAAATAATGCTTTTTTTCTTCAATTTTCCTTGCCCAAATCTTCTTCTAACACCTTTTGATCACTTAATCTAGTTTTATTTTATGTCTTTAGATGCAATTTCAAGGTTTTCTCACGCGTTTTTCTCTCCTCTTCCCTCCGTCATTTGGCCAGCCATTTATGGCATTGTAATCACTATCCATCTATTTATAATTTCAATTTTCACTCATTACATAATAGTCAAAGTTTTCTTTATTTACACTTTAGACCCCACATGCTTCCTTTCATTTAACTTAATGCTAACTTGGTTAACTTATAATTTTTTTTAATGAGGGTTTACACTAGTATATATGTCACAGTGTTTAGAGCTTCACTCCACAAAAACAATAGGAGATCAGAGTTACTAACTATACTCCTCACCAATCCATCAATGTTTGGTTTATCCTTTCAACCACATAATTTTAAGATGGCAAGCCTGACATTGTGTATTGTGCCACAATGCCTTGATCTTTAAAAAAGCTTTTAAATAGACCTAACAATTGTTTTTTTTAGTATACGTGCCAAAATACTCATCATCTTTATCTGACATCATAGTCTTAATTTATTTGCCTAATTGTTTCTGTACATATGCTTTATAGACTTTAAAAGCATCTTATGCTTTACTTTTGTCATAAGAAAAATAGAGATAGATATATCATGTATAATAATTAACTAAGATAATGAAATATCTCCTACCATTAAAGCACATATCATAAACACCTGAAATATTAATATGTATAATATCTAAAACATCAGAAGTCATCCTGACACTTTTTTGGACATGTATGTTTGCTTTTCTTTAATGTAATCTACATGAGTACTAAAATGAGTAAATTCAAGAGTCTCAAGGACTCCATCATTTACCAATATCTTAATTTTATTAATGAAGATATAACCTAATCTTTTATGCCATAATACAGAGGATCTCATTTATAACTCTAAGCTTAATGCCAATATGCATAATCATAAGGCTACAATTAAATGTATGATTCAAATGATGTTTGAATAGTCTATCATTAATATTACCATTGCCAATAAAAACATTATCTTTATACAAATGAAAGGACTTACCGATGAATTTGAAACTAAAGGTGGGTAAAAGTCTTGAAACTGAAATAAGATTTATTTCAAGGTTTAAAACAAAAGTCAGAACTAAGAACAAGTTTGCAGGACTCAATTGCCTTTACACGTGAAACCATCTTGTTCCTTGAATAGATTACTCCTTCGGTTTAAGAGGCCTTGCATGGTATTGGCAATATAGATCGTATAAACTGATCACAAGTTTATTTATTAATTATTTTTCATTATGTGTGTTGTAAGGGATCTTGAAGGATTTATATTCAAATGAGAGCGAGTAAAAGATAACGTAAACGAGAAATTACTTAGAAAACTTAATCTCAATGATTTAAATCTAGCAACTGTGTCCCCAGCAAAGCAAAACCTATATATTAATTATTCTCTTCAAAGTAACCACTCAACACCAAAATATCTGCCACAGTAACGAAGATGAGAGATCAAAGTTTGTGCAATCAACATCACAGTTGAAATCAAAGCCCTTTATTAAATAAAGCAAATTTATCACCAAAACCATACAGACCAAAAGCAAGTGGATTTCTTTTTACTTATTTTATGATAAATTTAGTGGGTTTTGTTTTCTATCAACCATACCAGACTCTTTTCCCATCTGTAGCCAATCTTCATTGCTTGCTGCCACCAAGACCACAAGTTGTTAGCTTCAAATACATCTGGGTCCACTCAGTACCACTTACGAACTTTCTTTTTTCTGGGCATCTTCCCTTGTTCTTGTTCTTGTTCATGTTCATTTCATCTATCTATAATGTCATATCATTTATATCCAAAGAGGGCAGCTATGTCAGTATGGACTCTACCGGTTGATATGTGACAGCTAACCTTGATTATTTGCTAGCCATGTAACAATATGTGGTAGAAAGGAGCGGTAGCCCACAATATAGGCGAGACTATACGTTATTTTTGTGATGGACGGTCATTAATAGTGCAGCGTAAAGGTCGAATACGTCTCCCACGCTTCATTATGTTCCAGATCATTAACTCCATGGGCTTGAGTTGGTACATGGCATCCGTTGAGAACTAGCTAACTAGGAATCCCATTTTATGTTATTTTTGTGACTTGTAAGTTCATATGAATCTGAAACATATTTTTCTTAAAGAATACAAAAGATTAACTAAGCTTTTACAGGCAGACCAAAGTGTTATTAGTATTTACATCAACCCTACCACCCACCTTAGTCGATAATCAGCATTACCCCTCTGTATGCGGTTAGAACTCAAGGCTTGAATTCAAGAATCAGGGATGAACCTTTTTTTCTTCTCTCTACAGTGAAGAGTAATGTATTATTGAAACAAAAGTAGGTGTAACAATGGGGGAATGGCAAATCAACTGTCATTTCCACACCAAATAAAATTCGTGACCCACTCTTAAATAATTGGCCATTAGCCACTTGAGGATGTTATTACCGGCACACATACACTTTGTCCATGGTAAGGAAAACAATAAAGAAATAGCATAAAGTAATAATCAAGTACTAATTTCTGTACACACCATGGAGAAACATCTTATGTACAAACTATGCAAATAGAGAAAGAAAAAGAAAGAAAGAAAGAAAGAGAGCAAGCTTGTATTAGCAAACAGAAAATGACATAATAATTAATTATGATTCAAAAACTATGACAAAACGTTTGGTTATTAATTAATCGGAAGAGGAAAGTTAGTAGGGACTGAAATCAAAGGCTCTGATCTCTACTCAAATCTGCAGATCCCAAGAATAGCAGCAGACGCGTTTTCTCCATTCGTGACCATGTTCTCTTTGCAGTCTCTTAATGGTGTCTATAACAACCTTTGATCTTGACCCTGCTTAACCATCTTCTTCAACATTAACACTTGTTCTTGCTTGCTTCCATGGCCTCAATGAAGTCAAAGAATTCCCTTCCTCATTGCTCAATCTTCCACCTCCTATATTATGAGAAGAGGAACATCCAATTTCATCCTGCATTCATCGATATTAAATTTATTAAACAAACCAGAGTTTGTAACCTAAAAGGGTAAAAAAAGAAAAGGAAGAAAAAAAACTCAATATTTCCTAAGAATTAAGATGCACCAATTCTTTAAATAATGTGCCTCTAAAATTTAATACCAAAGCTGAAAACAAGAAACAGATCAAAGAAGAATGAAGAAAGAGACTAACATCAGAATCAAGATCAACATTACTCTCTCGCATCCGTTTCAAGAATCCATTTCTACCAGCACAAGAATTCTCCTCTTCACTACTAGAACTAGCCACAGGTGGAACAAGTGATGGCGACGACGACGCAGTAGGACCTGACCATGGCACCACCTGGTTGTCTCCATCCTCATCTTCTTCCTCCTCATCCTCATCTTCATCACTGTCATCATCAGTATCATCGTCGTCATCAGATTCTTGATCATTTTCAGACTCATCTAAATCATTTCCTCCTCCTTGACTTTCTTGATCACTAGTCATGACGTTTTCAGATTGGAAATGTCGTTTATTTTTAGGAATAGTAAAACAAGATTCACATATTGAAACAGTAGGAGCAAATTTAGACCCCGAGGCTTTCCAAGGAGTTGGAGATTGACAGACTTGACAAAGAAGGGTTCTACAATGTTTAGCAACAAGAAAGTTGGCAGTGTGCACTTTCTCATCACAATCCCAACATAAACTAGCTTGGTCTGATTCACAATACATTCTTGCTGAACTCCCACAAAGCTCGCACCCTTTCATTCTCTCTTCTGTTTCTTTTGTTTTGTTAGGGATAGTAAAACAAGATTCACATATGGAAACAGTCGGAGCAAATTTAGACACCGAGGCTTTCCAAGGAGTTGGAGATTGACAGACTTGACAAAGAAGGGTTCTACAGTGTTTAGCTACAAGAAAGTTGGCAGAGTGTACTTTCTCATCACAATCCCAACATAAACTAGCTTCGTCTGATTCACAGAACATTCTTGCTGAACCCCCACAAAGCTCACACCCTTTCATTCTCTCTTCTGTTTATTTTGTTTTGTTGGGTTTGGTGAGGAAGGGGTTTTGTGAGAGGAGAGGTGAGGAAGGATAGGTGGACAAGTTATCGTGAATAATGGAAAAACTACCCCTAATTTCTCGCATTTAATTATGTGATTTTTTTTTTTTTTTGCGAGGGATGTTTTGGGAAGTTTAGGATTGGTGTGAGAAAAGATTTCAGACTTCCCATCTACGATTCCATTACGGGAGAGGGAGAGGGAGAGGGAGGGTTTGGTTTTGCTTACTGGTTAGTGAAATTTCCTGGAACCATCCATCCATCCATTCAAATTAAAAGTATTTTAGAATTATGGTTAGGTTATTTTTTAAAATATTTTTTTATTTAAAAATTATTTTTTTATTTTTAAAATTTTATTTTTAATATAACATATCAAAACAATTAAATTTATTTTTGACCTGTCACTTTATTTGAGCTATGTTTTATATTAAATTTGGTGGTAATTATTCAATCAAACTAGTGAATTAAAAGTTCAAAATTAAGGGGTCACCTCATGCTCAATTATCCATGTCAAAATGCAAGTAAAATCCTTTTTTTAAAAAGAATATTTTTAACGAGGGGTTTTTTGGTCGTAAGAAAAGAGAGGTTACAAAATATATTACTTCAAAGATAAAAAAGAAAAATTGCTAACAAAGAACTTAACTTTCTTCTTGAATTGACTCGAATAAAATTTTGCAAGATTCAAATTCAAATCCCCACTAAGTTTTAACATAAAGTTTGATTTGATTGCCAACTTGCCTTAAAAAAGAAGAAGAAGTAGAAACTAGTTAACATTAACATTAGTCTTTCTTTTCAGGCTCCACCGGCCCCGGAAGGAAGATTGCCAAATTCGTCCAATTATTTCTTATAACATACCACATACAGAATTAAGTCTCAGAGCTCTATCTTAAACTAGATACGGCAAGCCTACCTATCTGCCACGTTTCCCATGAATTATGATGGAGCTGATAATATAGCTTTCTCTTTTCCGGTGGGATTAATTAAGAGAATTAATTTAGCTTAGCTCTCCAAGATGCTTTCCTGGTTTCCATGGATGGACGCAGGCGTCTAGACTCGAGCACTGCAGGAGCCGGCAGAGGCTAACCTACCCTACGTGCACAAATCTGGTCCGTGATGGTTAATAAACCGCGTTATGCCCACCTGCCATCTTCATTAGCCATGGCTTAAAGTGTCCTGTGTGCTAATCCATTGCATGCTTATCCAACCCTCCTTCCCTTTCTCATGACTCGAGTAAATATACATTTCTTTGCTCCTTGAAACCTAGTCCTGCTTTAAAAAACACCAGCTCCTGAAATATTTCGTAGAAGTCAGTAAGAATGTGTGGAGAGTTATTATGATTGTTTTTTAAAATATTTTTTTATTTTTTAAAAAGTTATTTTTTATATCAATACATCAAAATAATTTAAAAACATAACAAAAATTAAATTAAAAAAAATAAAAAATTAAATTTTTAAAATGAAAAAACAAATAGATTTTAAGTGAAAATTATTGCAATACTCCCGAAGACATCAATAAATATAAAAAATACATATAATTAGAGATGCTAATTTCTTTCCATTAAATATTGACATTATTCAATTCGATTGAGTGAAGTTTTTATACGATTTGACTCAAATTAAAATAAATTTACTTAATAAATCTTATAGAACAAACCTAATTATCCAATCTTTAGTTTTTAACTAAATACAAAAGTTCATTTATTTAATTTTTTCATTATGTATAATAAATACTATTACTATATTATATTAATTCAAAGACAATAACTTTTTAGCATTGAGTGTTGTTTGCTTTCCATTTATTAAACACATTTTGTAACGAATATCAAACACATTTAAAAACTCTCTGAACCCTATTTGCTTTCATAAGTTTTCGATATAATTTGTCGATTGAATCCTGTTTTCGTATCGTCATGATGAACACATTTTTTTTGGATGTAATAATAATAAAAAAAAAAATGTAGAGGCCCAAGAAATGTACGGGCAGGAAGTGATCTTACGCGACATCATTGGTGGTCGTGGGACAACCATGACCATGTCCGATAAAGTATCCATACACTTTTTTATTTCTTAAATTCTTTCGTTAATTTATCATTTGTTAAATGAAAAACTTTGCAAGGCTATGCTGACATGGCAAAGCCCACGTGAAGTATCCAGCGTGGCACATGGTGGAGCGACGGGAATCTGTGTGGCTTTTTTGCTTACTTGCGACCACTAGTGTGGGAATATGTGGAAGAGAGAGAAATGATTGTGTGGAGGAGAAAGCAAAGATTAGGGTTCTCTGCATCAAGACTAATTGTTTGCTTTGGGGAGACTATCCAGCCATTCGAACCTCAATAAAAGAGGCGAGCAGAAGGTGACGGTTCCATTGATGTGCTGTGAGCCCCACGTAGCAGCCCTTATCAAAATGTGTCCGTAAAAACTAGAGTAGTAGGAATCTGTGGGGCGAGGAGGTATCCTAAGCAATCAAATTAATGGATGGTGATGTGTTTGTATCATGCTATTAAAAGATTTTCAATTTTTTTTTATAGGTTTGATATAAAAAATAAATGATTATTTATAGATATATAAAATCTCATTTCAAGGGTTCCAAATAATGAATTATTATAATAAAATTCATGGTTTTATTAGTTATATATTATCTAATAAAGTTTTTTATTCAGATGTTGTAACGATACATCTTTTATAAAAAATGTTCATAGAGATATATTTGTGTTGGTATACACACACGAAGAACCATATGTTCCTCACAATACTATGGTAGAAATGATGGTTGAGTTATATTCTAATTCTAGCAATGTGCATGGAGTTGTATATGATAATAGTAACCCTTATAGGAATATGGTTATGAATGCGATGAGAATGAATCCAGGTCATGCCGGTAAATTTCCAATTGTAGATGAAGAACGTAATGTAGACACGACCAAGATTTTTTATTTTCTAAAAGATTTTGATGAACCATTATAAGTTGCTTGTAAAAATCACAATAAATTATCGATATTTACATAGGTGTTCAACATCAAGTCAGATCATGGATTGAGTGAACCCAATTATGACATAATTGTTGGATGAACGATTAACATTTTATCTGATGGGAACTGTAAAACCCCGGGTAATATTATTGATATTAATAAAAGTCAAGATTATGAAAAATGAGGAAAGTGATAAATTCAATTATAAAAATGATGATATATTCGAGAATCTATATCGTGCAAGTGTGTGCGCGCGAGAAGAAAAAATTAAGGGACATGGAAGGTATTTTTTAAAAAGTTATATATATATGAGTGCAAGTGAGTGTGTGCTGTAAGGAAACAAAAAAAAAAGAACAAACTTGCTTTTTCATAGAGAAGGAAGCACTCGACCAGGAGAGGAAAAAACAATTCAAGGAAAATTTCTCAATTTAAAAGTGTTAAAGCTTTGGCTATTGCTTAGTAAGGTGTCCTCACACTTTTAAATAAGATACAAATGTTGGGGTTGTGACAGGAACAGGCTGAAAAAAGATTTCTATGCTGCTAAGTCCATAATGAAACCCCTAGGTCTAGGATACCAGAAAATTAACATGTGTCCAAACTTCTGCATGGTTTACTACCTTGAAAATGCAAAGTTGACCGAGGGTAGAACATGTGGGAATTCTCATTATAAACCTATGATTGGCAGGGAAAGGTCTCTTATCGCACACAAAAAACTTAAATACTTCTCAATCACACCTAGACTACAGAGGTTATTCATATCACCAAAGACTGCAGAGCACATGACATAACATCAATCACATGATGCGATGTATTGAGTGATTGTGCACCCTTTCGATGGTGAAGCCTGGAAACACTTTAATAGTGTACATCCTTAATTTTTACTGGAGATAAGAAACATGCATCTTGGGTTATGTACAAATAAATTTAATCTATTCAGGTCATTTGCTGCTCCATATTCTTATTGGTCGGTGATATTCATAGCTTATAACTTGCCACTGAGAATGTGTATGAGGCTGAAATTCATGTTTTTATCTACGGTCATACACAGTCCTAATAGTCTAGATCAAAATATAGATGTTTTTCTTCAACCGTTGATTGATGAGTTGAAGCAGTTGTGGTTATCCGGGACTTTGGATTATGATGTATTTAGAAAACAAAATTTTCTAATAAAGGAAACTTTGATGTGGACTATTAATGATTTTCTAGCTTATAAAATGGTTTCTAGTTGGAGAATACATGGAAAACTAGCATGTCCATACTGTATGGAAAATAACAAGGTATTCACGCTAACAAACAACGGTAAAACATCTTTTTTTTTACTGCCACCAACGATTCTTGCCAACTGATCATATGTTCAAAAAGAATAGAAATAACTTTTTTGTTGGCAGGGTTGAAAGGGATGTTGCACCACTATCTTTTTCAAGTGAGGAATTATATAATGTGGTGTCGGAGTATGATGATATTGTGTTTGGTTTTCAATTTGGTAAGCAGAAGTTTCTTGGTTTTGGTTTGATCCATAATTGGGTAAAACAAAGTATTTTCTAAGAGCTTTCTTATCGGAAGACCAATCTCTTCCATTATAACCTTGATGTCATGTACATAGAAAAGAACATGTTGAGAACATTTTCAACATGGTTATGGATGTGAAGGGGAAGATGAAGGACAACATCAATGCTATAATGGATAAAGCTTATTTTTGTCACCGTAAAGATATGAAGTTGGCTTATGTTGGGTCATTGATCGCAAAGCCCAAAACTAGTTTCGTCTTAGATAAGAATGCACAATTACTTATCATTCTTGTCTACCAATGGCTTAAAAGTCTGTGTTTCCTGATGGATATGCCTCAAGGATATTGTCATAACCCAATTCTGGGTTATTCTCCTAAAATTCACTTTTTTTTCAAAATAAAAATCAAAAAAATAAAATAAAAAGCTGGCAACGTGGAGAAAGCAGGCCTGGAAATCAAGTTGTAATTTTTGTAGGAAATTCAAGGCCTATTTGTGCCCCATTATGCCAAAAAATGGAGACAAAATGCAAATTCAAGGTTAAATTAAATGATTATTGGACGAATTTGCATAAACATTAAGTCCAATGACATAATTAAATTTTTAATAGGCCAATTGGATTTAATCATGGGCCAAATTAAATTTAAATTATGTTTAAGAATTAATTTGGGTCCAATTGAAGGATTTAATTAAGTGCAAGGACTTAATTATACTTTAAATGGGTTAAATTAATTTTATTTGAGGCTTAATTGGTGAAAAATTAAGTTTGGGAGCCTAATTTAGGCTTAATTGAGGAGATTGAAATTTTAAGAGACCAAATTTAATTTGTACCAAGTTAATTGATTGAAATCAGGGGCTAAATTGCAAGAAAATTAAAGTTTGTGGTCAATTAGGGGCTGGATTGAAGAAATTTATAGCCAAGGACCAATCTGCAAAAGGCGCCACAATTGAGGGGCTTAATTGACAAAACCTGGCGTGAAATTGAAGAAATTAAAAGTTTGATGGTCAATTAGGGGTTAAATTGACAAAATCCGAGAATAAGGACCATATTGCAAAAGGTGCATAACTTCGGGGTTCCAATTGAAGGTCATCAGGGGCTTAATTGCAAACATTTAGGGTCAATTAGGGGTTCAATTAAAAGCAATTGAAAGCGGAAGGACTGAAATGCACTATGGCCAAAACAAAATCCTGAACACTATTCATTATCTTTTTTTTTTTCAGTCACCTCCTTTGCAGGTGCATTTAATGCACCTAACGTCCACCAAATTTGCCAAAACTTGCACAAAACTGATCATCAGACATCCCTCTACGTCGGGGTATGGTCTTCATCGGCTCATTGACAAATAAACGGATGTGGCAATACCCCAAAGAGGCCAACTCAGGCAGCCTGCAGCTGCAGATTTGACAATTTGACAGTGCACCATGCTTAATTTGAGCCAACGATTGGGATCCTTCTCATCTGAATCAAGGGCTGAAATTTTTCTCCATTGTAGAAACGATTTCCCTCTTCTACCGCCTATAAATAGAGATGAATTTGATGGCCTGAGGGAGGAGAAATTCGGGTCCAAAATAAGCCAAAAAACCAGCCATTTTCCTTGTTTCTGCAATTTTTCTCTCTTTCCTCTCCCTTTCTCTCCACCTTGGCCTTCAGCCACCACCACTCTCATCACCGGTCTTCCCACCATCAGCTCCACCACAGGAAGCCAACACAATCACCAACCGACCACCAAGAGCCACCACCGGTTTCTCTCTCATCTCTGCAGCCCCTCCCGTTATCTTCTTCATTTGCTTCCTCTGTCACCGACCTCCACCGCCACAACCGGCTTTACCACCGTCATTTCCATCAACCCAGCTCCTCACCAGTGGCAAAGCAGCGACCGTGACCTTCTCTCTCTTCTCCTTCCAGCCTTTCTCTCTCCTCTGCAACTTTTTTTCCTCTTCCTCCCACAGCGAACTCCGGCCACCATCACCTCAGCCGACGCCTCCTGAGCCATCGGCCAAACCACCTCATCACGTCCGAGATCCCCACGGCAGGCAACTTCCTTCTCCCTGCTTTGCCTCTTGCTTCCTCGGCGTGGCCGCTGCATGTAGAATTCATTTCTGCATGCAGCAGCTAATTAATTAACCCACGGTTTAGGCCGAGCCAGTTATGGCCCAGCCCAAGTGGCTGGGTCTGGCTCGGCCCCCATTAAAAAAAATCCAAAAAAATTTCAAAAATCATTTAAAAAAAATTTGTGATTTTTCTCGTATATTTTTCTACCAATTATGCATAATATCGGGTTGTATATTTACACAGTAAAATACAAATCCGGTATTAAAATACCCGATTTTCTCCAAAATGTTTCAAAAAAAATATTTCAAAACATTTTCAAAATAGAAAAAATATTTTGTTGCATACGGCCAAATCCTAAAATTTTTCCAAGCATATTTTTCATAAAAAAACAAAAATTGCATCTTTTTCATGTTTAAAAAAAAATTCAAAAATGAATTTCGTAACCAGTTTATGATTATCCATTAGGATTTGGCCAACATGTCAAAAATCTTTTTTCTAATCTTTTTTTTAGGATCCAAATATAGACTTTAATATTTGTGTGGTGTAAAATTACATGATAAAGTACACCATCAGGTATTAAAGATACAAGATGTAAATAAATGCAACGCTAAAATTCAGACTTTAGAACGGTTAGGATTTAACCCGATAAGGTAGAGACTCTCTCATGGAGAGAAGTCTATCTTGAGCCTTAGAAAAGACCAACGAGTAGAAACTCGACTTAGAAAAAAACAATCAAACAACAATGCAGCTTACCTTTGGTAGGGTGCACTGGGGGTGATGCGTCTTTCCCTTGCACAACCAGTCCCTTACCCAGAATCTCGCAGACCATAGGTTCCTTGTGACCATAATACTAGGCGGCGACTCCAAAACATTAATCATAATTTTTGATTAAATCCAAAAAACCTTCCCAACACACAACACCCCACAATAGGAGGCATGACAGAGAGCCTCCACCGTCGCTAGGCGACGTCGCGCCCCCCGCGACAGATATCAAGATTGGTGAATTTGAAGAATTGCAGATTGTATGAAATGAAAAGCCATGGTTGTCACATGTTTATGCAAACACTCATTCAATTAGCTTACCATGATTTATTGTCAGAAAGGATATGAGTTGCACTCATGAAGATCAGTGACTTATTTAAAAAGATATGCTTCAACAAGTTGTAGACATAACATTTAGAGATAGTTGAAACAAATATTGTCTAAATAATATGAAAACTTAAGATGATATTCCTTATATCATTTTTCGACTCGATGAAGCATCTACCTATACATTTACCGTGCACAAGTTGAAGGCCCGGCCCAATAAAAATAGATGTATCCATTCGAGAGGTTAGGGTTTACATATACATTGTAATTAAAAATTTTATTGTCTTTGTATTTTTCAGAAGATTCATTTAATTCCATGTAGATACTTATTTAACCTTAAGAGAAAAGTAAAAAACAACGCATATATTGAGGGTTTGATATGCGAGCCCTATATTGTTGAAGAGATTTTAACATTTATCTTATACTATTTTGAGTCTTAGTTGAGAACAAGAATCAACCGCGTTCCAAGGCATGACAATGGTGGGGATGTGTTTTTGAGTGAGAACTTGTCAATATTCTCTCATCCAAGCCAACTTGTACCAAAAAATGTTGTGCGGAGAAGATATTTGTAAGAATAGAATTTAGACAAAAACATAATTATGTGCTAATTAAATGTGATGAACTGGGTCCTTTTATTTAGTAAGTATATTATTTAACATGTTATTATTGAACAATTTATCCATTATAATATCATAAACTGATATATTATTGAATCTCTCACAGATAACATCGTTAATATTAACTGTCGCAAAACTCACAGCTAACTGAATCCCAAATCTTTTGATTACAAAATGAATAATTTTCCATGTGCTTCAAAATATATGTAAGTACTATTCAATTGTTCTTATCTCTCGGGATATTTAATTTCATTATACATTTCTTGTTAACTGTTCATGGTTGTACTTCATGTACCAGGATTATCAATCAAGAGGGAATGATAGTGTTACTTTGTCTTTACTAAGTTCGAGTCCTAAAATAAAGGTAAAGTGCTGCAACGAGTATATTTTCAATGGACATGCATTTCATACTAAAGAATATGGGCATGACAGAAAGACTTATAACAATTAGATTTATGTTAAGGAATCAACTTCTAATGAGTTTGAAATTGACTACTATGAGAAGTTAGAAGAGGTTATTGAACATCCATGTATTGATCCTTAATGAAGGTAAATAATGAAGGATCAATGCATGTATGTTCTCTTTCTTTCTCTTCTTTTCTCTCTCTCCTTCAAACCCGAGATCAAGCATTCTCTTCTTCTCTAATCCTAAGGTATGTTGTTTTTTTTTTTTTCATTTTTCTTCTTATTTTTCTTATTTTTTGGGTTTATTAACAATGTTTTTTTTAATTAAGAACGCAAATCAAGCACGCCATTAAGGTAAGTATTTTTCATTCCTTTTTCTTCCCTTTTTATGTTTTTGTTTTGCATTATTTTTGTTTATTTATGTCATTTTTTTTTCAGTTTTGTGTTGTTAATAATTTTATGAAATAATAAATGTGTTCGATTTTAGTTGTTTTTGAAATAATTTTTGTATTATTTTGTTAGATTTTAATTATTTTTTTTTTCAAATTTGTTTTTCAATTTCAATTAAATGTGTGAGTTTAATTTTAATTATGATTTTGTATTTATTGCATTTAGAATAAGTTTTTTTTAAATTTAGGATTTAAACTATTACCACTTAGAAACAATTGTGTTGAATTTTAGTTATTATTGTAATAATATTTGCATTATTTTGTTGAATTTTATTTTATTTCTTTCACATTTGTTGTTCAATTTCAATGAAATGTGCAGGATTAATTCTAATTATTATTTTTAATTTTTGTAAATTTATAATAATTTGTTGTAAATTTATAATTAAAAATATTATCACATAAAAAATAAAAAATTTCTATGAAATTGAATTATGCTAAATTGTTAAAAGAAATGGAATAAAACCAATTGATTTGTGACATATATGTTGTGTATTTGTAAGTTTAAAAATTTTGGGTAGTCTCTTGTATATGGGAGGTGTTGCCAATTGTTTTAAAAAAATAGGTGTCGTTTAATTTTTTATCCGTTAATTTGTGTAGATGCCTAGGAAAAAATCTATTACTGATGGGGTTACCGATAAAACTAGACCGTCGGTATATTCCAAAAAGTTGAAAAGTAATTACTGCAAATGCTACTATTACTGATGGGGTTACCATTGAAACTGTTCTATCAGTATATTCTAGAGAGTTAGAAAAGAATTACTGCAAATGTTACTGCTACTGTTAATACACCGATAAAATTACATATGGTATTCTGTCAATGATATGTTATATTTACCAATGGATATACCAACATAATAAAGCTGATATTTTTTTAATGTGCTTTGTCCGTTTGTAAATCCATTGGTATATTTATTATTGAAGGATTCACCGACAATTCATAAATTATCGATAAGAGTTTTTTCGATGGACTATTTCTATCAATGATTCTGTCGGTAACGTACATACCGATGGACAGCTAATGTAAATACCAATTGAAATTTTCATCTATAAAATTATTAAATCCAGTAGTTATTGATAGAAATAAAAGTAACTTTTAAAATACAATATTAATGAAAATGCATATCCATAAATCCTTAGAAATACATGGCTTAAGCTATGAAATAAGTTTTGCATGATGCAGGTTTTTTTAAAATCTTCATTAATCTCTATTTTTATTTTTACATATATCAGTTCAATTTTATTGGGATGTTCCATGTTTTCATGTCCTTTATTTTTTATTTTTTTTCCTCATTTTAGGTTTTACAAGTTTTGTTAAGTTTTTGAGAGTTAATTTTTCTTATAATGATATTTTGTTAAGTTTCATGTCAAGTTTTGTTAAGTTTTACAAGTTTTCATGTTCCATGTACTCTTGTCTAAGAGAAAAGCATGAAAATACAAGGACAAGAGATTAAAAAAGATAAATAGTTAAAGGATACATGAGAGAATACCAATAATATAATGGCAAATAGATATGATATCCTTTTATCTTTATTTTTAAAATAATACAAAAACCTAAAAGAAACAAAATATTGTGGCCCATAGGACATAAAAAAATGATGAACTAAAATAGTATTTTGTTATTTTTGCCTTTTATTTAAAAATCTATTAGGCTAGTTTATGGGGGTAAAATAATTTTTTTCAAATAATACAGTGGTCATTACTAAAAATACTTGGACAAATTGGTTTTATTATAATTTTTTGCACAGTGAAATTACTTAATTGCCTTTAAAAGCAAGGAATGAACATGCCAAGAGTTTTTTTTTTTTTTTTTTATCTTTTTATGTGTTTTTGCACATTTAAATAACTAATTTGCTATTAAAAAAAAAACTAAATTGCCATCAAAGGTGTTTTGTTATTTTCATTTTGTTTTTTTTTAATAATATTGAAGTGAACTTAGGAGTTTCTTAGTAATTTAACAAATATAAAATTAATTAGAAAAATTATTAGACATGCACTCATATATATGTTGACGCCCCCTGCACCCTTTTAGCAGCATGTGAGGGGTCATCCAGTGATATATGTTGCTTTCCATAATGACATTTTAATAATCTCGGTGGCCCCTCAATTATACGGCGTCATGTATGGCCAACAAGTCTTGGATTTTGCGTTGATGTCCTTTTTTTTTAATCTTTCTTCTCCCTCTCCACCTCAAATTTCACACCCAACCCCTCAAAATTTCAAAGCAACCCTTCAATTATTTTTTCCTTTAGAATTAGTCTCTATTTTTTTTATTCCTATTTGTTTTATATGAAATGATTTATCAATTTATTTTCAATTTCATCCTCTTATTTTTTTCATGTGTTAGATCTGATCTCCTTTCTTTTGATTACTATTTATTTTGTTTGAGATAGATTTTAAAATTGAATTTGTTTTGTGATTTCATCCTCCTGTGGTTTACTTTCTTGTTAGATTTGATCCTCATTCTTTCAATTGTTATTTTTCTTCTTCTTGATTTTATCTTTTAATATTAAATTAGTTGGAAATTGAACTTCTTAGTTGAGCTCAGGTTTGATATTTAATGGATTGCGAGTTTAGGAGATTAACTTAGATTTTGAAGATTCACCCGAGTTTTTTTTCTTTAAGCTCTAGCTTTTTTGATTTCATCCCTTAATATTTTTTTTTTATTTAGATTGGGCTTAGTTCACTACCACAATCTTTAGATTTACTGACGGAATTTTCCGTCGGTATTTGCATTATCATGTAGTCAGTAATTAATTTACCAACGAAATCACCGATGGAAATGCTCCGTCGGTGAATCTATCGTCAGTAATTTTTTGTTTGTCAGTAAGTCCGTTGGTAATAAAAAAATATCACTACCGATGAATTTACTGACGAAAAAAGTGAGTAAAAAACAATTACCGCTTCATTTCGTTGGTATTTCCCTCGGCAAAATACCGTATGTAATTCCTTCGGTAATTATTTAAAAATATTAATTTTTTTTTACAAAACTATAAAATAATTAAATTAATATAAATCAATATTCTATAATACTCAAAATTCTTGGAAAAAAGAAGAAGAAAATCAACTCAAACAAATTTGCAACAAATAAATTCAACTAAAAATATTCATATGAAAAAAAATAATAAAAATCCTATAAATAAATCAACTACAAATTGATCTCATATGAAAAAAAAAATCCTACAAAAACATTCATACAATTATTAAGAACAAAAACAATTAAAAATAAAATAAAAAAACAAATATAGTGAAAAAAACAAGAAAAAAAAGAAAAAAAATCTTACCTTGATGTAGTTGCAAGTGAAGCTAAGAAGAAAAAAAAACAAATTCATAAAGTATACTAATTAAAAAAAACTGAGAAGAGAGGAGAAGAAGACATACCTGAGCATGAAGGAGAAGAGAAGTAGTTGAGGAGAGAAGAGAAGAAAAAGAAATTGATATTGATGTTTTTTATATATGAGTCTGTCGTGAAATTAGGGATTCTAGGCTTTTTATTAAGGTGTTTTACCAATGGATAATTAAATATTAATATTTTTAATCATTCCATCGGTGATTCTGTCTGTAATATTTAATTTAATAAAAAAATTTCAAAAACTGCCAAATATCATCGATGACTTTTCAATCCGTCAGTGATTTCGTCTGTAATATTTAATTTAAAATTTTAATTTAATCTAAATTGTTTAGAAAACCGCCAAATAACACCGACAACTTTTCAATTCGTTGGTGATTTTGTCTGTAAAGAACATAATTAACAGTGCAATTAGAAAGTGAACAGTTCCAGATCTCTTTGGAAAATACTGACGGACTTTTTCGTCGGTGATTCCCTTTGTAATTGAGATGATGAACAGTGTTCACAGTTTATCAACGATTTTGCCGACGGATTTTACTGATGGAATTTATTCCATCGGAATCCTCTTGGTAAAATCGTCACGTCATCATTTTTTTTTGCTTTGCTTTATTTATTTTGTTTCCCACTGTAATTCCCTCGGTTTTTCCGTTTGTATTTATCAATTTTCTAGTAGTGGTTATTTTTTTTATTTTCTTTATATTAATTTTTTCACTAATTTTAAAATTGATCCTAATCATCCCGCCCTTTAACATTATGTTGTTTGGTTATTAAACTTCATAGTTCTAATCAATTTGCTTTTGTAGGGATTACCTAGGTTTAGCAAAAAAGTTTATTATTGTCTATGTTTTTGTAAATTTATTTATTTGCATTGTATTTTTATTCGTATTATTAATTTGAATAAACTTATTAAACTTAGTTTAGTCAATAATTCAGTCTCAAATTTTATTTTTACATTTTAGAAATGCCTGGATCGCATTAGTATTTTTTTTTTTATGTTGGAAAAAAATTAGACTGCCCGTGGTATAACACAAGCCATCAATGTTGTCATATCCAAGTTATTTCACATATATAGAAGAGAGTATACAAAAAACATTATTTCCTCCCCACCCTTTCAATTCAAACTAAAATCAATAACAAGGAGGATGAATTTACCATTTAAACCTACAATTAAAAAATGAATCCTTGGATATTTCCTTGGATATTTCCTTGGACCATTTTTTGACTATTTAACTAGCTTTGAATATATATTATTTTTTTGGAGTTGAAGTTAGTTTGGATTGGTGGTTTACTTACTCTATACAAGACAAGGACACTTGATATTTAAGTTAACAAAATGTTAGAGGAATATAAGGTATGGAAGAAAACAAATCAATATATAAGGTATGTTTTATAGCTGGTGAACCTTGGATACTTACATACCTTCAAATCACATATATTTATATGGTAAGAATAGTATTTTTCAATCCCTAAATTTTTACAACTCTAAATTGTAAAGAAAGAAACTAGGGTTATCAAGTCTTCATGTTACAACCCCTTAACACAAAAGAATTGTAAAAAAACTCTGATATTTCTCAAAATGTTTATTTAACAAATTATTTTATGAAAAATAATCTACAAGGATAATAAATTAAAAAAAGCATCATAAGCAATAAAATCCTAATTAAATCAAAATTTTTAATTTAAATAGAAAAAAATCCAAAAAACAACACGAAAATTAAAAAACATTAAAAACAGTAACTTCCAAATCTAATTTAGGTTGAAAGCTAAAACAACTAGCAAACCAGCTACCTTTATTAATCAGACTGTTTGAATGATCTAGTAAGATTTTAGCCCGATTTAATAATTATATAAAAAAATATGCTCATTTTTATTTGATTATTGGACTTGTCCAAAACTCTTTAAAACCTATAAAATCTCAGCAATTAACAAATTAATTTCAAAAAAATAATTATAAAAAGAATAATGAGGAAAGTACTGCCCCATGTTAGTTCCCTCTACTTACAAAAAAAAAAAAACTTGTCATCAAGTTAATTATTAAATATTGAACTCAACCATGCCAAAAAAAATTGATATTTCAACTACAACATTATAGTAAGATTTTTTTTTTATGAAGTAGCATGTTCTTGATTTATAAACTCTAAAATTTAATTTATGGTGTGTGCAAGTTCCCTCACACATTTTTTTACTTCAAAATGAACCTCCCATCAGTTATGATTTTCAGTACATTAACCTTTGTATGTAAATGAAATCGAAGATAATTTTTCATAATATTTCCAAAAGACATGTCATAAATCACCATATCTCCCATGTACTTGTTTGCAAGATTTTCATTCATCACACAAAAAAAAAAATCATTTTTTACCCCTCGATCATCTTACCTTTAACACAATGGTCTAATTTTTTCTAGGGATTGTCTGACATAAAGACTTTTAGAATCGGAAAAAAATGACAAATGCACTGTTCATGAACAAAAAAAACCTACATAGTCGACATGAACAGTGCAATAAAGTAAAAGAAGAGGAAAAAAAAAAAAGCAACCAAGAAAACCAAAAAAAAAAAAAAAAAGGAACCAAGAAAAATCACCTTGTTTGTCTATCTGCTATCTCGAGGGCTATCCTTCGTGAGAAAGGAAAAGGAAAAGAGAAAATTTCGCGGGTAGAAAATAAAACACTTATGTCACGTCAAAGGGGGTTTGCTGTGCCCCAGGGAAAGAACATTGAGAACGAAATGGGACCCATCGTGTTTGTAACGGGGTCGCCCATTGGTGATGCTTTAAGAACTATTGGACCTTGACTTTTCCCTCGGCCATGCGGTCGAGCTATCTCTAACTTCTCTGTGTTGTCCTTTTTTCTCAAATTAACAAAAACCTTGAAAAAGGTTTTTTTATGGTAAGAGAGACATTGTCAATTGTAATAATTTTTTTTTAGTTATTTAAGTTTTTTTGTACTCTGATCATAAAAGTATTTTTCAAATTTGTTTTATATATATCATTAGTTAAAAATTAGACTTAATAATTTATTTTAATTTTCTTTTTTATATAGTTATTGTAATGTTAATACTCGATTTAAACAAAAAACAAATTTAGTTTTCATGCTTAAAAAAAATATTAAAATTCAGGGATCAAGATTGACAAAAAGTTGGATATTAAGGCTCTTTTATTTTATGATATTGTTCATTTAACATCTTTTCAAAGATTTTTTCCTTTGGATTTTTTATTTTATTTTTCTTCTTGATCCCTTTAGTTTTAAACTTTTACAATTTATTCCAAAAATTTATTTTGTTTATTTTTGTTTCTAAGTATGTGAGATAAGAGAGAAAATTGTCGAAATTTTTTTTTTATTCTCAATAATTTTATTTGTTATCTTTCCTATAAATCTTGTAAATGTCTATGTTTATAATCATTTAATTGATTAAAAAATAAATTTCAGAAAAAAAAGTTATTAAATCCGACTAGAGTTGACAACTTACTGGTGTTAAAATTATCTTGTATCTATAATTTAATGGTAATTAAAAAAAATATATATGGGTACATGCTACTATATATGAGCTATTCTATAACAAAATCATTGGATTTTTTATCAACTAATTTAAATTTGAAATTTAAATTCATGGCATGAATTGAAAAAAAATATCTTCTGTTGTGTAAACTTGAATGAGCCTCCCAATGAAACACCCCAATAAAACATGAGGACTGTGTGAAAGAAAATATTTTCTCACGGAGACAAATTGATCAAATTTACTCTAGGACTGAGGGCAACCCTTTAGCTTCCTCTTTTGGTCATTTGCATGTTCTAGACTTGTATAAAAGATGACCAAGAACAACTTTATATAATTGCACGGAGTTTAAACAAGATTTATGATTAATTTAGGAAGCTTACGCATTGCAATAACTATTTTTATATATTTATATAGATATGAAAGAATATAATAGTTACTCTGTAGCGTATTGCACAATATAACTCTATATAAAAAAAAACACAATCTTTTCTAAACCACAACACATTCCATAACACACCCCCTCAAGCTAAAGGTGGGTTGTTCACTTGAAGCTTGAACCGTAAATAGGCAAAGGTAGTGTGAGGGAGTGGCTTAGTTAGAATATTAGTTAATTGGTCTTTAGAGGATATGAAGCAAATCTGTATCTCCTTTTTAGCAACAACTTTATCATGAACAAAGTGATAATCAACCTCAACATGTTTTGTACGTGCATGAAAAACCGGATTAGCAGACAAATAAGTAGCACCCAAATTGTCGCACTAAATAATGTTAATAAAACTGGGAGAGAAGTATAAATCCGAAAGCAGATAACGAAGCAAAAAAACCTCAGCAGTACCATCAACTAAGACCTTATATAGCCCACCAGTAGATTTTTGATCATCAATACTCCCTACCCAGTCAACATCAGTAAAACCATGAAGTGATAAAGAGGTGCCTCAAGTAAGGTGAAGGCCAAAAGAAGATGTATCTTTCAAGTACCGTAAAATATGTTTGACAACAGCCTAATGGCTTTCAGTAGGAGCATGCATAAACTGACAGAATTTGTTGGCAGCATAACAAATATCTGGTCTAATAAATGCGAGATACTAAAAAGCGCCTGCAATTTGTCTATAACAAGTGGGATCTGAGTATAAACAAATAGGCTGTAGACCGACCTTTGAGACAGAAGTCGGTGTATCAACAGGCTTGCATAAGCCCCATGCTAGTGGGAGTGACCTCAATTCCCAAAAAAATAATGAGCATGACCCAGATCCCGGAATTTAAATTCTGAACTCAGCAGACTAATAAGGCGGCGAATCTAAGTAGAATCATTACTAGTGAGTAGAATGTCATCTACATAGACAAACATATAGCAGATTATATCATGATTCATAATTAGAATAAATAAAGAGGTATCAACCTTGGAAACGTAAAAGCCCATCGATAGAAGAAAGTTACTCAGTCGTGTGTACCAAGCTCGCAAAGCTTGTTTTAAACCATAAAGGGACTTGTGAAGGCGACAAACATGAGTGGGCAGAGCAGGGTCAACAAAACCCGTGGGCAACAACATATAAATAGCCTCCTGGAGGAACCATTGAGGAATGAATTATATACATCAAGCTGACAAATCTACCAATAGTTAGATACAACAATGGCAAGGACGAGCTGGAGATTAGTCGGTTTAACAATAGGACTGAAGGTTTCAGAGTAGTCGATACCTTCCTATTGAGTGAATCCGTGCGCAACCAAGCACGCCTTGTAGCGATCAATATCACCATCGGCCCGGTGCTTGATTTTTTAAATCCAACGACAGCCAACAACATTCATGGAAGGTTCAAACAAAACCAAGGACCAAATGCTATTGACATGTAAGGCTGTAATTTTAGATCTCATAGCATATTGCCAACACAAAAACTGGTAAGCATATTTGAAATTTAAGTTCGTGATCAGAAATAAAACATGTTACCCGTGAGTGTGGCTGGAGTGGAGAAGCAAAAATGGAGCTAAGGTTGGCAGACCTGTGCTGTCGGGGACGCAACACCATATGGTGCTGGCAAGAAACCTCTTGTGCAACATAAGTGACTGGCGTGGGCTGCTGTGGGAGGGAGCACCTGGAGAGATCAACACATAGATCTAAAGCTGGCGGAGATAGAGCAGGACATTGTGAGGAAGATGAGGGACCAGACGGTGAGCTAGATTGCTCACCAGAGGGTGCAACAGAAGGCGCAACAAAGGGCACAACAGACCCAGTGGTTGTCTTTGTCCGAGTCAGAGAACCTGGACTTGCAAAATGACTAGTAGACATAGCAACAACTGGTGGTAAGGGGACCTGTTTAGACAAGGCTGATGGTGTTTCGGTTGATAGGAAGTGTGTTAAGGTAGGAAGATGGGAGAGAAATGCCGGCTGTGGGTTAGAGTCAGGGATGACAGAAACATGTTCAGTTTCTAGAAAGGAAAAAGACTGTTCATGAAAACGGACATGATGAAAGATATAGACACTATTAGAAGACAAGTCGAGACAACGATAGCCTAGATGACGTGAGCTATACCCTAGAAACACACATGAAGTATAATGAAAATCTAACTTATGAGCATTATATAGGCAAAGAAAATGAAAACAAAGACATTCAAAAGTGCACATGAAACTATAATCAACTATGCAGAGGAGGCAGCCTTGAATCCGTTATGCAGAGGGGAAGGAAGCCTTGAAACTGTTCTAGATGTTTCAAGCTCTAATATCAAGTTGAAACAAAGTTTATGATTAATTTAGGAGGCTTACGCAATGTAGTAGCCATCTCTTATTTTTATATGAGTAGGGCATAATACAATAATTACTGTGTAGCGCACTGCACAGTATAACTCTATAAAAAAAATATAATTTTTTCTAAACTACAACACATTCCATAATACACGGAGTTGTGGCAAACAAGAATTAAAAAAAAAAGCATGATATGAAACAGTATGTATTTTTATAAAGCCAGAAGAACTCAACATTCAAGCCTTAATTTCATATATATATATATTCACCCTTTACGACAGATTATTCTGAGAATGCTTTTGCTACCTAGTGATTAGGTAGTTTCCTGCCTGGAAATTGCATGCCTCGTTCATGAGCAATGAAATGTTTCGTGGTAGAGAGGGAAATGGTGCCCACTTCCTAATACCGAATAAGAAACTAATTGATGAGAATTTTTTTGCAAGAGTAATTATACAATGCTATAAATTTGGGATAGCCATTTTCCAAATAATTTGATTTAGTAATTGAAATCGATCGTGATCTCTTCTTATTAATAGCAAAAATTGCTTTATTATTATTATTATTATTATTAATAAGTAAGAAATCTTAAATTAATTAATATTGCAAACCTAACTTCATGATATTCATAAAAGGATAATACAACTGAAAAAGTAATGCTTCAGTAGGAAGAACATGAAATTAAGTACCGCTACAAGTCATTCGCGCAGAGTTCCACCCATTGCTTTGATCCATTCATCAACTCAGGACTCAATCTAAACATGAGAATACAAAATTCCATCTGATTTATAGCCCCATCTCCATCCAAATCACCTTCCATTAACATGCACACAAGGTCATCATCCCTCATGTCTTGCATCCCTAGTAGCATAATATTTCTCTTCAAGCTCTCAAACGTGATCAGGCCTTTGTCAACATCCATTAACAAACGAAACCCGCTACACAGCTCCAACATAAACCCTTCTGTTCCCAGTGTCTGCATCATGGATGGGAGGTAATCCTGAAATTCCACTGCATGACCTATCAATGCCATTGATGGTTGAGAAAATGTGCAAGAAATACTTTATTATAATGCTAAAACAAACAGTGAAAGCTCTGGAGCTCTGTGAATAATGGGATGGTGGAGAAGTGGGTGAGGAGGGGGATTATATAAGAGAAGGAAGGGGAAGAAAACAGAAAGAGAGAGGAATTCGTGGAAATTGTGAGCACTGAAGTTAAGTAGGGTACAAATAAATAATCAGTGAAACTTTTATGGTTAGCAGTGAGCTTCCTGCTTCTTTCTTTTTCAAAGCTTATATGAAAACTCTTCTTCCTGGAAGCTGCATCGAATCATGGGATCTTCTGTAGGTTTTTAAAAGTAAAGTTTGTTCACCATATGAATAACATGTTGCTTAGGTAATTACTGCTATTAGTTGGAGTAATTACAAACACACGGTAAGACAACCCTGCGAACAGGAAAATTAATAAATTTGGAAACTTTGACAATCGTGCGAAAAACATGCTAGTAAATGACAATTTCGTTAATCTAGGGATAGAATCATAGATGCCCTACCCTTGACTATCGAAACACTTGATATTTGAACTTAAATATCCACACAAATGTGGTACTTTTAATTTCTCACAAAATTTATAACAATGACAAAATGATGATTTTTTCTCAAGGGAGGTTAATGATTCAATACTACCCTGCTAATAATCGAGATTGACAAAATTGAAAATTTTACTTACTTTCTATCAAGTGCGATTATTATTAATTATGTAAGCACTGATCTCTAAGAGAGTTACCATTAGCCTCTCATTTATCTGGCTATCAAGATAATTAGTGGGATACAATATTCCAATCTCCAAAATGAGGAGCTCTAGCATAATTAGTGGGAGCTCTAGCAGTAGCAATCAATTGATCTCTAGGGTCGCTATAGCTGATTAACGTCTTTGTGGTATATTTTTCAAGCTGTACATACAATTTCCCTTAGTGTCCGGAGTGTGTACGTTTAAGATGGTGAGATGGAAGGGATCTAGGGCACTTTGTAAGCTTTATAATTAAGAATTGATTAACGAAATGCAGTACACGTTATTTTGCATAACGTTATTAAAAATGGAGGAGGAATTGATGGTGATGCAACATATAAATTTTCATTTCAACTTTTTGGCAACGCTCCAACATAAAGGAATTTCGCAGAAGTTTCCTTCCTCGCTGGACACATGTTAGACGACTTTGTGCCCTTTTATCTACTCTAGTGGTTAGAACAGAGATCTCATATTGAATACTAAAGTTAAGAGAACTTAGCCATTCTATGAATAGCCATAGCTTTGATTGCTAATAATGTTTATCGTATTAGTGATGTCAGAAGGAAAGCTTGAAGAAAGGGACCATCATGATGTTTAGTTTGAATTTTGAGGGAAAATATTGAAAATGCTTACGGTTATATGGTCTATTCCTTAGTAGAATTCTAGTACGTTTATTTGTCAACAAATTTAGAATAACGAGGAAAAAGTTAAAGAAATAATTATAATAAAATATCATGTAAACCAAGTTAACTATAATTATGCATTGTAATTTGGCATGGTATATTTTGTCTTGCAAATCATAGTTATTAAATCCGGACTAGTTTAGTGGGTTGATTTGAGATTCAGGATCTAGTCTACTCGGTGGTTGGACCAATCCAGGTTTGTCAAAAGACCTACCGGTGCAACGACTTGGCTAAACCTGGACGACCTGGCGGGTCGACCCACGACCCGGGTGAGACCTGGTGTTTTGTTTTTCAAAAAATATGGTTTTTCTTCTATATCCTTCTTTTTTTCATGTTTTTTTAGTTAGTTATTAACACAAAATTCATTATATAAATATTAGAAAAGTGGTTATTTTTTCAATGTGGGATTTGAAACCCTTTAATATATATACTCTATGTTTTCAAGAAAAAAATTATTTTTTCAATGTGGGATTTGAAACCCTTTAGTATATATACTCTATATTCCCAAGAAAAAAAATTCTTTTTTCAATGTGGAATTTGAAACTCTTTAATATATATACTCTATATTCCTAAGAAAAAAATTATTTTTTCAATGTGAGATTTAAAACCCTTTCGTATATATACTTTATATTCAAAAGAAAAAAATTATGTTTTTTCAATGTAGAATTTGAAACCCTTTAGTATATATACTCTATGTTTCCAAGAAAAAAATTATTTTTTCAATATGGGATTTGAAGCTCTTTAGTATATATACTTTATGTTTCCAAGAAAAAAATTATTTTTTCAATGTGGAATTTGAAACCTTTTCGTAGATATACTCTATATTCAAAAGAAAAAAATTATGTTTTTTTAATGTGAAATTTGAAACCCTTTAGTATATATACTCTATGTTCCCAAGAAAAAAATTATTTTTTCAATGTGGGATTTGAAGCTCTTTAGTATATACACTCTATATTCTTAAGAAAAAAGTTATTTTTTCAATGTGGGATTTGAAACTCTTTCGTATATATACTTTATGTTCACAAGAAAAAAGTTATGTTTCTTCAATGTGGGATAAAAAACGTTTTGGTTTAAATACTTCAACTTAAAATGATAACATAATATCTTTTCAATATGAGATTTGAAACCCTTTAGTATACTCTATGTTCACACAAGAAAAAAATTATGTTTTTTCAATGTGGGATAAAAAACCTTTTGGTTTGAATACTTTAATTTAAAATGATAACATAATATCTTTTCAATGTGGGATTTGAAGCCTTTTAGTATGTATACTCTATGTTCACACAAGAAAAAAGTTATGTTTTTTCAATGTGGGATAATTGTTTTTAAAATATTCTTTTAAATTTCATTATTTACAATAAGTAATTATATTCACATGGATCTTTTCTTAATTTTTTCATACGAAATATTAAAACTTTAATTTTTAATTTTTTTTTTCAGGTTGATCTGAGTTGACCTGAATTGACCTGGGTTGACCCATAAAACCTAGGATCCGGATCCATGGCTGGGTCAATTTCCGGGCCGAGTTTGATAACTATGCTACATATTCATGGTGTCTAATATATCTGTATGCATAAGGAAAAAAAAATAAAAAATAAAATCCCACTAAAGATTTCTTCACTTTTTATTGAGCTCACTTCACTTGTTAACTGTTTAAAAGTATGGTTGTGGTTGCTTTTCAAAGTGCTTTTCATGTCGAAATGTATCAAAATAATTTTTTTTAAAAAAAATTATTTTTGAGATCAGCGCATCAAAGAAAATATATAAAAAAATTAATTTTTCGCAAAAAAATTGAATTTTTTAAAAACACGGATTGACCCACATTTCCAAACGCTTCCTAAATAGATATTAAATTTAATAATTAATTTTGAGTTTTATTTAAAATTTTAAATTTTATGGTGGGAAATCCATTCAATATCTTTATTTATATTAATTTATTCAACGTGAAATATGTCTAGATTGAGAAATATATATTTTTCCAATGTTTAATATTATCAGATCAAGTTTTGCATGTTGATATTCAAAGTCACGGTTCAGTGCAGCAAGTTGAAGAAACGCCCAGCACTCATAGCTGGTCAATTTCCATTTCTTCCTGAATATCAGAAAAGTCCATTTTCTTGAAGTCTCTTTGCTTCATTCCTAGCAAGCACCGTTCTACATCCTCATTCCTCCTTATTTCAGGATACCTTTTCTTTTAAATGCTACGGAACCAGCTTTCCCAATCAATAAATTCAAATTCAGGGGGTCAATTCCCAGCAGCAGCCCACATACGAAGCACATGCTGGAGGAGAAGGCAGTAACAGCAGGACTTTTTGTGCACATGCTGGAGGAGAAGGCAGTAACAGCAGGACTTTTTGTGCATGTTTGGTAAATTTTGAATATTTTTTTTGATGTGTTAATATTAAAAATAAATTTTAAAAAATAAAAAAATATTATTTTAATATATTTTTAAATAAATAAACATTTTGAACTGTAATTATTACTATAATAAATTTTGAATAAACTTTTTTTGATGGGTTAATATTAAAAATAAATTTTAATAAAAATAAATAAATATTATTTTAATATATTTTTAAATAAATAAATATTTCAAACTGTAATTATTACTAGAATAGACTCGTCGGGTCTGTTGGTGCTGATATAGTAAAAAAACATGTAGTAGTGTAGAAGAGAAATTATTGTGTTTATCTCCAATTCATCGGCTGCAATTCATATTTAGTATTGGCTTAAAACTATAGTTTTTAAACTCGGTTAAAGGCTCGAGTTCCGGGTTTTGACTAGATCGTCCAGGTCATTTAAAAAAACAAAAGGTAACGGGTTGCAACCGAGTTTTTGATCGGGTCACCGGGTCAACTTGCCGGATCACACCAAGTTTTTCCTTCCCTTGTTTTTTCTTCAACCCGGTCCAATTCTAGCCCCGGGTCAACCGGATCCCGAGTCAACCAACTGAGCCAGGTTTTAAAACTATGCTTAAAACATTGGTACCGTGTATTCTTCTCTCTCTATAATGACAGTGAGAGGGGCTTTTGTTTCGGTTCTTAGGTGATATAACTTATATTACGCCTAGAAGTTGTAAAGTTGTAACGCCCTAAAAATCATGAAAAATTGAAAAAATATTTTTATTGTGTGACAACATCTCATGTTTTATGATCATGTAACACATCTTAATTTTAATAAAAATATTATATTTAAAATAATACATAATTGAAAAAAATCTTAAATTCTAATAATCAAATTTAATATAAATCATTTCACATCAAATAACCTAACTTTAAAATCAAATAAAACTAAATGTACAACAACTCTAAAATCATAAATTGATCTAATTATTGAAATATTATAGTCTAGAAATTAACTATTCAAAGCAACCTCTTAACATTTTAAACTTCTTTCAAACCATATGAAATAAATAAATATATAGAGGTGAGTGCCACGTCCTTAATAAATAATAGTTTGCCTTCCTAACTGGTCCAAGCATGCGAAAACTTACTAATAAATATAGTTTAAAATAAGTTCATTTATTATACCAAAATATTATTACTTTCAAATATTTAAAAGTTCAAAAGCATATTTATAAATAATTGACAAACTAAAACAATTTAAACAAATCATTTTGAATATAAATATGGTTTGCATACTTATATTGAGAGTCTAAGCATTATAGTTACTCTAATCACAATAATAATAGATCATATTTTACCTTATGACTAGATATTAAATTCTAAGTAGATGAGTATATAAGTGCCAATGTTTAATCCCCAAAGGCTGAATCCAAAACGTATTTAATCAAATTCATATTCATTCCACAAATGGATTCAAAAAAACAAAACATATTCAAAACACTTATGCAATCATAAACAAACTTTCACAAAACACTTAACATTATTTACAAATCTTCTATTATGCCTAATCCACCTAACTTACAAAACAATAAATATTTTAATGAAGAAAATTTATTTAGGACATAATTATATAATTTTTAACTCAAAATAACTAACCAAAGAGATGAACAATTACTTACCTGATATGTAAATTCAAGATTAGCCTTAGTGACAACCAATCACTCATTAAAAACCTAACAATAGAAATCACCATAAATTATATGTTCACTAATATCCAATGCAATAGATGAGTTTGTTTCTAATTTTTAGTTTAATTCAAGTTTAAATACATCACTAGCTTAAATGATCCTAAAATTCCCTTCAACAATCACCTAGCACTAAAACCGTATTATCCTGATTGAGTTTTCTAAAACAGATACGCGCAGTGAAAATGATAAATTTAAAAATTTCTCGGGAGTCCAAAGATCTCATTAGACAGATCTAGAGTTGTTAAGGATTTATACGAAAATTACCTAAAGACTGGAAGTTCTTTTTGACTATGAATAATTACTTCAAGACTGAGTTATTGCAAATCATAAGTTGTCCAAATATCTGACCTCTAATGATAATCCACATAAACAACTAGTGAGAAATATCCTAAACCATTTTATGAGAGAGGGATTGCTATGCCTTTGAGTACTAGCTCTTTTCTTTTGTGTTTTTTCAAGTGTTTTGTATTGTGTACTACTAATTATTATTTTTAAAATAAGAGGCATAAATTCTATTTCTTAAAAAACCTGAAAACCCTATAAATAACAGAATATCAATTTACCCACTGAATAATATCACGTATATTATTTCAAAATAATTTTATAAATTTATTCAATCATGTCCCTACTTAATTCTACAGGTCTAGAATTGTAATTCTCTGTATAAATTACATTTTAGTCTTTAATTTCTAAAACGTATTGACAATCAAGTAACACTTGATTAATTATTCCATTTTAATTTTTGACTAATGGTTCTTATATGTGTGATCCATTAGGTTCCCTAATAAGTTATCATAAATATAAATCATAATCCTGAATAAAATAAAATAAAATAATTTATTATTAATTCAATAATTGATTGATTTATATTTAAAGATCAAGTACAATGTCTATCAACCTGTCATGATCTCCTAAATATTAGGAAAGTCATAAGTAGTTTGACTTAACCTTTTAATGAAAAATTTCTTTGTGTAATTATTATCCTTTCATCAATAATATTTTTGATTTAGACATTATAGTATGAAGTGTGTCTACCATGTCAAATCATGTGTGTTTCAACAACATAATAATTGATTATTTGAATAAGATTTGAAACTCGTTTCAAATCTCATTCCATCTTGCACAAGAATTTACAATTAATACTAGTTGAGAACAGATGAAATGTTTTTTTTTCTAATTTACCTAGGGTGATAAATCTTCTCTTGATTATTTGAATAGTTTCATATAATTCATATTATACCCAATATCTACTTATTTGTTACCATTGATTAGGACAACATGTAATAGGATCAAAACATACTATTTTTTTTTATATAAAATAACTTAGTGATTTCAAGTTTAAAGATTATTTACACAATCGTCACATAGCCTTTTTCATAGACACATGTTATCTGTCTATATGAAATTCTCATGTGAGTCATTTTAGTGTACATATCATCTGAAAATCATCTTTATATTAGTTTTAAGTATCTCTTTTACCTCAGATTATGAGAATAATTGTTCATTTCATGAAGAAAAGAACATAATATATATTAGTTTCAACAACTCTAATTAATATCTAGTCTTAATAGAGCATTGACCATAAATATTTAGGAACAACACTTTAATGAAATATGAATCACATAATTATAACAATTTTATAATTTCATTTGCAAAGTATTTTTATCCCAAGAACTTTATCTTTACTCTAGATTCATTAATAAAATATTAGATTTATTAATCAAATAATTAATTAATATTAAGGATAAATAAATCATTCATTAAAAATAAAATAGTTTATATGAATAAAGTCAAGCAACATGTAACTAACAAATTGACTATAAAGCATATATACTAATAATCTTTCACTTTCATCAAAGTCAATCACTCATATATTAAATATCACATCAATCTACTTGACGATAATGCTTTTATGGGGACAATGACTTAATAAGAGGATCTACAAGATTCTCTTCAGTAGATACTTGTTCTATTTTTACATATTTCCTTTCTATGATTCTCTAATCAAATATAATTGTTTAAGTACACTTTTTAAGATCATTAATGAGACTTTGATTCATTTTCTTATGCAATGACACCATTACTATCACAGAAATAGGCTACTGAAACAACAATGCTAAGAACCATACCTAGTTTAGTGATTAACTTTTTGATTCAAACAACCTTTTTTGTCCCTTTAAAAGTTAAGGTGTGCTTAAATTTAGTTGTAGAATTTACTTTGGTCTCTATTTGGATTTTCTATATTCAATATTTAATTTAAAAATAGCATTTAAATAATTATGAACTATTAGTTCATCTACTCCATAGATTAAAAAATATTCTCTATTATTCTCAAGTAATAAAGAATAGGGGTAATTATGTTAAAATTCATAAATGTTTTGTTTGTTATAGTTGCATACCATGTTTATAGGATTTGAAAAATGGTTATGAGATTTGAAAAATAGATGTCAAAATTGTATTTTTGATAGGAATCTTAAAAAAGATATGTATGTGACATAACTTGAAAGTTTTGATTCTAAGGAATTTTCCAATAAAGTATACAAGCTACAAAATTATATTCATGGAGTTAATTAAGCTTTAAGGAGTTGGAATATTAATTTTGATGAGATAATCAAATAGTTTGATTCCATAAAAAATTTATGGATAAGCTTTATGTCAATAAAAAGGTTGGTGGGAGTGGAGTAATTTTCCTAATATTATATATCGATTACATATTATTAATAGGAAATAACATTTCTTTACTCTAGTTAGTAATGATCTGGTTGTCCAAGAAGTTTTTTCATGAAGGATATGAGATAAGTAACTTATATACTGGGAATAAAGATCCATAAAGATAGATCTAAAAGGTTGTTTGGATCATCTCAATCTATGTACATAGATAATATGCTAAAACGGTTTAGCATGGAAGAATTCAAAAAAAGATATTTACATAATTTATATAAGATACGTCTCTCTAATGATATGCACTTTAAAATACAAATTAAGAGAAATAGGATGGAAATGATTCCATATATTTTGGATATAAGATTCATAATATATGTGATGTTATGTACAAGACTAGATGTATCTTATGCTTTGAGCTTAACAAGTAGATATCAATCTAATCTAGGTAAAGGTCACTAAAAGATAGTTAAAATAAGAAGGTTTCATCAAAGTCAACCTATTTGTTTTTTTCTGTAACCTTTGCTACTATTCTAGCTTACATTGTCATTCATATCAATATTTCTCTTAAGATTCACTTACATCTAATGAGTTTTATCCCTTTAAGTAGATTAATCAAGATCCATACTTGGTTAGTGTATATGAAATCCATTTCAAATTCCCTGGTCTCAAGTCACTTTTTAGAATCAAAATCGAATATTGATTACATATAATTGGTAGGCTCATCAAGTATGAGCAACTCATCAATTTTAGATTTCATAAGAAATCCATATCTCATTTGTGTATGAGATGTCTTATCAGATCTACAGAGTTCTTATTTTTCTTGAGTTTTAGGCTGAACATCTAACGTTATAGCCTCGAACTCAGGTTCTATTTAGGTGTTAGTTTATAGTTTTTGAACTTCTACAAGTTTTATTTTCCTCCAACTGCTCATTTCAAGATCAAATTCTTTCTTTAGAAAATTTGTATTTTTTGAGACAAATACTTTTGCTCAATAAAACGATATAAATAATATCGAATAGTTTCTGTTGTCACGAATCGTTATTGGTCAACATACATCTATAAATATTAGACCTAATAATTCATTATATCTTTCACTCTTTTATTTAATGGTGTTTTGGTTATCTTATTTAATAAACAAGCTCTATAAGTTTCATAACTCATTTTTGGGTTCTTCCCCACAAATTTACCTTTTTCCTTTCAAAAAAATAAAAGTAATAATAACAAGAAGAGTGACAACTAGGCAAAAACAGACTAAGGAAGGTTTCAAATATATAGACATATCAAGCTGAAGTTTTGGATAAAATTATGAGCCTAATTATACCCCATTGTATCCAAGACTAAAGAGACAATGCAGATTTAAAGTCAAATTAAATAATTATTTTATGAATCTACATAAAAAAAAAATTAAGTCTAAGGACTTAATTAGATATTTAATAGATCAATTTGATTTAATCATGGGTCGAATTAAAAGTTAATTGTGTTTAATAATTAATTTGGGTCAAAATAATTTTATTAGGGACTTGATTGGTAAAATAATTAAGTTTAAGTGCTCAATTTGAGCTAATCGAAAAGATTGAAATTTTAAAAAACCAAACTCAATTTTTACAAAGACAATTGATTGAAATCAGGGATAAAATTATAAGAAAATCAAAGTTTAAGGTCAATTAAGGGTTAAATTAAAGAAATTCATAACCAAGAGGTTTTTTGAAAAAGGCGTTAAACTCTGAGAACTCAATTTGAGCAAAAACATGAGTGAAATTGAAGCAAATTAAAAGTTTAATGGTTAATTAAGGATCAATTTGCATAAATTCAAAACCAATGACCAAAATGAACAAGGTGCTGAAATTTAGGGTTGATATTAGAGTTCAGGGAGGGTAAAATTGTATAAAATTAAAAGTTCAAAGTCAATTAGGGATGTAATTAATAGAAATTAAAAGTCAAAGGACTAAATAGAAATTTAATCAAATCCCTAATTAAAACCTTAAGAACGTCAAAACGATGTCATTTCATTTAAATAAAATGGTGCATTTTGACAAAAACAGTTTGTTTTAGTACAAAAAAAAATCATTTTGACCAGCACAAAAACAAAAACAAAAAGATATCATACAACTTGTGGTGTGACTACTGTTTTTCATCTTCAACCAAATTTGACAACTAAGACATCACTTTGATCGTCTAACATTGTACTCCACTCCTAGTATAATTCTTGCTTATCGTTGCCTTTATAGCAACCACAACACTGCCCCAAAACGGTTAACCTGATCAGCCTTTCGCAGCTAAATTGATTATATTTGCATGAAATTGTTTGGAGACTAGTCCCTTACATGGGTTCAAGAATTGATCTAAAATTCAGGAGGTGGTGGACCACGGGGTAATTAAACTTTTCCACTGAAGCAACTTTGAAAACTTAGGAGATCGCTAGCTCAGAGTAAGATGAAACACATTCATAAACCCAAAAAAGGTGAAAACCCTGTCACCAAAATCGAGATAGGTATCGGGTTAACCAAGATGGAAAGTTTTTGAGAGGGGAACAAAATGAGCAGTCAGCATGTGCTGTGTAGTCTTGGTGTACCCAATGTTTTCTTTTTCTTTGTTTTTTTTTTTTTAAAAATAAGCTGTCTGACCAAATGTCTGTGCTTGAAAAGGTAACAATCGAGCAAGCTCAGGTTCTGATGAGCTTGAAAAGAACAAGTTAATGTAACATTTGTTAACAAAAACCATCTAAGGCATAACGATTTTAGTGTTTGTGACTGTGTCTGTTGAAGTTCATTGAACCCCTTCGATTGGATGAAATTTAGAATGAACTATCCGCGTCTACAGCATTGGAAAGTTGTCCTGGCTTGAGATTGACTGCTGCCATAAGTGAACTGAAAATAGTAGAATGAGACTATTGAGACAGCAAAGGAGCCTGCGCAACTGTATTGCGATCAGAGTCAGATGAAGCTGACCCGTCAATATCATAATTTAAAGTCCAAATGGGATCACTATATAATAAAAAAAAATAAAAAAATTGTCAGCTACTTCTATGGCGAAACCTTCCATGTCGTGGGTTCTTGTTGACAGCCAAGCCTAGATATCATTAATTAAGATGGCAAGCTGCATTTTCATGTGTATGAGAACTTACGAGTATAAATGGGAAGCATTTCTTTATTTTCCACTGACACACCGATTAGGAACATCCTAGACATATAATACAAGTTTCTTTTTCTTTCGTAATAGTATAAATTATTGATTTAAGATAATTTTTAACATAATAATAGAGTTTTAATTACCAAACAGTCACGAGTTTAAATCTTATAATTTATATTTGTTTCATAAAAATTAAATACAAAGTAAAGTGAGTTCATACAAGTTTCAAACTAAAAAACTTTCACTTGAGAAGATGTATAAAAAAATAATATAAATCATATCTTTGAAATTATTTAATAACTTAAATTTTTAAATCAAATTAATTTTTTATATATATTTTCAAGGGTAAACCTAGGGGAAAAGCTTCAAAGTTCTAAGCATGCAAAACCACGATTAAAGAAGAAATTTATTTAAAATGAATCTTATTATATAAATGTAAAAAAGCAAGTGTCATTAAAAAAAGAAGCCGTGCTTGGTTTTTAGAAAGAGTGTCCCAGACGCCTTGCCCAAACCTATAAAGCCCGTGCATACTTGTAAAGTGCCCAAACCTATAAAGCAACCTCTGTTTTTTTTTTTTTTTTTTTTATCAACAACATGGTTGATTTAATATAAAGTTGAATTAATTAAAAACGAAATTCATAGGAATTCAAATGGTTTTAATTTAAGAAAAAAAAATTGTTTAGATAAAAATATTTTTCCATTATCCGTTCTTTTTTTTTTGTCAAACAATGCTTCTTTTTTTCTTACAAAAGCTTGGTTCCTCATATACAATCTTATCATGATTTATAAAGAAATTTTCAATCAAGAAATAAAAAATAATATCTTGATTGTTTTTCTATGAATTTATGTAAAAATAAAAGAATAAATAACTTAAATTTCATACATAATTATTCATAAAATAATTGTTAATATAAGTAGAAAATCTCTAATATTATTTTAAAATTATGACATTACATTGAAAATCATTTAAAAAAAAAGGTCCGATCCAAGGAATACTTTTTAAAAATCATTTAATCATTTCATTTAAAGATAATGTCTTATAACACTGAAAAAAATAAATGGAAAAATTTAGGTTAAAAGGTGAAGGGCCATATTTTTTTTTTAAAAAAAGGTCAGATATTCCTTGGCGTGGAAGGATCGAAACGTGATGAGAATGAAGTTTAAGGACTGAAACTACAAGGATTGAATATGGAGAAACAAGAAATTTCAGGGATCAAAATGTAAAGTGCAGCTACAATATTTTATCGTGTTCTTTTAATATTCTTCATAATTTTAAATATAATATTCCCTGCCATCGTTGAAAAAGATGTAATATTTTTCACTAACCGTCTACCTAACATCATCTGTCGTCGCTCTTTCAAGTTTTTCTTTAGCAGCAGAGCATCCTCACAAGATTCAATTTCACGCCTAATCTTAGCTATCACCCGATATTTCTTCAAGGGGATAATTATATTGAGGTGCGAATAACAGCTCAGACTTTTCAACTCTGAAACTCTAAAATTGCGAGCTAGAAAAAAGAAAATGAAGGAAAGTATTATGCGTCCAAGCCGGCAGGATACAGCCAATTTAAAAGTCACTGTTGAGAGTTGAGTTTTACCTTTGTCGTGCTCCTTCTCTTACTTTATTTTTTGAACATTTCTAGTTGTTTTTGTAGAAGGAGATGGAATTTTTTTGCTAAAAGTAAAACCAAATAGTTTTGCTGCCACCTCCAATCTAGAGTTTATCACTGAAATCTTTCATATCCATGCGGGTAGATTTTACTCGTTATGTGGTAACACTTGGTGTTTGAAAACTTTCATTTCAACGATGGAGAGCCTTCCTTTCTTTATCTTCTTCAGCACTTTGTTCATACAATCTCTCCACTTCTTGTCATTTTCTGCTGATATCATAACTCCAGATCTACCTGTCAAAGATGGCCAGACTTTAATTTCTGTATCTCAAAGTTTTGAGCTAGGTTTCTTCTCTCCTGGAACCTCAAAATATCGATATGTAGGAATTTGGTACAAGAAGAGCCCCGAGACAGTTGTATGGGTTGCGAACAGAAACAACCCACTCACTGATCATTTTGGGGTGTTAACAATTGAAAACAGGGGAAATCTTGTTCTTCTCGACCAAATGAAGAATATTATGTGGTCTTCAAATTCATCAAGCATTATAGCAGGTCCTGTCGCACAGCTATTGGATTCTGGAAATCTTGTTGTTAGGGACAATGGTAGTAGCAGAAACACTGAAAGCTATCGATGGCAGAGTTTTGACCAGCCATCAGATACACTCTTACCAGGCATGAAGCTGGGATGGAACTTAAAGACTGGTCAAGAAAGGTACTTAATCACATGGAGAAGTATCAGCGATCCATCCCCTGGAGACTTTACTTATAGACTTGACATTCATGGTTTACCTCAATTGTTTATTGTTGTAGGATCTGTGAAGAAGGTCCGCAGCGGACCATGGAATGGAATTTTCTTTGGTGGCACTCCTAAAGTCCACAATTCAGTATTTGAACCGATTCTGGTTCGTAATGAGGATGAAATATATTACACGTACAGGCTTTTGAACAATTCAGTTAGTTCGAGATTAACCCTGAATCAATCAGGTGCAGTAGAACGTCTTGTGATGTATGGTCAGAACTCTGGATGGACAACTATATACTCAGTACCTGTGGATACGTGTGAGAATTATCGGCAATGTGGTGCTAATGGTATTTGCAGAACTAGGACGTCACCTCTCTGTGAGTGTTTGAAAGGGTTTAAATCCATACCAGAAGAGGAATTGGATATACAGAATTTTTATGGGTCTAGAAAATGTGAGACGAGATTGACATTAGATTGCCAACCAGGTGAGGGGTTCCTCAAGCTTCCAGGGGTAAAATTGCCTGATTTGTTAGAGTTTCGGTTGAATGAGAGTATGAATCTGAAGGAATGCGAGGCAGAGTGCTTCAAGAACTGTTCTTGCTCAGCTTTTGCTACTACAAATTTAAGTGGAGGTGGAGATGGCAGTGGCTGCTTGATGTGGTTTGGGAACCTAATAGACATTAGAGAGCAATCAGGAAGTACGATAGGACAGGATATCCATATACGAGTACCAGCTTCAGAATTAGGTATGTGTTATTTTTCTCATTTATGAACCTTCCTTGCATTGTCAAAGTTATATTAAGATGTCTATCCAGAAAACATAAGCAAGACACGTTGAATTTCAAGATTTGACTTCTTGCCTTCATCTATGGGAGAAAACAAGGAAGCGAGACCTTATCCTGGTTGCATTTCTATTTTTTTTTTTTTTGTTATTATTAAGAGAATCGTGGCATTGAAAATTATTCTCACCTACTCCATTTTCTTTGTGGCTATTTTCTAGAAATGGTGCGTAGCTCGAAAAGGAAGAAAATGTTAAAGACTGCCCTGGTGGTTTCAATGTCTACTTTGTTAGCCATTTTTGTCTCAGGTTTGGTGCTCTGGATTAGTTGGAGGAAAATAAAGAGGAAGGGTACGAACTCTTATCCTACCTTGCCGCTAAGAAAAAATAGCCAGCACACTGTTTTATTGGAAAGCAGGTTTTAAGTCATTTTATTCTTTCAGTAGGAATGGACCGCAGGAAGGAAGGCATGGAAGCACCTCTGTTTGATTTGGATACAATTGCTACTGCAACAAACAATTTCGCGCCGGACAGTATAATTGGAGCTGGGGGATTTGGTTCTGTTTACAAGGTAATGCAGATAACTACAATAAAGCATTGTGTTCTGTTAACTCAAAATGGTAAAGAAATGAATTTTCTACATGAAAACTTGCAGGGTAAACTTTTGACAGGACAAGAAATAGCAGTGAAGAAGCTGTCAATGAATTCAGGACAAGGTGTTGAAGAGTTTAGGAACGAAGTAGTTTTAATTGCCAAACTTCAACATAGGAATCTTGTTGGGCTCTTGGGAAGCTGTATACACAGAGAAGAAAGGATGTTAATCTATGAGTATATGCCTAACAAAAGCTTGGATTATTTCATCTTTGGTTTGAGCCCCTTGACTCATTGTCTCTTTTGTCACATTTCTTCCCTAAGCATATGCAATGTTCTTCATGTATTAAACTAATTCCCTTGGGTTTGATCCTATGGGCACCAATCCTACAGCAGATATTGTAGTATGACTTACAAGAGATGAATTGATGTGCAGATCATGAAAGAAGTGCGTTATTGGGATGGAAAGAGCGTTTTGTTATTATTTTGGGTATCGCAAGAGGACTTCTCTACCTCCACCAAGATTCCAAACTTCAAATTGTTCACAGGGATCTCAAACCAAGCAATGTTTTGCTAGACAGTAACCTGATCCCTAAAATTTCAGATTTTGGTTTGGCAAGAATATCTGGCGATGATGGAAAAGAAACAAAAACAAGAAGAGTTATTGGGACATAGTAAGCTCTCTTTGTTAAATTCACATGCTTCTATTAGTTGAAAAAATCTATATTTGTTTGTTTTTTTTTATGCAGTGGCTATATGGCTCCTGAATATGCCATTGATGGAAAATTTTCAGTCAAGTCTGATGTTTTCAGCTTGGGTGTGCTTCTGTTAGAGATAATAAGTGGTAAGAAGAATAGAGGTTTTGTTCACCCAGATCACCATCACAATCTTGTAGGACATGTAAGTAGGAACAATCACATGGAAAGGAAGTATGTAATATCTCTCTGATTTTCCTGCTAAATAACTAGGAATATATTGGGTTATCACAGGCATGGTTGATGTGGAATGAAGGCAGGGCCTCGGAATTAATCGACACAGGTTTGGAGGATACATCCGGAAAATCTCAACTTCTAAGGTGTATTCAGGTGGGGCTATTATGCGTCCAGAAGCTCCCTGAAGACAGACCAGTAATGTCAACTGTAGTTTTCATGCTAGCAAATGAAGGAGCTGTGTTGCCTCAGCCTAAACAGCCTGGTTTCTTCATAGAAAGGGGTTCGGTCAGCGAAGCAACATCAAGAAATGAAGACTTTTATTCAACAAATGAAGCAAATATAACTATCCTGGAAGCTAGATAGGTAATTCCTGCGATGTGTACGTCAGAGTATATACCTGAGGAACTGTTTTTCTAAGCATATTAGCCACTGAGAACTTGGTGCATGTTTGAGTTTGTCGATGTTTCTTAGACAATGTTCGGTTTGCATTGTAGTTGTGACAAACATCCTCGATTTCATGGGTTTGAAAACATTGACAAGGAATTTCCTGAGTCTGGTAATTACAAATGGAAAATAGAGAACTCGACAACAACAGTTTTCCTACAATCTGAATGGTCAAAGAGACAGACATCTTATCTTTCGATCGATCAATAAGAAGGAGAGAAGGGAAGGGAACAACTTAGCATTTTATAGCAAGATATGCATTTCTAGTCAGATTACGAAATTGGTTTATAACATCGAGGAACCACACGGTACGTAGTGGGAAGTCATGGAGCAAATTGAGAACTCGACAGCAGTAGTTTCCTGTGATTTGAAGGAGAAAAGGGAAGAAGAGAAATAAGGGAAATTCTTAATCCAATACATGTCATTGCTTTTAATATTTTTAATTTGTCAAATAAAGTTCTTATTTTCTATTTTGAAAGATTTGTATCTAATAAACATATCAAATAAAGTTCCAATACATGTCCGAGCTTAGTTGATATTTGATTTTGTAAAATCAAATAAAATTTAAAGGTGTCCTGTTTTTTTTATTAAATTTTATAATTAATCTTCTTATTTTTATTTGTTTTATTTTGAATCTATTTTTGAATTGTTTTTTTTTTCAATTTCTTTCCTCAATGTTAAATTTTATTTTATTTTTATATCAAATTTGATATTTATTTTTTTAATTACTAATTATTTTGTTTTTAATCCTTTTCTTGATCGATTTTTTTTCAATTTTATATTGAACATTTGATTTTGTTTTATTTTGATAAAAATGAAAAACAATTCAATAAAGATGGAATAAAAAAAAGAAATCAAAAGAATAATTTTCACTTCTTTTTGTTAAATTGGATTTTTTTAAGTTGCTCGCTTTAACACTAGATTAATTTGAGAATTGAACTTTTTTATTTTATATAATTTTCTTTCGACAAGATTATTTTGATCTCATGATCATGTCATAAATTTGAAAGGCTAATTTATATGGACTTTGATTGGTTTATTTTTTTTTAAATTAATTTTTTTCACTATTTTACTTCAACAATTGATTTACTAGGAATTGAGTTTTGAATTTTTATTTTATTTTTATTTTTGGAGTCAATTTGCAAGCGTGACAATTATGATATGAGGACTGATGCGATGAATGATAATTAATATCTTCTTGACGTGTATGATATGATATTGGGCTTGCCATTTGACACCAATAGGGCCGACTTAACAAGGCCGAAACTGGAGACATTTGATTCAATCTCTAAGGCTATAATTTTGTTAATATTGGGCTTAAATTTAGAATGGCCCGCCCATGATAATCAAGCCCAGTCCAAAGCCAAGACTCTTCGAACAAATCAGGACATGAATTCCTCGTAAGGGCACAAGGCAATTAATCATGCATACGTTTATATAAGTTAGTTTTTCGAGGGGAAAAAAAAACCTAGACAAAACATGAGAAGGGGAATATTTATATACAGAAAAATTGTATAGAAAACTCTTAAAACAGCTCTGCAAAAATTTTCCATGCTGTTTATGGCACTTGAGTAGCAATACTAAAAATACTATACAAGTATGAGAAAACATTTAAAATATTCAAATTGTATTAACTCTTGTTTGACCTGTCAAAGTATCATTACAATTATAGAAAAAAATTAGAAAACCCTAGTAATATTGAATGTAAAAATAAAATAGTAAATTTATTCCCTTCAAATAAAAAATTAGAAATTATAATAATGCAAATTAAAAAAATAAATTAATAAAGAAAAATAAATTAACACAAATAAAAAGAACATACTAATTCCTAGATGTGTTTTTTCTAAGAGAAATCTCTCATCCTTTCCTACACAAGCAACTAATCATCAGAAATCATTGAACTTTTATACTCATCCTCTACAACCTCTAATTAAAACTATCATGAATCGTTGAATTTTGATATCAATTGATGTAAATGAAACAAATGATAACAGAGTTTGTCACAAGTTAAAATTATCAAAGAACAAAAACACCATAATTATAGGGACACATCCAAATTATGAAATTTATTTATTTATTTTTATGTCACTTGCTAAAAGGTTATTACAACTCTTTATATATATAATGTAAACCCTAGATGAAATTTAAAAGTTAATAAATATTTAATTGGGGAATAAAATTTAATTAATAATAAAATAAATAAACAAAACAAATGAGTAACAATATCTTTTATAAACTCCCAGCTATTATGGGAATGATGATAGTCTCGGGAGTTTGAAGTAAAATTTCATGTACAAGTAAAAAACAAAATGATAATGAAAATATCTAGAAATAGAAAAACACAAACACAAATAAAAATTTAATGGAAGTGATTTATATATAATCAAAAGTACTAGCATGTAACTAAATGAAATTTAAAATAACCCGTGTAAAAATTTGTTATAAACAAGTGTTGAGATCTGAAAATTTCATTCGAAAAACATAAAAAAGATACTATTGAGGAACATAGTGAGATTTTGACAAATTATTTATATTCACACACACATATTGAAAAGATAAAAATTAAGAGAAAATCTTGTGAAAACATGAAATCAAACACATCAACACACCAAATTTGAAAAGAAAAAGCAAGCAAGGGATTTGTTGAAATTGAAGCAAGAATTTTGGTGCCTAAAGGTTTTAATGGCCGACCAAGAGGGGAAAGAAATGTGGATGTGTTATGATGTAGTTGGAAGTTATAAATTGATATGTATTTGATGTGTATAGTTGTAATGATGATGAAAAATTGATTATGTTTTCTTTAGAAACTTTGCTAATCTTGATAATCTTTTATGGAGAAATTGTGTTGATAATAGGCTCATTAAGTGTGATATAAGGTGCACTTTAAAGTATATGAAGATGTAAATAATTAAGAGAGGATGGAAATAAATAAATAAAATACAAGTTATTATAAATGGTGAGAGTTTAGTCATGTTATATTTATGAAAAGAAAGTTGTTTAAAGTGCACTAACATATAAATCTATGTAGGAAATGTTTTGGGAGGAAATAATGAGAAAATAGTATAAAAAAAATAAAACTTTGAGAGTAATTTGGTGATTAAATGAAAAATATATATGTTGAATTGAATTAAAGAATTTTTATTATGTGCACTTTGAATATAGACACATTGAAATTATTGATAGGTTAATAATATGGTAAAATCATGTTGATTCGAGAGAGATTTTCAAAATATAATCTCAATAAAAAAGGATTGGATTGTCATGAGCAGCAGGTAAGAGTTTAACACCTTAAAATTATAAATTTACTCTTTAAAGAATTCTTAAGTCAAATAAGTTTTAGATACTATTTTCATAATTTGATTAGATTAATATATTATTAGATGTTTAAACTAGTTTCTGGTTAATAAAACTAATGCCATGTCGAATAGACAATATATGCATTTAAAGATAATTATTTGGAAAGTCTATAAATGATTATGTCTATAAATGATTTAATGATGGACTATGTATGCATTTAAATATCTTTTTTGAAACGTGCATATTAGGGAGCTTAAGATTATTACTTTTTGTGTTATATTTCATATGTGATGCTAAGTAATCTAATCTAATCTTAAATTCCAACTTTAGAATTTCGTACTTGGATTAATGTATTAGGTGATGCTAAGTAATCTAATCTTAAATTCCAACTTTCTTAATTTATTTGCTAGGACATTGTATGTGTGTTTTAGATTTTATGAATTTTAATTAATTAAATTGATAATATGTTGTTTTTGAATATTTCAATAAATCTTGTTCTAGATCTAATTTGTTTGGATATGAATTAAAGTTTAGAAATCTTAATTGAAGTAATACAAGTTGTTGTCGATAACTTGAGATGTTCTTGATGTAAATTCTACCAATTTGTTTTGTAAAAAATTCAGTGAGGATTTAAATGAAAAAGAAATTTCCTACTTTTCCTATAATTATTTAGTGATTATTTGAATTTTGTATTACTATATGTCAAGAATATTACTAGATGGAATATAGAAAAAAACCTTTCATTTTCTAAAAAAATCTCATTCAAATAGAAAAAAGTAAAATAATACATAATAAAAATAAAAAATAAATTAAATTAACTATAAAAAAATACTTCAACATTAATTTTCCTCCTAGAATATCATCTGAGCATGAGCATACGAAATTGTTATATATTGGGATTTCAAAAAACTCTTCTAACTATATCATTGATAATAAAACATAGATGGTTGACTATATCAGAGGTACCTCTATAATTGTTTCGTGGAGAAATTAGATTGACTATTTTCTTTTACATTGATAATAAAACATAGATGGTTGAGTACTCGAGTATTTTTGAATTTATTAGATATCTTATATATTGGGTGTTTTTTAGGTTTTTTTTTTCTTTTATATATATTTATTTATATATATATATATATATAATATATATATAAAAGTCGAAGATAAAAACAATAAAGTAATAGAAAAATGGCGTATTATGAGCTCCAAACAATGCTATATCATTCAATTCCAATCAATAAAAAAAATTAATTAAAATGTTATAGTTGTATTTGCAATTAATAATTAAAATAAATATAAAGATAAAGTATATTAGATGCGTCTTCCTCCTCTAATTCATTATATCTTTTTTCCAATTAAATTAAACAAAATATGTTTTGAATATTTTGAAAATCTAAGAACTATTATATGAACATTAACTGAATTCAATTTTACATTAATGGAAATTAATTTATATAATCAATATCTTACATGAACTTTCACATACAATTTATTGAGTGTTTAATGCAATTAATTTTAGCTACCCAAGAATTAAGGATATTGTATATAAGTTATTGACTTAACCTCTCACTCTGTTATCCTTCAAATACGTGCCAATGATGTTTTTTTTTTAAAAATTATTTTTAATATCAGCACATCAAAATGATTTGAAAACACTAAAAATATATTAATTTAAAATTAATAAAAAAATAAAAAAATTTAAATTTTATTAAAGCTGAAACAAACAGGCTCTTCACCTTTCACTCTGTTATCTTTCAAATAGGTTATGGCTACCCTAAGCACATACTAGGGGTTAGATGAGAGTAGGGTTAGACGAGCTTTTCATCATTGTCATTAAACCCAGTCTTAATAGATTGATTAGGAACTTAAGTCTAAAGTTAGAGCAAGTACGAATCTGACCGATAAAAACCTTTGTTTGATTTTGAAATGTTTCTTTTAGACAAGGATTCACATTTGTATGCTTTTTTTATTTATTATTAAAATAACAAAAAAATAAAAGGAAAAAGCTTTGCAACATGCTTCACTGACAATTATAATACAATTTGGTTTGAATGTTATATATTCAATTTAAATTAAGAAAAAAATGTTGAGAAAACAAATATAATCTATGTCTTCACAACATATATCATTATCAATTTGTTATAGACTAACTTTTTAACCCATGTTATGTTGTGGTTTAAATAATTTTTTTCTAGTAAAAAACCTAAAGATATCAGCAAGCCAAAGTCTGATGCATTCTGGACGATATATTTTTTAAGTATTAAAATTATGATTTATTAGATGAAATATTTAAAAAATTAAGACAATGACATATTAGATTGACCCAAACTAACCCACAACTTGAATTATAAAACCATAATAACCCTATAGAACACTAATCATAAGAAATTAGAAAACCTAATTTAAATCAATTAAATATTAAAGGATAAAAAAATCAATTTGAAAAAAAAAACAAAACAAAACAACTCGAGTAAATATAAAAAAAAGATAAAACTCGCGACTCGAGTCATAAAAATAAGATTTTTTCTTAGAAAACAAATTAAAAAGAAAACACAATAGATAGTTCTCAACAAACTTATTATAAAAGTTTGAATTTAAAATATAAAATTAATTTAAAAAAACAATGAAAAAACTCAAGTCCATTATTGATTTTGATTTTATTCAAATGAAGCTAATTTGTTTTTTTTTTATAGGAAAGCCCTTCAAAAAGGAACCTAAGAGTCTTAGATTAATGGACCAGTTTCTTAGCCCAAAGCAAGAGAAGGCTCACGTGTTTGCCCATAAAATTTTTAAACTAGAGATATAGATGATTCATCATAAGCATGGGGATTTTCAAGTTGTTAGAAAACCAAGCCTGGGGTTTTTCAATCCTAAAAATTATTTTTCATCCAATTTTTAATTCAAAACACCTACAAAACAATTTAGTGACCCATGTAAACCTTCTAATGCTTTAAAATGACCAAAAATCAACCTAAAATAAAAATTTAACCCAAAACTCAAAATTCTTTTGAGATCAGATCTATTTTTCAAGCCATTTCAAGTGAAAATAACATCCAAGCTAAACTCCCTCGTCATATACATGTGGACACCAAGATCGATTTTTTTAAGTCAAAATTGTTAGTAACTTTCTCTCTTTAGCATTGAAATCCAGCAACTTTTCCCGCTCTATTCTCTAACCCGAGATTGAAAAATAAGAAAAATAAAGTTTTGTATTAAAATTAAATTTCATAAATCTTCAGGGGCTGACAATGTATAATTGGGAAAGTAGAAAGACAAAAGTGGATTTTTTTGTGAAAATTTTGAAACCGCCACCCATTTTATATGCCCTTTCACTTCATTTCTATGTCTTTCAATTTCATTTTCCTTTAACAATTTAACTTAAATTGGCCTTAGATTTGGTTGTGGAAGGGTGAAATAAGAAAAGGGAAGAAAAGAAAAAAAAATTTGTTAATAGAGAGTCCACATGGTTTTGTGAGGGGATTCATAATGCATTTTTCATAGTAAATCTTCCCCATGGCCTAGTGTTTTCTATAATATAATTATAACAAAAGCTAAATAGTGTGGGAAAATCATTGTAGATTAAGAGACCTTCTACTATGGATTATAATAGTAGTTTCAGTTTCAATTTTTCACGAAACATTTCTTCGACTTTCCTTTTTTCCTCATTCATTACTTCTTTTCTGCCATTTTAGTGCTTTTGGTTTGGCTTAGTTGCCGCAACCACGCTAGATCCAAAGGTACTTGGGTCTGATAAAAACACTATGGGTCTGGCAACCATCCAAAACCCAAACGCCATGGGTTTGATAACCATTTCAAACTCAAGCGAATTGAGTTTGACAAAAACATCAGACCCAAACGTTTTGGGTGTGAAAACCACACCAGACCCAAGATACTTGGATCTAGCAACCATGTCAGACCCAAGTAACTTGGGTCTGTCAACCATGGTTGGGTGTTGCATGGTTGCCACCCAGGCTCGGGTTTGACATTGCTGTCAAAACCAAACACATGGGTTAAAAAATATAAAATTTTTTAAAAGTATAATTGCACTGCAAAAACAAACACTGCCTCATTCAAGCATTTTTTTCATTCATATGCAGTAGAATTTAACTGTAAACTCTTTTTTGTTTGTGCAACTTATTTTATAAATTTATTATATTTGAAGAGGAAACAATGAAAAAAAAAATGTTATGTTCTAAGTGATTTATTTCATGTCTTCAAAAATAAACTTTTCCTTTTTGTGTGCATTGTATGAAAATACGTATAATGAAACTAAACACATATAGTCTAGTATTGTTAAAAAAATATAAAATAATGTTGTCGTCGGTGAAAAATCACAAATGACCACCCATTAAATAAACATTTTTTTGCATTGAGTTTAATTAAAAAAATATAAAAAATAAAAATTCATAAGAAAGAGAAAAAAGAATAGAGAAAGAAGATAAAATTTCTATTGAGGGAATAAAAAATTCATAAACATACAAAATAAACTATTTCAATAGGAGGATATGATTTAAAGTTTTAGATCTAAAATGTTAAATAGATTTTTATGATGATTTGTTGTTTATAAATAATTTTTGAACTTGAATTTCTGTTTAGAATACTTCAAGGATAGTTTAAATATATTTTTTTTATAAAAAATAAAAAAATTATAAGTTTCTACATTTGGATTATTACTTGCTTAGACCCAAGTCGCTTGGGTCTAGCATGATTCCAGGCCCAGATGCTTGGGTCATGCCAGACCAGGGCATTGAGTTAAAAAACATATAGAGTTAAAAAAAAAGAGAAAAAGAAAGAAGATAGAATTTCTATTGAAAAAATAACAAATTCATAAACATAAAAAATGAACTATTTCAATAGAAAGATATGATTTGAATTTTTAAATCTAAAACGTTAAATTAAATTTTTATGATGATTTGTTATTTATAAATAATTTATGAACTTAGATTTCTATTTATGATACTTCAATGATAGTTTAAATGTTTTTACTTATAAAAAATAAAAAAGATTATAAGTCTCAACATTTTAATCATCATTTGCTCAAACTTGAGTCTGACATGCCCGCCAGACCCAAGGTGCTTGGGTCCAGTGTAAGGCTCATGGGTCTGGCACAGCAGCCAGATCCAAGTTACTTCGGTCTGGCATGATCGTAAGACTCAAGACGTTTAAAATATTCTTTATATTTTTAATATTTTTTTTACATTTAAACTTTTTTATTAACCCATCACAGAGCACGAGTCAATATACTAATAATATGTTAAAAGAACAACCTCCAATGAAATAGCAACATTTTTAAAAAAAATTAAAAAAAAAATCGATGCATGAACAGTGACTCGGAGCATTTTCATACTAAAATGTATTTGAAAGGATATCTCGATACCTATATAGAGATTGAAACTAATAGAGCTTCTACGAGGGGGACAAATCTAATGTAAATATATCACTTTCCCAAAGACTTGGACCTGGGATCTTTACCTGAAATATTTTCATCACGTGAATTGCTTTAAAAAAAAATTGAAATCAAACCACATATTGCTGCGATTCCTTTTTAATCTTCCAACTGGCATGAGCATGCTCTCCGTGTATTCACATGGCATCACTGGTCTAACGACAGATAAAACATCGGTTGTTTGAGGGAACCCCTTATTGAAAATGTTGCTTCCTTGTTAGCCGTGAATCAGATACTCGTGACAACAATAAACGCTGAGATTCAAGCTGAAATATGGAGCCGAAAATTCAAAAGCAAACCTTAAACAGTGCAATTGAATCAGAGCCAGTTTTGAGGTCAAGACCACCCTCGTTCTTACATGAGATATAGCATAAAGCCAGTTGACTCGCATCCAGGTCTTACGTGCGGGTCATCCTTTATTTTGACAAGTTTATCTAAGCTCATGATTCTTCTCTTATCCTTATGTGTAAATGCCTTTAATGCTGAGCCATATCATATTTGGTCCAATTTGGCAGTCTTATTTTCTGCGTATTACACCATCAAGTTTCAATGAAGAGAGGCATGAGGAAAACAGCAGGTGGCCTTCGAGGACTCTTTGTCTACTCCTTTCTACTCTCCACCATTAGAGTCTCCAATGCTCCAGACATCATTAGTCCAGGTCAATTTATCGGAGATGGTGACACAATAGTTTCAGCTGGCCAGAACTTTGAACTTGGATTTTTCAGTCCAGGTAGTTCAACAAGGAGATACTTGGGCATTTGGTACAAGAAGTTCTCTACTGGAACTGTTGTTTGGGTGGCCAACAGAGAAATTCCAATCTTCGATTATTCAGGAGTTCTATATTTCACTAATCAAGGAACTCTTCTTCTTCTAAATGGCACAAAAGACGTTGTTTGGTCATCTAATAGGACCACACCGAAAAGCAATCCAGTTGCTCAACTCTTGGAATCAGGAAATCTTGTTGTCAAAGATGGAAATGATAGCAACCCAGAGAGTTTTTTATGGCAAAGCTTTGATTATCCAGGCGACACCAATCTTCCAGACATGAAACTCGGAAGAAACTTGGCTACTGGTCTAGACTGGTCCATTTCATCCTGGAAAAGCTTAGATGATCCTGCTAGAGGAGAGTATAGCCTTGGAATAGATCCTCGTGGTTATCAACAACTAGTTTGTAAGAAGGGGAGGGCAATACAATTCAGAGCTGGATCATGGAATGGCATTCGTTTTACAGGGGCTCCTAGATTGAGGCCAAATCCAGTATATAGATACGAGTTTGTGTCGAATGATAAAGAGGTCTATTTCAATTTTGAGCTTCTAAACAGTTCGGTGGCATCGCGGTTTGTGGTGAATGCTTCAGGAGTTGTAGAGAGATTGACCTGGATATCACAAATGCATACATGGACTCGCTTCTTTGCTGTTGGTGAAGATCAGTGTGACGCTTATTCATTTTGTGGTTCAAATGCTAAATGTAACATTGATAAGTCCCCCGTGTGCGCATGCTTGGATGGATTTGAGCCAAAATCTGCCAGAGATTGGAGTTTCCAAGACTGGTCTGGTGGGTGTGTTAGAAGGACTACCTTGACTTGTAATAGAGGAGAAGGATTTGTGAAGCACACGGGAATGAAACTGCCAGATACATCGAGTTCATGGTATAACTCGAGCATCAGCCTCAGAGAATGCCAGGAATTATGTTTGAAAAACTGCTCTTGCATGGCATATGCAAATATGGATGTCAGAGGACGAGGAAGTGGATGCTTGCTTTGGTTTGGTGATCTGATTGACTTGAGAGAATTTGTCAATACAGGGCAGGACCTCTATATACGGATGGCTGCCTCATATCTAGGTACTCTAATGGTTCTTACCCTTACTTCTTTTTTAGTTTTTTTCTAATAGCAAAATTAAACAGTACCTTGAATCTGTAAGATTCTCATGTTTATTCTGAACTTCATGGCAACCCAGTAAATTTGCAAGATTGAGGCATTTAGTAGGTAGCTGTGTTCAGGTTCAGACAGGTTGCAATTGTACTAGTTGCACTTTAACATCTTCTAACCCTTCTCTCAATTATCAAGATAACATCAAGAGGAATGAAAGAACGAAAGGCGAGATGCTAGTGGGATTCATAGTCTGCTCGATTTTATTGGTCACTGGAGTTTCTGTACTAGGATGGATGTTTCATAGGAGGAAAAGGAAAATTAGAAACCGAGGTAAAATCAGTTTGCATTTGGTTTTGGTTTCTTATATTTCTCCAATCCTGGACAGAAATTGATCAGTATACTTGCAGAAAGACATGTCTGTGTCTAGCAGCACAGTGATCATCTTTCAACTAAAAACTTGAATCGTTCTACTATTTTTTCCAGGGAAGATGAAAAACATTCTTGAAATGGATTATGATAGCCACAGCAGGAAGGAAGAGCTGGAGTTGCCGATAATTGATTTGAGCACAATAGCAAAAGCGACCGGTGACTTCTCAAGCAACAAGAAGTTGGGGGAAGGTGGATTTGGACATGTATACAAGGTAAAAAAGCAACAGTTTTTTGAACAACTATATCAAAAGTGTATAATGATTTTGAATGGCCATTTCTAGGGTACATTATATGGGCAAGACATAGCAGTGAAGAGGCTTTCAATGTATTCTGGACAAGGGATTGAAGAGTTCAAAAATGAAGTTTTGTTGATAGCCAAACTTCAACACCGCAATCTTGTAAAGCTTCTGGGTTGTTGCATTGAAGGAGACGAAAGAATGTTGATTTATGAATACATGCCCAACAAAAGCTTGGATTATTTCATTTTTGGTTAGTCCCTTTCCAAATCTTCAGACTTATTTTAGATTCCATAAAGGGTAATGTGCCATTGTTTTTTGTTTTGTTTTGAGCTTTTAGTTCTTGATAGCACTGATTTCAATGAGAAAATCTTCAGATCAATCAAGAAGTAAATTACTGGACTGGCCTACACGCATTAGCATTATCGATGGAATTGCTAGAGGGCTTCTATATCTTCATCAAGACTCAAGGCTCAGGATTATCCATCGAGATCTCAAAGCCAGCAATGTTCTGCTAGATACTGATATGAACCCAAAAATTTCAGACTTCGGAATGGCAAGAATATTCGGCGGAAATCAAACTGAGGCAAATACAAAAAGAGTAGTGGGAACATAGTAAGTATACTTAGATCCATCCTATAATTCAATCTATGATGCTTTACATGAACTCATTTTTCCCTTACAATATTATTTTCAGTGGTTACATGGCTCCCGAGTACGCTGTTGAGGGACTCTTTTCTGTGAAATCGGACATCTTCAGCTTCGGGGTATTAGTATTAGAAATAGTTAGTGGAAGGAAAAACAGAGGATTTTTCAGTCATAATCATCACCTCAACCTTGTCGGACATGTAAGTGTACAAGAATCTTTCTGTGTTGAACAATTAATCACACTCACATGCATTGATAGCCATTTCTGATTGCATGGTCAAGGATAACAGAGGTAAACATGAGGTGAAACTGAGTGACTTGAGTTTTTGATATGTTTCAGGCATGGAAACTATGGATGGAAGAGAGGTCTTTGGAACTGACTGACAATACATTAGGTGCCTCTCACGCCCCGTCGGAAATAATACGATACATACATGTAGGTCTGCTATGCGTTCAGCAGCAACCTAATGACAGGCCAAACATGTCAACTGCAGTTCTAATGTTGGGCGGTGAGAGTTCATTGCCTCAGCCAAAGCAGCCCGGTTTTTTCGTAGAAAGGAATGTTCCTCGTACAGAGTCTTCCTCAAGCAATTATAAATCTACTTCAACAAATGAAATCACCATGACAGCGCAATATCCACGTTAGAAGACCAGCACCCAACAACACTTCACCTTAGAAGGGTAGGAGTTACTGGAAAAAAGCAAGAACCAATTTAATATTGTTATTTGTTCATCAATTGCGAAGCTGATGTTTTACAGGGTTAATCTGAACATGAAATTATATTTTAGACCCTTTTTTTTTCTGGAAAGTTATTTTTTTTAAAAGAAAATGAATTATTTTTCAATATTTGATAATATTATAAAAAATAAATTGAAAAATACTTTCTAGTGATTAGATACATCATATGAAAAATTATCTGAAAAATAACTTATTAATTTTATTTTCAAATTTATATAACATATATTAATTATATATTTGCAAGAGTCACAATTTCCTTTCTTTTATGAGATGTTTTCCTTCTGTTTTCCGAAGATAAAAATAAAAGAATAAAAGCTTAACTTTTTTTTTAAAAACAGAAATCATTTTATTTTTATTAACTTTCTATAAGTCTGCCAAACATAAAAAAATAAATCCAAAAATAATTTTAAAAAAGTGTTTTTTTTTAGTAATAAACAAATTCCAGTGACAACTTTGTAGTGTATTATTATAGATTGTGGTATCTTCATGATGAAATTATAACTAAACTTAGTTCATTTTATAATATAGATCAAGATATGAGTATCTTGCTTTCTATAATGAGATTCAGTGCTGTGCAGGACGCAAAAGCCTAACTATTACAGGAGCACTGTTCTATTAATTTATCCGGGTATTTGAGATTGTGATTGCAGTTAATTTTTAAAGTGTTTTTTGTTTGAAAATATATTAAAATAATATTTTTTTAAAATTGCTTTTAACATCAGTACATTAAAATAATCTAAAAATATTTAAAAAATATTATTTTAAAATACAAGGATAAACAGTCCGATCAATAACCTGGCTGTTCATTGTTTGGCTTTATTTACATCTTTGTATGTACAATGAAGATAGCTCGAGCACTAAAACATCCTTTTTTTGGCTGGTAATGTCCCTGAAGGCTCCTTAATTATCGTTATATTTATAAACATCTTATACACCTTAATGGATTTTGCTTTGTTTGACAATCTTATATATATATATATATATATATTGCATGTAATTACTCGTGAGTCACTTAATTTCTTACATAAATATATAGAATTTAATTAATTTTTTGTAGTTAACTTTTACTTAATTTAAAAGAATTTATAATATAACAACATTCATCAACTTCGAATTTATGAATTTATAATTAACAACGGCCCCCAGAAAGTTCCCGGTTATTTCCACCCTTTCGATTTTTTTGAATTTTTTTGTGTTTGTATTTGAATATTTATAATATAACAGTCATAAGGTACGTAGTGGAGTTTCTTTTTTTCTTTCTTTTCCTTTTTTCTTGTATTGTTATTATTTTATTTTTTCGTGCGTCATTGAATTTCTTTTTTTCCATTGACAATCGTGGTACATAATGTTTGTACAAATTAAATTCTCAACGGCTTCATGCCTTAATTAAGTTTTTTTTCTTTCTTGATCTCTTTCAATGGTGTAATTTCAATCCATTTTGAGTAGCAGTTGATCTCAACTAGTAGAGCTTCTTGATAATGTTCATACCATCCCCAAGGTCAAAAAAACAATTGTTAGGTTTAGGGGCTCGGGTGGATGATGAATCAAGTTGGCAGGAAACTTGCAAGTTTGATATTTTCTAGCATAATCCATTCAATCTCTGGAAATATTATTCTAAAGTTTTTCATAATCCCAACATGTCATGCTTAATCTTTTTCTTATTAATATAGTTGTGATACAATCTTTTTTTTTTAATAAAGTAATTCTATAATTCATTATAATACTTGGATTCTTCACGAAAACGAGTTAGCATTTGATGCTGTACAGAAACAAAAGGTTTTGATGTGCTGTGCAGTGAGATTCAAAATTTTTTTTATTTTTTATTTACGTGAATGTTCAGATCAACTTGCGTGTATTTCAATTAATCCTACATCCTCTAAAGGTGTCTTTGACTTGTCTTCAAGAATTGTTGATGAAATTCTAGGTGTGATCCCGTAATCTACATCCTCTAAAGGTGTCTTTGACTTGTCTTCAAGAATTGTTGATGAAATTCTAGGTGTGATCCCGTGCGTGTATAGTTTTGTTTTTAAAGAATTCAAACGTAGATGATGATGAAGGCTTGAAAGCGTTTTCATAGCTTTTTTTGCTTAAAAAACCATTTTTTACGAGAGCGAAGACTTTTACAGAAGTTTCTTGTGGCATGTGGTTATTCTTAATTAGCCAATTTTTTTCCACACGCATGATCTGTTAATTAACGAATAACGGAGACACAAATTAATTTTTAACAGATTAATAAGTGTTTATTTAAGATTATAGTGTAAGATGCTTTTTAAAATAATTTTTTATTTGATAATATAGTAAATTAGTTTATTTTTGAATTTTTTTATTATTTTTAATTAATATATTAAAATCATCAAAAAAATACCATTTTAATATTTTTTTAAATAAACAATAATTTTAAAAAAACAACCAAAAATATCCTTGGAATTAAATTAAAGACCCATTTAGTTGGAAAAGGCAGGCACTGTATTAAGAATTGAAGGCCTAAAGAAAATGATCAGAGGGATTAAAACCTGGACAAAAAAACCTATTTTTTAAAATTAAAAAACAACTCATGGTATTAAAAATAATAATTAAAGTTTATAGATTAAGTTCAATTCAACTCAAAATTCAGGATAATTATGGATAATTTAGTGTAGATTTTCTCAATAGATACTTCCTTACATTTCAGTACGTAAGGAAACTGCTTAAAAATTCAACGTTTGTGTGATGTAGCTGATAAGAAAATAATGAATCAAGGATGATGTAATTAAAAAAAAAAAATGAAGAAGAAGTCTCGACACCATGAACTCCAAAAAAAATTAGAATCAATTAAATAAGAGAAATGAAAAAAAAATCCAAAATTAAGATAGAAAATCTAAAATTAAATGGAAAAATAATAAAACTGATAAAAACAATGATTTATGGGTCTAACTTGATGGCCTTTTCAATACCAATTAGTTATATATTTGTAGAACATTTAAAAAATTCTAATCTAGATCTAATTATTAAATAAAAAATTATATATTTTTTTATCAAATAAATAATTTGTTTTTGGGTATTGAACCGTCTATCTGTTTCAAAAATATACATAAAAAACTTGCTACGTAGTCAAAATACATTTAAAAATGGATCAAGAGTCAAGACCTGTACATCATTTCTTCCAGAAGGTCAAAACAAGATTTTACAACCACCTCCCCCGACGCACTAAGCTACTTTCGGCTGCAGCAGTCTCTGACTTTCGTGTGTACATGTGATTTGAAAGCGATTATTAGTTCACCTTTTAAGATTAATAATCTCGGACTTGTAAAATATATAGGTTATGAGTTATTACTATTAATAAATAAAAACTAAAACTAGTTGGGAAGTTATATTCACTAAAAAAAAAATATAATGATCTTTTTCCCTTCTCCCAAAAAAAAAAAAAAAACACCTGTAACTAGTCATCAAAACCATTAAGATCATTTCACGAGGCGCATTAATTATTTTTAAATTTATCACGGGTAATTCTCAAAAATACAAATGAAAGGACCAAAAAGCTTTTAAAAGCAAAAATTTCAATACTAGCATCAAGGGGCAATTTGATACTTTCAAAATAGTTTTTTTTTTTTTTTTGTTATTATCATGTAAGATGAGAGGCAATTTTGTATTTAGACAAAACGACCAAAATTAAAACTAGTCTTAAATAGCTTTTTCATCTTTTCCAAAAGATTTTTTTTGATATTAACATGTGTGATTAGGGGCAATTTGGTATTTTGCTAAAGAAAAGTCAAGAACATGCGATGCTCTTAGAAGCGTGTGAGAGGCACCCGCTCATTTTGGATGGTGCATGCGGCACCTTGTTTTGTCGGAAGTGCAGTCATATCCTTTTTCTGTCACTGTGGCGCATGTCTCTAGTGGTAGTCCAGTTTGCGCTGATGAACTTCTCCCTTTTCTTTTCTCTTTCCTCCCCTAAAAATTACAGCTTGACCTTCTTGGTTATTGGTATTTCAATTTTATTCCTTATTCTTTGGATTTTTAATTTTTTTTCTTTGTCATTTTACAGAAGTTTTATTTCTTTTCAATTTCATCTTTCAATCTCAATTTATCAAATATTAATATACTCTAATTTGGTCTTTATTGTTTGAATTTCTAAATTTTTTTCCTTGGCTCTTATGTAAAAGTTTAATTGGTTTTCAATTTCATCATTCAATCTAAATTAATGATATTATGTTTTTCAATTTGGTTCTTATTGTTCTTTCTATTTTTTTTCTTGGTCCTTTTGTAAGAGTTATTATTCTTTTCAATTTCACCCTTCAATCAAAACATTGTTTTTATTTTTATTTTTATGTAAATTTTGATCCTCATTCTTTTGAATATTTTTTTGTCTTTTTACTAAATTGATTTTTTTTTAATTTCACCCTTCAATCAAATATAAGATTTACTTTGTTTTTCAATTTTTATCCTCATTCTTTTGATTGCTATCATTTAAAATCATTTTGTATAAATGAAATTCTTTTTTTCAATTTCATCATTTAATATTTGATTGATTGATAATTAAATTTCATGGTTTTTTTAGAATGAGTGTTTCGGGTCTAATGATCCAGGTCATGGATTTAAGAAGTTAGCACAATTTTCTTTTTTTTTAAAAAAAAAAACTTTATAATCCTCTTTATTTTTTTTGAGTTATTTCAATCTCATAATTTGGACCATGAGTTTGACAAGATATCTCATGTTAGATCAATCCTAATTATCATGGTTACAAGTTCATCATATTAACTTGAGGTCTCCAAGACTAATTTTTTTTATGTTTTTTTACTCAATTTTAACACCTAAACATCATTTTTTCACACACGTATAAAAAATATAATCCGGCCATGCAGTGAAGTGCGAATATCTAGACTAGTTATTTCTAAGAACCTACCATCATAAAATATGATATGCAATTGAAAGGGATAATTACACTAGTAATTCAACATCTTTTCTTGTACAAAAACTTTGATTTTTTGTTTGTTTGGCTACATCAATTTTTTTCATCAAATCTTCCAATCAAGTACTTTCGTCTATTTTTCTTTGATTTAACTTGCTGTTAGTACATAAACTTTAGTTTTATCTCAATAGAGTAAATAAACTTTAATCATTCTCTTGATACACAAACTTTTTTGCTTATATGAATTAAGTAATTCCATCCATTTTTCGTTTTTTAAATGTTCCACCAGACAGATAATATATTTAATGAATGAGAATATTAAATTCAAATAAATATTTTAAGAAAAAATGACTTTTAATCAATAGTAAGCTACCTAAGTTTTACATTAAGGCTAAAAACTACTTCATGATTAATAAAAACTAATAATTTAATTATTAATACAAAATAAAAAATTTATTATTTTAATCAAAGAAACGAAAATTCATATAATTGAAAATTAAACAAAAAATAACAAGTTTTTATATAAGTATTCAATTTTGAAACAATTAAAAAGTCAGTGTACAAAAATGAAAAGGAATATAGTTCATATATACTAAAGTATAAAGTTGGTGAGCTCGAAATATTAATTAAGCCATAAATGGTAGGCATGATCCGGTTCTTACTGCCATTATATAATGAGAATTAATATTAAACATCGGGTTCATTCCTGGTAGCAACAGCTAAGCTAATCCACTTACATTAAACAACAAAATTGTCTCATAGGTTAAAGAGGACGACTTGTCTTTTTTATATGAATTAAAAATTTCTTGTCGGCCTCTATGTTTCCGCTATGAAGTCTAGAATCTCAGCCTAAGGTATCGGGTCAAAAAGGAAACCTGATAATATGATCTTTGATTTTCAACATGGTATTATATCATATTGTCAATGGAAGATTCTATGATTCATTGACATTACAAAGGAAGAGTAATACATTTCTAACATGTGATAATTTCAATTTATGAGGGCAGAAACAGTGCATCTGTCATTTGATCACAGCATTGTTCAACACCACGATTTTAGTTCCCATAATTAGGACAAATTTAGCTGTTCCTGGAAGGGAATGAGTATTATGTTGCAAGTTTGTGTAAAATACACAAGGATTTTGCAACGTTAGAGTATTATTGGTCTAGACTAGTGGTTATCATGTGTAATATAGAAAGCAAAAGCACAGAATGAAACCTACTGGGAAAATCAATGGAAAGATTTAGAGTTATCGTTTTGTGCACCTTCCTCTTGATTTCCGATGTAAAAATCTCTGCCATATCGGACACTCTTGCTCCTGGCCAGTCCATAAAAGATGGAGAATCTGTAGTTTCAGCCGATGGAAGTTTTGGGCTGGGATTTTTTAGCCCAGGAAGTTCAAGTAATAGATACTTGGGGATATGGTACAATAAAATAACCCCTGGAACTGTTGTTTGGGTGGCCAACAGAGAACAACCAATCGTGAATCGGCTAGGAGTACTAAATGTAACTGGTCAAGGAGTTCTCGTTCTGTTCAATAGCACTAATTATGCTGTTTGGTCATCTAATGTCTCAAGAACTGCCCAGAACCCTGTTGTACAGCTCTTGGATTCGGGAAATCTTGCCGTGAAAGATGGAAATGACAGCAACCCGGATAACTTTTTGTGGCAAAGCTTTGATTATCCGAGTGAAACCTTACTTCCAGGCATGAAGTGGGGAAAAAATTCGGTGACTGGTCTTGATAGGTATATATCATCTTGGAAGAGTGCAGATGATCCTGCTCGAGGTGATTTTACATTTCGGTTGGATCCTCGCGGATATAACCAAATGCTGCTTACGAAGGGTCTTACAATTTTATATAGAACTGGCATATGGAACGGCTTCCGTTGGGGAGGAGTCCCTGAAACGATATCGAATACTGTTTACGGAGAACAATTTGTTTCAACTGCCACCGAGTCCTATTACAGGTTTGATCTTCTAAACAGTTCAGTTCCATCAAGGTTGGTGATAAATCCTTCAGGCACACCACAGCGTCTCACATGGATAACTCAAACTAATCTTTGGGGATCTTACTCTGTAGTGCAGATTGACCAGTGTGACACTTATACCTTGTGTGGTGCCAACGGTATTTGCAGCAACAGTAATGGAGCCGTCTGTTCCTGCTTGGAAAGTTTCATACCAAGAACTCCTGAGAGCTGGAACAAACAAGATTGGTCTGGTGGTTGTGTTAGACGAACTCAGCTTGGTTGTAAAAATGGAGATGGATTTCTGCAGCTCACTGGTGTCAAATTGCCAGACATGTCTGATTCCTGGGTGAATACTAGCATGAGCCTAGTTGAATGTAGGAATATGTGCCTTTCAAACTGCTCGTGTGTGGCCTATGGAAATTCAGATATTAGAAGAGGAGCAAGTGGCTGCTACCTTTGGTTTGATGACCTCAGGGACACTAAACATCTTCCGCTTGGTGGGCAGGATCTCTACATACGAATGGCTGCTTCAGAACTAAGTATGTTTCCTTACTTCATCATATTTTTAGTCTTTCTTCTGCTTTACTTTCTTTTTAGGAACTACTTATGATGCGAACATCTAAAACTAATTTTGAATGATGTAAGAACAGGATAAATCTTGCAAGTTTGGAGTCATCCAATGACAGCTTATAATCGAACTTGTCATGCTGTCTACTTAATAGTCTTCTACTCTTCCGATGTTTCAGGTAGTTACGAAAAGAAAAGTTCGAGTAAGAGGAAGCGACGGAGGATCATTATTGGCACATTGATTTCTGCTGTGGTGTTGCTTGTATTAGGATTCATGTTGTACATGAGGAGAAGAAGGAAGGCTAGACAAGGTAAAAAAAGGTTGTTGATTTTGTATCACAAATTAAACAGGATTAGCATGCAAATAAAGGATTAAATGAGATCAAATGCCAATTTCTTAACAAAGTCAGTTGTTGCTTGACTGTGGATACCGAGCCTAATTAAAGATTTAACTCATTTTGTTTCTAATAAATAATTGTTAACGGCTAATTAATCTTGAACTATTTAGCCCCCACGTCAAGCATCCGCTTTGATAATATGAAGGATGAGAGCGGCAGGAAGGATGATATGGAGTTACCGGCATTCGATTTTACTACTATAAAGAATGCCACAGATTACTTTTCATACAATAACAAACTGGGAGAAGGTGGTTTTGGATCTGTATACAAGGTAAAATTGCATCATACTGCCAATATAAGTTAATTCAAGGGTGGGTTTGTTGACTTTTGTTGAACATTCAGGGAACATTGACCGATGGACAAGAAATAGCAGTGAAAAGGCTTTCAAAGAATTCTGGACAAGGACTGAAAGAGTTCAAAAATGAAGTTATATTGATTGCCAAACTTCAGCACCGCAATCTTGTAAAGCTTCTTGGTTGTTGCATTGAAGGAGATGAAAGAATGTTAATCTACGAATACATGCCAAATAAAAGCTTGGACAACTTTATATTCGGTTCGTTCTGCTGTAAACATGGATATTTCGTCTGTTCTCCTTGCATTATAGTTTCAATAAGTCATGATTGAACTAATTTTGTTGAGGAATTTTTCAGATAAAAAAAGCAGAAACCTACTTGATTGGCAAACACACATGAACATAATTGGCGGCATTGCAAGAGGGCTTCTTTATCTTCACCAAGACTCTCGATTGAGGATTATCCATAGGGATCTCAAAGCCAGCAATGTGCTTCTAGACAATTCTATGAACCCAAAAATATCAGATTTTGGCATGGCCAGAATATTTGGGGGAGATCAAATAGAGGCCAATACTAATAGGATCGTAGGAACCTAGTATGTATACCAGCACTTTGTTACACCATTCATTCTGTTTTCCCTCTTCTTTTCTTTCAGCGGCCAAGAAAGAAAATGAAATGAAGTTTAATTTTACTTTTCAATGTTGTTTCCAGTGGCTATATCTCTCCCGAGTATGCAGTCGATGGGCTCTTCTCAATCAAATCTGACGTCTTTAGCTTTGGTGTTTTAGTACTCGAGATAGTGAGTGGGAAGAAAAACAGAGGATTTTACCACCCTGATCACAACCACAACCTTCTTGGGCATGTAAGTATAAATAGTGATATGAAAGATGTCAAGTTGCATTTTCTATTCTGCTAAGACCTCTCCAAATGATATGACATGTTTTGGCAATGTTTCTTTACTCTCTCTTGTTTTTGGGAATTGGCTCAATTCCAGTAGTAGGAGAACGAATTTGAAGATTATTCTTCTAATATGTTGCAGGCATGGAAACTGTGGAATGAAGGGAGGCCACTGGAGCTTATGAATACAACGATTGATGACTCTTCTTCATCTGAAATCCTAAGACACATTCAGGTTGGTCTTTTATGCGTGCAACAACGACCCGATGATAGGCCAAGCATGTCAACTGTGGTAGTAATGTTGAGCAGTGAGATCTCACTGCCTCAGCCAAAACAGCCTGGTTTTTACACAGAAAGAAATTTTCCTGAACCGGAGACTTCATCAAGCAGTATTCGATCAGCTTCTAGGAATGACATCAGCTTCACAGTGTTTGAACCGCGGTAGACGTTACTTGACAAAAATAGGTTGTCCTCTAGAACACATCCTTCCCTGTTGTAATCTTCAACAAAACACTAAATGCATGTAACTTCTCTTTTGCATCAGCAAAAACAGAGGATCGTTATATCGTCTTCCTGAAAGAAATTCTCATTTTAATTGCTATGATCGAAAAACTAGTTCTATTTGATGCTATGGACCTGGGGTTGGGGCATAGCAACTGTATCTTAGGCTTTGTTTCTTCTCCAGAGATGGAACTGCAGATTCTTTTCTGTGTTTTACTTTTTTTTTTAATTGAGCTTTTCATTTGTATACAGTATATTTTTCTTGCAGCATATGTAAATAATATACTCTTGGCTTAAGTTTGAGTTTTGGAAATAATTTGAGTATAAATCCCCATTTTAAGCATATAATGTCAAAAGAAATCATATATTTCTTGACTTAACTAGAAGATTTCTTGCTTTCTGTCCAAGCACCCCTGCTAAGCTACTGCCTAACCCAAATTCCGTGTTGACTAAAGAATCAAATTTAACAGAAAACGTTCTACTTTCTAATTAGTCAAGAATAACAAATATACTAGAGGAGTAATTTCCCAGTAGCCACAGAACGTCTATGGCATTAGCTAAAAAAATTGGTTGCATTTGAATCAAGGGTGTTTTGGTATTTTCAGTGTATTAGTCATTATTAATTTGTTTAGGGTATTTTGGTCTATTCAACATTTTAATGAATAGTAAAATAACCAAAATACTTTCAAGAGAAAAAAAACAATTATTTCATGTAGAGATATTTAGGTATTTTTATTTTTTGATACACAATGCAACCAATTAATTCATTGGGGTTAGGGGTATTTTTTAATTGGAAGAAACTATTGGCGAGTGCACAACACGCGTTAGCGCGTTGAAGCCTCTGTATACTTCGAGTAGCGCATGCGGAGACTTCGGGTGATGAAAAATAGACTTCCACGATGTCATGTTATTCCTCGCCGTCTCCTTTTCCATAATAGGTGGCGCGTGCAGTTAAAATATGATCGGTTTATCGTCAATGACCCCCTTTTTTTATCCCTTTGTAAAAAGCACTACAGTCCTCATTGTTCTTGTTATTTCAAATTCAGTCATTTTAGTTCTAATTTTTGTATTTTTGTTATTTGTTTGTTAAAGTTTTATTTGTTTTCAATTTAACCCTTGGTTTCTAATTTGTATATATAATATGTTTCGATTCAGTTCCTTTGCTGTTAATTTTATTTTTTTTCTTTATTCTTTTGTGAAAGTTTTTATTGCTTTCAATTTTATTCTTCAAAACAAGTTTATGATTTTTTGTTTTTTCAATGAGAAAATAATGATTTCAATTTGGTCCCTTTTCTTTTGATTTCTTATTGTTTTCCTTGGCCCATTTGTCAAAGTTTTTATAGTTTTTAATTTTATTCTTCAAATCAAGTCCAAAGTTTTTAGTTTTTCAATGATGATGATGATGATGATGATAATAATAATAATAATAATAATAATAATAATAATAATGATATTATTAATGATAGTAATGATAATGATGATAATAATAATAATTAAGTTAATAATAATAATAATAGTGGCGGCGGCGGTGGTAGTAGTAGTAGTAATAATAATAATAATAATAATAATAATAGTTGTGATGATAATATTTATAATAACAACAACAATAAAAAAAAAACAGAATTTAATATCGGATCCAACATATTTTTTCATCCGATGATTAAGGTAGTCTTTAGCATTGAAGTAGCAATTGCTTTTCAAAATGTTTTTTATTTGAAAATGCTTCAAAATAATGTTAATTTATTTTTTAAAATTTATTTAGCATATCAAAACGATTAAAAAGCACAAAAAAATTAATATGAAGAAAAAAAATATTATTTTTTTTTAAAACACAACCACACCATGTAAACAAACACACCCTAAAAGGCTATTTGGAGCTGTGCTCCAAACGATGTTTTCTAAATTTCAAAAAAAATTATTTGCTTAAAATTAAATTTTTAATATTTTTGGATCGTTTTAATATACTAATATTATAAAAAAATAAAAAAAATATTTTAATATATTTTTAAATAAAAAACACTTTAAAAAATAACTAGTACCGTAATTTTAAATTACTACCTCATCAATTTATTTGCTGCTTTTATTTGACTGGAGACCCGATAATGGAGCTTGGCTTAATGGGTGATGGATACTCTACTATTGTTGGAATTGTTTTTCTAATTTTGATTTGATGTTTTGTTTTACGAATTTGGATGTCGGTAAGGTTTGACTTCTTGTTAAAATTATCAATATCTACCTTCAATTACAAGCCTAAGCTTTCTTTAAGTATTAATTTTGAATTCGCCAAAATTAATTTTTCAAAAGTGGGATTAGGTGAACTCGTGTTAGCTATTCATTAGTTACCATACAAGAACTTTTTTATCATACATTTTAATAATAACTTGTGCTACTCAGACTCTTGAGAGCATAAAAAAAAAAATAAATCAAGGTTTTACTAATGAGTTTTCTAGTAAAAAAAATTAAATTATATAAAAATTAATTTGATATGATCCGGTTAACTTTATGAGTCCAAAAACAACTTATACTACAGTTAACATATAGTTTGACTAAAAAGATATTTAAGACTATCTTTTTTAAAAAAATATTAAAACAAAAATATATTTATTCGATCCAATCAACCGGGATTACCCTACCAAATCAACGACGTGGATCTGCAAAGACATATTTAAGTTGAGATCCAATAAATGAATGAAGTGGGAAGAAATATTTAAATTCCGAACTGACAATATGGGGCTTGAACAGATTTGAAAAGTCTCTCATGCAACCTGAATCCATGGTTATCAACTTGTACAGCACAACAGATGGAAAAGAAAGAAATATATTTGAGCTACCGGGTGGGATTAAAAAATTGATCACTCGACAGGCTGTTCAATTGACAAGGAGCAGTTGACTATCTTCTTCAATTGTCCAAAGGTCTACCACGTGAATCTGCAAAGACTTTCTTCAGGTGTCTGCCTCCTGTACAAGTTCTTGTTATACCAGGTACGTGATGTCAGTTTCTGATATACCCATGCCCACACGGTTTCAACAAATTCAGCAAGAAGTTTGCGGTCAATTTGATTCAAGAATTGAAAAGAAAAGACAGAGTTCAAGGATTTCAAAAACCATATCATACATATTTTCGAATAACAAGTAACAAAATATATATGTATGTGTGTGTATATAATACTAAGTAAGATCTAAATCCCTGTACAGATAACCAGAAAATCATAACAGTGCTGACACAGAGAGATTATCACTGCATGAATGATTTTCTTTTGTAAAAAGTAATAGATATTTTAACCCCATTTCTACCGTGGCTCTAATAATGAAATGGTGATTTCGTTTTTTGTTGATGAATCATTCATGCTTGCGGAAGATTCTGCTTCAACCACGTTCCTTTCTGTAAAAAAACCAGGTTGCTTTGGTTGTGGCAACATCGTGTCACTACCAAACATGAGAACCACTGTTGACATGGATGGCCTGTCGTCAGGTCGTTGCTGCACACACAAAAGAGCCACATGAATGCATCGCAGCACTTCAGAAAGAGCACAGGATTCACCTAGAATATCATCAATTAGTTCCAGTGGCCTCTCTTCCATCCACAATCTCCAAGCCTGAAACACATGAACAACATATATACGTCAGTTTGTTCGATCCCATTCACTTTCCAGGCCATGAATATTATTAGTAGACTTTGGAGAGCTCATCTAGAGCTCCCTGTGCGTACATGTCCAAGAAGATTGTGTTGATGATCTGGATGGTTAAATCCTCTGTTTTTCCTTCCACTCACTATCTCTAGTACTAAAACACCGAAGCTAAAGACATCTGATTTCATTGAGAAGAGCCCATCAATTGCATATTCAGGGGACATGTAACCACTGCAAAAAAGAGGAAGATTTTAGTGATAAAAAAATAAAATATTAGACACAAGCCATGGAGAGGCTATGGTAGCCTAGGCATACTTAACTATGTTCCTACAACTTTTTTCGTGTTTGCCTCGGTTTCATCTCCGCCAAACATTCTAGCCAAGCCAAAATCTGAAATCTTTGGGTTCATCTTACTATCTAGCAAAACGTTGCTGGCTTTAAGATCTCTATGGATAATCCTCAGTCTAGAGTCTTGATGAAGATAAAGAAGTCCTCTAGCAATTCCATTGATAATGTTGATGCGGTTATGCCAATCCAGTTCTTTCCTTCTTGATTCATCTGGAGAATTTCTGATGGAAGTTATATTTTATACCTAAATTCTCATTCCAAAAAGAATATAAAAATATGAATAACAAAGATTATGATAGAACTGCTGGCACGCTGAGGAGAATCTAACCAAAAATGAAGTAGTCCAAGCTTTTATTGGGCATGTATTCATAGATTAACATTCTTTCATCTCTTTCGACGCAACAGCCGAGAAGCTTTACAAGATTGCGGTGCTGAAGTTTAGCAATTAAGATTACTTCATTTTTGAACTCTTTCAGTCCTTGTCCAGAATCCCGTGAAAGTCTCTTCACAGCAATTTCCTGCCCCTCGTTCAAATTTCCCTGAAAAAATCACAAAAACACAAATTCGCTTCGTAAAATTTAATCTTAGAGAACATAAACTTAGCATGATATTACCTTATAAACAGTTCCGAAACCACCCTCTCCAAGCTTCTTGTCAATCGAAAAGTTCTCTGTGGCTTTAATAATAGTTTTCATATCAAATATTGGCAGCTCCATGACTTCGTTTTCATCTTCATCATTGCAATCCTTTTCCAGGCTATTTTTCGTCTTCGCTGTAAGAGAAGCAGATTTGATTGCACCAATATTTCAAACATAATGACTTAACCATTTGACCTGATTTATCCTTCACATATTGCAATGTAGATAACACGCACCCACAACTAAGACTTACCTTTCTTTTTCCTGATGTACAAGATTAATCCAATTGCAAGCATTGCTATGAAAATAACGGAGCCAAATATGATTCCCAGTAGCTTCTTGTCATTGGAGCTTCTTTTTTGCCCCATTATTCCCTGAAGCAAAGAAAGAAAAAACAGAATTAGTTAGCCAATTTTCTCCCTGTCTCAATAGAATGTATAAAATATGGTCAATTGGAATGCTATAATCAAATCTAGAAAGTAGGAAGAACATCAAGGAAGGATGGATACCTAGTTCTGAGGCAGCCACTCGGATATAGAGGTCCTGCCCACCATCAGAGAATTCTCTTATGTCCATCAAGTCTCTAAACCAAAGGATGCAACCACTTCCTCCTCCTCTGACATCTGAGTTCGCATATGCCGTGCAAAAGCAATTGTTAGAACACAATTCGCCACATTTCTCAAGTCCAACGCTCTTATGAACCGACGCATAAGTCGTATCTGGCAATTTCACTCCTGCGTGCTTCAAAAACCCATCTCCTTTATCACAATCCAACGGAGTCCTTCGAGCACATCCATCAGACCAATCTAGGAAACTCCAATCTCGAGGAGACTTGGGTTCAAATCCTTGCAAGCATGAACATACAGGAGATTTGTTAATGTTACAACTAGCATACGCACCGCAGAAGGCATAATTGTCACATTGATCAACTATCACTGCATAATAAAGCACCCAACTATGCGACCTATCAATCCAGGTGAAGCGCTGTGAAACACCAGACGCATTCAGTACCATCCTTGAAAAAACGGAACTGTTCTGTAGCTCATATTTGTAATAAACGTATGTCTCATTTGATACGAATTCATATGTGTATACTGGATTTCTCACCATTGCTTGGGCCCCAGTCCAACGAATGCCATTCCATGACCCTGCTCTAAACTGTATTACAGACCCTTTCTTAAGGACTAACTGTGGAACCCCATGAAGATCTATCCGAAATGTAAAGTCACCATGAGCAGGATCATCCGTGCTCTTCCAAGATGATAAAAACCATTCAAAACCAGAAGCCAAGTTTCTTCCAAGCTTCATGCCTGGCAGCAAGGTATCACATGGATAATCAAAGCTCTGCCATAAATACTTATCTGGGCCATCATCATTTCCATCTTCCACCACAAGGTTACCAGACTCCAAAAGCCTTGCATCTGGAATATTCTCTGCTGCTCTTGATGTATTTGATGACCAAACAATTCCTTTTGTGCTATTGAGAAGAACAAGATTTCCTTGTCCAGTAACTTTTAGCACCCCCAAATGATCAAAAAGCGGTGCTTCTCTATTAGCTACCCACACAACAGTCCCCATGGATATCTTCTTGTACCAAATTCCTAAATATCGATTTCTTGAACTACCTGGGCTGAAAAATCCAAGTTCAAAGCTTTCACCTGGTGAAACTATCGTCTGGCCATCACTGATGGGTTGACTAGGAGTTACAGTGTCCAGAGTAGTAGAGGTTCTTATGCTGGAGAGAACAAAAGAGCACAAGAAAAGCAGTCTTTCCAAAGATTTTTTTGTGGTTCCTTTCATGGCAGATTGCTTCTGTTGCGAGACAGAATCACGTGTACGCAATCTGGACTTGGGAAAATGATCAACTAAATTGTAACCTGGGCATTAATGGCGTGAAGGTGTTAGGTCCAATTTTGAAAGACATTCGAAAATATAATGAACTTAGCTATGATTTATGTGTTGGAAAGTCTTAGATGTCTTTTTCTTGTATTTTCACATTTTCACTCAACAAATTTCAGCATGGACGACGACAATGAATTTATCTTCTTGTCCTTCAAAAAACAAAAAACTGTAGGCTAAAGGTTGCGGATAGATTGTCTTTATAATGTAGCATTTTGATATATTTAAATTAATCAGGAAAAGTATTTGCCTTTTAAATTGTATAGTTAATTATCATAAATATTATTAAGATTAATACATTATTAGGTGTCAATGAAGAGTAGATTATATTTTAACTAATAAAGTATATAATAAAATAACTAATTTAACCTTGTATAGGTAAATGCCAAAGGATTTATTTTTTATGTCTTGGATTGAGGACATTTTCGTTATTTTATTGTTGGTTTTTTTATTTTTTTATTAACGTGAGTGTTCGGGTAGGCTTGCGCACACCTCAATTAATCTCATGGGCTCTGAAGTTAACGACCATGTAAGCTTCCAGTGTCCCTAAGGTTTGTGGGTCTCGAACTGGTGATTTCTAAGGAGCAAACATAGAGCCTGACCAGTTGAGCTATACCTCTCAGGGTTTGTATTATTGGTTTTTTTGTTGTATTGGATAAAGTGAGGGCTACTTTTGTCTTTTAATAAATTAAAGGGACTTTAAAAAAATTCGTTGATACATGCTAGGCACACGTCAGTCGCTTCACTGTCTTTGGATGAAACATGCGGCTGATTTTGGCAACCAAAAATGTCATTTTAGAACGTCTTTAGATTTTTCTTAGTGTCTTCCCTATGTAGCGGTGGTGCGTGTAGAAAACGAAGCTCCTGTTTGGTTTCAACGGTCTTTTTTTTCCTCTCCCTCCCTCAATTCTTGCACCCCGCCTTTTAAATTTTCAAATCACCCCCTTAGCTTCAATTTGTTCTTGATTTTATCCCTAATCTTTTGGTTGATATTTTTTTAATTTCAAATAATTTATGAAAATCAAAATTTGTTTTAATTTCATTCTCATTTGATTTTTTTTACTTCTCTATGTTTTTTATTTAGTCCCAGATCTTTTGTTTAATATTTGTTTTATATGAAATAACTTATGAAATTCAAAATTTGTTTCAATTTCATCATCATTTAATTTTTAAATTTTTTCTTGTTTGGTTCCCATTCTTTTAATTGTTATTTATGTCATCTGAGATAATTTTTATAATGTATTTTTTTTGGCGATTTCACCCTCAATCATTTTTTTCCTATCAAATTTATATATCCTCATTCTTTTAATTTTTTTTATTTGCTAAATTTTTTAGTTTGGTATTTTTTACACTCAATTTCATCCTTCAACATTGAGTTGATTTGGATTTGAGCTTCTTGGTTAAGCCTATTTTGGAATTTCATGAGTTGTAGTTTGAAAAATTAACCCAGCTTAAGGATGTTCGCTAAGAGTTGCTTTGGTTTTTTTTTTTTATCATTATTTTAAGCTAATATGTTTTTAATTTTAACCTTTAATATTTATTTTATTTGAGATTGGGCTTTGTGTTTTTTTATATGCTTTCTACATCCTTTTGTTTTTTTTTTTATTTGGTGGGGTTATCTAAGGTCTTTTTATTATTTGTTCTTTGTTAAATATATTTTTTCAAAATTAATTTTTTTTCTTGAATTAAATAGAATTGATTGATTGAATATAGATGAATACTCACTTCATTGTATTTTGTTTAGTTTGTTTTTTCTAGGGCATTACTTTAGTGAACCATGCAATTTTTTTTTTGATACCATCTTGCATCCTTCTGTAGTGGAGTTTGAACCATCTCAACAGACTCTTTTGGTTTTAGGCGATGTCTATTGTAGAGTGGTGATGAATCTCCAACGATCTATTATTTCTTCTCCTTCCAAGTACAATACCAATGACTCATTTTTTAGTTAATTATTGCAAAGTGTTTTCTTATGATTGGTTTTTTATTGTTGCCTTTGATTAAATTAAATTATTAAATCTTTCTTATGATTCGTTTTTTATTGTTGCCTTTGATTAAATTAAATTATTAAATTAACTTTTAAGTTAATGACTCAAGTTTCAGGTTATTTTTAACCATCTATTTTTTATGTAAAAAAAAATTTAAATCAGTTCTAATAGCTCAAGTTACCAGTCTAGTTTTCAATAAGGGATAATGAGTCAAATAGTCAATTCCTACTACCTCAGCTATTCTCTTTGTTTCCGTGAAGGATTCAAAGTCCGGGCTCTTGCCTCCTAGTGGAAGATAGTCAGAGGCAGTAGACCATATCATTAATTGATGATACCAGACGACAACATATTTAATTTGCTGGTTCTACGGCAGCTCTCTGACTGCCCAGAACTTAATAACCTACGGTGTAATTAATTCAATGCATCGCCACCGTAAGCTAAACAATAAAATTTGCATGCGATGGGCTAAATGAAAAGTTCAGGCTGAATTTAAATGATACAGATCGACATGGATCCTGTCTAGCTAGCTTTTTAGTTGTTATGTTGAGCATATAGGAATTTACGTAGCCTGAAGTAATTCAGATTAGGAATAAAAAACAAAACATAAGTCATGAAAAGGGTCCAAGGAATCCTAATCATACTGTTTATTCTTAATAAAAATAGTCTGCCATCATTTGTTTTGAAACAAAAAGGCTTGTAATGGTTTAAATAGGTCCCTCACTAACCTAAACTAAAAATAGAGAGAGAAAAAAAACCTGAGCAGATAAAAAATTATAGGCAAAATCCATATTTAACTAGTAAAATTAAAAAAACAAGATCTTCTGAGTTTAATTGAAAACATTGTAGAACAAAGTGATAGAACAGTAAAATCTCCTTATAAAATTTAAACACGATCCATAACTTAAATAAAAAGTTATACCTGTTTTTATTAAATTGATCATTTGGTGCTTAAAAACCTTTTTCTTTTACTTGAACTTTATTATATGGTTCATAAAAAGGTGTATTGGACATTCCATATTATCAAATTACTATAAATATATATTTGTTTGCTGGAAAGTAGATTTTTTTTGGAAAGTAGTTTTTATAAAAAATAAATTCTTGAAAATTAGATTATTTTTTGATATTTTACAATGTCATGAAAAGTAAGTAAAAAAATATTAATTTTCTTTTTAAGTTTATTAAAAGAATGGAGATCAAAACTGATAGATAAAAAGTTGAAGAACATTGAAAATGAAAAAAAAAGTTAATTTCATAAATTATTTCAAATTAAACAAATAAAAAAATAAAAATAATAAGAACCAAATATGATAAATGAAAAAATTTCAATTCGGAAAAGAATAAGAGAAAAAACAAATTATAATAAAAAGAATAAGGACCAAAGTTGATATAAAAATCAAATTAAATTCTAAGGGATAAAATTGAAAAACAAATATAAAAATAAAAAAATTAAAGAACAAATTTTATATAATCAATAAATAACATGATATTTTGGAATATCTGCAACTTCTGGAAATTATATTTCATCTAAAATTAAAAAAAAAATATTTTTCTAGAAATCAAATCAAATTAATTTTTTTTAACTGAAAATTATTTTTTATTAATCAACTTCTTTAATAATAAATAAACTTGAGAAATTTTGAAAAATAATTTTAAAGAACTACTTTTCACACAATAATATTCTGCTAGCAAGTAAACTATTGAGTCTCCAAAATATGCTTCCAATAAATTTTACGTAAACTAGCTGGTTTTTCCTCGCTACGCCGCGGGTAATTGTGAAAGTGAGCAAAACATGGATCTTAATAAGCTGCTATTAAAACTCAGTAACATCCAATGAACCAGCTGGCTTATTTGTAAGAACCGATCGAAGCCTATTACTCCAATTGCCCGAAACAATAATCGATGAAGAACAAACATGCAATCAAGAACCTCAACAATGCACAGCGTCTTGCGATTTGATGGAGGAAGGCAAATCTTGTATTTGAAACCACAAAATTGAAGAAAAAGAAAGCAAGATGAGGCAGCAAAGAACCTAAATTAATTTGTATGTGGTAAGAGAATGGCAAAAATAAACCTTCTAACTCACTCGAAACAGCGGGTGCATACGAGTTAATTGACAGGTGGGGCTACTAGAAAATAAAAAAAGAAAAGAAAATGCTGACGGAAAGAATTCCTTGGTTGTTTATAACCAAGAGAGGAAAATGCTGACGGAAACGGCGGTGGAATAGAAAAAAATCTCATCAGCAATTATTTGAACATTTCCAAAATGTTAAATTTCAAACATAATTTCTATGAAGATTTCATTGGTGATTTTAAAAGGAATTAAAGTCTCAAAGTCGTCGTCGATCCCCTCTTTCTTCTTCTTCTTCTTTTATTTAATTCAAACCCTGACCCCATTTCTTTAAATGTTTGACAGCCCTTCTTTAATATCCAGCCACCCACCTCTTTAGCGCTATTGCAACTTTCCTCTCCTGGTTTCATTTCTTCTCTTTTGTTCATTAAATATCCTTTGAATCTGTCATTTTTGTTTAGCTATTGTTTAATTATATTTTTTTATTTGAAGAAAGCAACGTTTGCTTTTGCCACTGACTCGGAGACTAATAAAAACCCTAATAAATCCATTGAGGTAATTTCTTTTGACTAATAATTTATCTGTTATTGTTTTTAGTGAGTAATTCACTTTCCAATATGCTTTTTCCGACTATATATCTTGATTGTTAGGATGATAAATGCATATTTTAAATGTGTTTCTTTGAATTTTTGAACTTGATTGTGGATTTAGTTATTTTTCATGATTTTAAAATTTTCTGACAGTGTGGTCATTACCGACTCTAAGAACAGCCGTTTGTAAAACTACGTGGATCCCTAACGCTACGCCCAAAAAAAAATAAGCAGGAAAACAATCGTTGAATCAGTTCAATAATAATAATAACAAAAAAACCAACGAATGCCCTAGTAACAATGAGACGAATTTGGTTTGTAGGGAAAGGAATTCCTTACCTGAAACCCTAGAAGTGGTACAATTCTTGGAACAATGGGGGCCATCCAGAATCCCAATTGCTGGGATGAAACAAACAACATTAATAATAATTGAGAAGAGGCGGCAGAATCTGTAGGAGACAAAGCTAGCTTGCCTCCATTTTTTTACAACAGTCCCCACAAAAATAGACGAAAGTGGACACAAAGCCATTGAATCTTCTCTGAAAGGCATTAGTGGTGAAGAAATTCCAAGGCTCACCTTTTCATGATAGTGAAACATCTGTGTGTTGAGGGGAAAAAATGACAAATAGTGCAGCTTGTGCAAAAATGTCAAAATCTTCTAACAAATCATTTCTGTAAAAATCTTCCAACTTTTTTTTTGTTCTTTTCCAGATCGCACTACAACCATGTATATAGCTGCCAGACTGGAAATTGGGTCACGTTCACGTCTTGTCCCTTGTTTCTTGATAAGATGAGAATATTTGTATGGGTGGAAATAATAAATGAGGGAATTAGATTCCCTAATTCAAAGTTAATTAGAAAATTTGATATAGGTTTTTTTACATTAAATCAAAACCTTAATGATTTTATTATTAAACTAATAAAATTAAATATAAAATGGTCACGAGTTTGTGCAAATCTTAATACAAAAAGCTTTATTTTTTTTTTTAAAAAAATCACTATGTGTTAGAGCAATATAAAACCATTTGTTAAACTTCAACTCATAATTTAAATTTTTTAGCTGATATTTTTTTTAATATGTTAATAATCATAACTCATATTAAATAAGTACAAAAATATATAATAGTATAAAAGATGTTGAGTAGAACCGTCATCATAACATTTAAGTTTTATTTTTTTTTAATGAAATTCAATTTCAATTATCTAAATGCAAATTAAGATGTAAAATATTTATTGGTAGTTATCATATAATAACTATTTATGGAGAATGACTTAATAATTGCTAAGATTTTCTTCTTCTTCTTCTTTTATTGTGGAAAGCTTTATGGGTTAGTTGTCAACTTTTCTAGGAGCTTTTTGTGCTCACTATGGTTGCTTGAAAATGCTTTCAAGTTTACAAAGTAATAAGGTATAATTTATAATGCATTAACTACAAAACAGTTTTTAGTTCATAATCTCTTAAAAATGAATTTTTATGACTTAAATAATACTTTTTATCTTCTTTATGATAATAATAAGAGAGCGTTTGGAAACGTAGGCCAACCCGCGTTTTCAAAAAATTCAAAAATATTTATTTTACTAAAAATTAATTTTTTTATATTTTGAATTATTTTGATCGCCTGATCTCAAAAATAATTTTTAAAAAATAAAAACAATATCATTTTGATGCATTTCACCATGAAAAGCACTTTAAAGAGCAATTACAACTATACTTCCAAATAATCCTAAATCCTTCTTTTCAAATTATAGTTTACTATTCATAGTTATCACAATTGGAAACAATTAACTAATTATTAAGAAGATAATTAATTTCATACAGTGTAACTAATAAATCCATCTAACAGCTTATAATTATTTAATCTTTGCAAAGTGAATAGTACTGAAATGTATAAAAAATATTTTTTTTGCTAAAAATTAATTTTTTTTATATTTTGGATCGTTTTGATATGTTGATCTCAAAAATAATTTTTAAAAAATAAAAAAACATCATTTTGATACATTTCAGTATAAAAAATACTTTGAAAAGTAACCGCAACCACACTCCCAAATAGACTAACCGCAACCACACTCCCAAATAGACTTTAAATCCTTCTTTTCAAATTATAAGACTTTAAATCCTTCTTTCCAAATTATAGTTTACTATTCATAGTTATCACAATTGGAAACAATTAACTAATTATAAAGAAGATAATTAATTTCTTACAGTGTAACTAATACATCTATCTAACAGCTTATAATTATTTACTCTTTGCAAAGTAAATAGTACTTTTTTTAATTTAAAATATGTATCTAATTAAATCATAATTGTATTGCAATATTAATAACTATCACAACCACAAAATAATCAATTAAGTTAATGAGATATAAAATAAATTATTATGATATAATAAAAAAGTATTTAATGATTCATAACTTAAGAATATAATAAATACAATGATTTCAAGTAATTATAATTTTTCTTTTATTTTACCATTGGTTGAATTACCAACGACTTGGCGGAAATTTGCTTAGACACTCTCTCTGTGTAACAAAACTGATGCCAAGTGCAAGCGACAACGGCTTCGACGCCTGCTCTTTGACCCTCTGCTCCCTTAACATTTGAAGCTTCCTTGTGGGCAAAAATTAGTTGACAAGTCAGTGAACAAATTTGACAGCATGACGTGGAAGTTTGATAAATGGAGTGCATTGTTCTCGTCTACTGGAGAATAAATGTGTCATTAAACCCATGGATGGACAATTTATCGTCAATTAATTATTATTAATTGGACTAAATTGCAATATTTTCCATGACTTAGAGCTAGTAAATTCAATGCTTTAAGCAACGTCGGTCACTAAGGAATGCGATCTGCTACATACTTGAAAATGAAAGATGCTAATGGCAAGTTTGCAACGACGACAATTCATCACAAGTCCGGCAATTATTTTCCTAAATAGGATTTAATTGGAATAATAATTTTCTAGAAAATATAATTAGTTTAGTTTTAAGTTTGGTTCATTAAGTTTAATATTTTTTTATTAATGCGGAAGCATTTTCATTATAATTTCTTAACCGATTCCAAAAAAAATATATATCTATGCATGATTTATGTTTCATACAATTTACTTTTATAAGTTTATTATTTTAATTACAATTTTATTTACAGTTTATCTCTATATTTTTGTTTACCGCTTTACTTAGCATAGTTCTTAGTTTTCTTAATTTTTTTTCTTACCAAAAAACTTTTATAGTTTATTATGTTTTTATATATATCTTACAACCTTAACTATGTTAGCTGCTTTAAATCTCCGTGTTTACTTGGTTATATTAAGACTTAATTTCTTATATGATCTATTTTAATACACTTTATTATATATTTTTTAAATTATTTTTTAAATCAGCGCATCAAAATGATCTAAAAACATTAAAAAAATATTAATTTAAAATAAAAAAATAAAAAATTTTAAATTTTTTCAAAAGCGTTTTGAACCGCAAAAACAAACAGGACCTAATCTCCATGTTTACTTGGTTTTCTTAAGATTTAATCTCTTATTTGATCTATTTTGATCCACTTTATTATATATTTTCTTTAACTTGACAATATTTTTATAAAATCTTCGTCCATTTTATCGTGAGCTAGGTGGCATCGCCTCACAAGTTGAGTCCTAGCTATATATTACTTCTAGATGTTCTTAAAAAGAAAATCTTAAAAAGGTAACATATAAATTGAAATTTTTAGTGGGACATATATAGTCATGTCAAGGTAAGAAACTACTCATGTTTGTGGATTTATCTATGAATTTCTACACATCTAGCTAGACCATTTTGGTGGCATCTGCATATTCTTCAAACCCTAGGGGCATGTTGACAATTCTACCCAAGATTATTATCGGCCAACTAGAGGGATTAATAATCAGTTTTATGACCAATTGTATGGTCAAATAATTAGCTTTTAGGACCAAAATAATATTTGTCAGTACAAGATTTCAACCTACTTATCAATCAACAATTGCTTTTAGGACTAAATATTACAAGTTATGTTTGCCTAAGGTATGCTCGACCATCAATCTTTTCAATATATATATTATTTTGTCAATACAGATTGGGAGATATTCAGGTTGGTAAGGCCTTACAATCATAACTTGTAATATTTAGTTACTGATAAAAAAAAAAAAACATAGAGATAATTGAAACAAGAGTGTCAAAGAACCATCTCAACCTAAAAACTTAAGTTTTTAGGTGAGGTTCCAAAATATGATTTATATTATTCTCTAACACACCCCCTCAAGTGAAAGTCATTTGGGCTTGAAACTTGCACAAGCCCACATTACCTTGTGCTTAATTTTTATTAAATAAATGGAGATGGTGAGATTCGAACTCGTGACCGCTTGGTCATCAAAGCTCTGATACTATATCAGAGAATCATCTCAACCTAAAAGCTTAAACTTTAATGTGAGGTCCCAAAATATAATTTATATTATTCTCTAATAAAGAGCTAGTATAAGTATATATATATATATATATATATATCCTTAGCTTTAGTCTCCTATGTAGACATGTCATCCTTTATAGCTTTACCATCTCTATTCATTCCTTGTATAAATAATTTGTCTGACTCCAAGACAAGCACAATTGGACATGGCAATCCATGCCTAATGACCAAACATCCAGCGGATAATTCCCATTGTTCCAAATTTTCATACACATCTTATAGAAAATAATCGAGGTTAAAATATTTAAGCCTATCAGATACATGATTAATCGAACCTGAAGACTTTTAAATCACACTAGGTGTGGATCCATGCAAAAAAAAAAAAAAAATCATCTCATATAAAAATTTTAAATTCATGACTTGGATCACTAGATTTAAAATATTCTATCCAAAAAAACCATGAAATTCAATTTTCAATCAATCAAATATTGAAGGACAAAATTGAAGAAACATTTTTAATTTTACAAAAGGATTAAAAATAAATAATAACAATTAAAAGAATGGGGATTAAAATTAAAATACAAAATAAATTTTATATTTGATTGAAGGATGAAATTGAAAACAAAATAAATTTAACAAAAGAACAAAAAAATAATAAAAAAGAATGATGAATAAAATTAATATAAAAATAAAACCAAATTGTGGACATGGATATTGTGTGTGTATTACAATTCTAAAATGACATGTTAAAATGTTTCCAAATAGAAATATATTGTTACAATTAACAACTTTATTTCTTACCATAAGCATCTTTGTTGTATTATGGATCGATATTGTATTATTTACCTTTTTAGGATACTCATTAGTCAAACTGTTGTGGTGGCCACTCTTGCTTGCAATGGATCAGACATGATGACTTCCTGGTTTGTGTAAGCTTCATTTTCATGGCAGACTTTTCTCATTTTGTTCCTCTTTTCCCTTCATTGTCACTTGTGCTACATGAATTTTGATAATAATTAGCCTCTTGGTATTAATTGTTTATTTATTATTTTATCTTCATCCATTCTCAACATTGAGCACCTTCCTCTAGATTTTGTCCGACGACACATACCGTTGTGTTTTGCAATTTTATTGAAACAGTCTAGTCAATCGTTATTGAGTTATCATATACTGCAATGAAATTATGATTATTGTTCATCTTTTTCTTGCCTGCCTGTTTATTTTAACCTTCCGTTTTGTCTTTGCTCTGCTTTCCACCTCTGCTCTGAACAATACATAAATGGTGTTTCAGTGCATCAGCTATTAACAAGAACAGCAAGCAGCATCACTTCCAATACGCAAAGATAGCTTTGATTCATGATAAGTTCACAGGTCATTTGAAAAAGCCTAACAATCTCTAATGTCATAGATAGATAGTTTTGGATGATGCCTCCATTTCAACCTCAACAATCAAGTGCATCTACTGGTCTAATTGTGTATATATACTAAGCTGAAGCTTTGATATGCTCATTGTGGATGTCTTTGATGCGAAACTATTGAAGCTTCTTGAAATTGGACTTTTCTGTCTTCAATAGATGGATCTTATGGTTACTGAAAAAAAGGTGGCCAATTTTTACCGAAGCTACTTCGAGTAATAATTTGAGTCTGTAAGGAAGAAAAACATTTCTCATGTCATTTCCTGGAAAAACTCTTCCCATTTGACCAGTAACTTGTTTTAATAACAAAACATCTTTCTGTGTGATCAAACGTGAACATATATGAAAACTCTCTTGAATGAGAACTTTTTCGGTGCTGTTTGCATGATCTTTCTTGTTCTTTATCTTAAAGCATAATCTACCCAAGCCAATCCATAAGAGATGGTGCAGCACTACTTTCAACCGGAGGAAGCTTTGAACTAGGATTTTTCAGCCGTGGAAGTTCAAAAAACCGTCACATGGCATTATGGTATAAAGAGTGTCCTCGTACAGTTATATGGGTAGCAAACAGAGAAGTTCCTCTATCCATTACTTTGGGGGCTCTGAATATTAGCAGCGAAGGGATACTTGTCCTATACTATAGCGCATACGATATTGTTTACGGTGGAAATTTGTTTAATTAATGTGATTTAAATAAATTATGGGTGGATAATAAATTAATTTTAAAAAGTTTTTGGTTTTACTACTTAAATAACCCTTGTGTTTCTAGATTTAATTTTTTTATTTATGATGGCTAATCAAATATTAATAATGGTGAGAATTAATTGTTATTATTTCTTTAACTTTTTAGCTTTCAAAATTTATTATAAAAAAGGGATGAAAGAAAAGTTTTCAACTTGAATTTTTAAATTTTTTACATACTCTTCTTCACCTCACATTTTAATGTTTTCTTCTCACTTTAAGCCTTAGTTTTCCTCTTAAATCTAGACCTTATGTTTATTTGATTGAGAGATATTTGAGTTTTATATTCTTTGGTTTACATACCTTGTTGAGAAGTGTATCTAAACTAAGATGGTGGTGTTGGAGTCTTGAAAGATATGTTGTAAACATTCTAGTTGTATAAGTGAGGTGTAATAAAACTTTAAGAACAAACGATTAATCCTTGAGAACAACAAAAGTTTTATTACTTTAAAGTGTTTTAACAAGTAACTATTCTCTTTTGTATTAATTTAAATATAGATATTTTTTTCAGGATAGTCTCATTAGATCTGCCTCAAGATGGTAGATGAGACTGCATAGTACCAAGATTAATAAGTGGAAGGATTTGGCAAACGCCTTCTTGAAGCAATATAAATTCAATTTGAAAACTACTCCTAACAAAACTAGTCTAATGGCCATGAAGAAGGGAAACCAAGAGTTCGTGAAAGCATATGCACAAAGATAGTGAGATAAGGCAACACATTTCTATCATCCGCCAATAGAAACTAAAATGATGATTTTGTTCACCAACACCTTCAAATCCTTATATTATAAGCAGATAATAGGAAGTTCAGCTTAACAATTATATGATATTGTGAGGATTGCTGAAAAAATTGAACAAATTATCAAAATGAGAAAAATTAGAGGTCCTATCATGGGTTCCAAAACAATGACGAAAGATGAATAAGAAGATGACTCTTAAGTGGGAAATCTTAGTTATGTGATCCAACTAGATCTCATTGCAGCATTAAGTGCTCAAGTGCCTTTGTCAAAGATTGATACACCTTTGTCACTCGAGTTTGTCTACCAACATCTATTAGACTTCGAACTTGTTGCCCCAACTCCATCAAATCCCATACAACCATTGTTTCTTAGGTGGTATAATCTAGATGCTCGATATGAATATCATGATGGACTCATGGGCCATTTGATTGAAAATTGCAGAATTTTCAAGTACTACATCTAGAAGTTGGTGAGCAAGGGACATAATGAGTTTGTGAAGAATGGCGGTACCTCCCATATAATCACCCCCATCCCCATCTTTAGCAATGACCAGTAACTTGTAAAATATTGTCAATGCATAAGAAATATGCAATTACCCAGAGAATCAACATTGTATTTTGCTTCAATATGTTTTCCAAGGATCATGACTTCATCATATATTTTCAATCAATTGTGCTTTTTAATTTTTCCTATGATTGTCTTGAAATAAAGATATGCTTCTTTAAAAGGGTATTTTGACAAAATATTTTGATCAAACTCCAATATGTGAAGTTAAGGCTAACCAATTTTGAAAAAATAAAAGAGTTTTGATTGCAAAAATGATTTGATGCTTGTTAAAATTGCATAAGATGGCTACACAAATTTTGAACTCACATACAAAATTGAACCATGCATCATGAAGCTAAGTTTTAATGGTATGCATATTGACATGTAGTGGATTCAGTAGTTATAGACTCGCGAATCATGGTTCTTTGCAAGTTCAAATCATTATACTGGACAAGGTCAAAATTTATCGGTTCTAGCTGGCCTTGCATGAATGAAAAAAGGTCATCTTTGTTTATTCCTTTCATAATTCTTAAACTATATATCCTTGCAGTCCGAATGACACTCTATGATGATGGAGCATTGAAGAGGGGGGTGTATTTCAAACTAAGTAAGGATACATATATGTCATCTAACCCCAAAACATTGCATAAATATTTTTAGATTTTTCATGAAAAATCCTCAATGACATCCAGTAAGATTTTGTTGAATCTGAGTTGACAAAGAAATAATCTTTGAGCTATGATAGCAAGGAATCTCAGTTAAATTCTGCAATTAGAAAGCACCAAGAAATTTAACCCTATCATTAGGAAAATACAGTTAACCCTATCATTAGGAAAGATTGATGTCAACCCTACAATTAGGAAACACTAGGAAAGTTCAGGAAGAGCTTAATCAACCCTTATCATCATAAAAGGAGATAAGGAGGAACCCTACCATCAGGAATCCTAGTTGTTAAACCCTGAGATTAGAAAGAAAAGAGAGAAAAACTCTACTATTAGAAAATTCTCAAAAAAATAAGAAAGTTCAAACCTTGTCATCAGGAAGAATCTTCATATTATAAAATATTAGGTTTACATATAAATTAATTTAAATACATATTATAAGATAATAAAATAAAAAATTCTACCTAATATAAAAACTATAGAGTCTCATCAACGAGATCATTACTGTAATGGTAGATATTATGGACCTGCAATACATAGTAGTGTAGATAATGAATTTTAGCATGTAATTATACCTTACATATAGTTCACTTCATACGAATTACTTCATGTTGTTTTGTTTTTCTTTACTATAAACTTCATCATTTTAACCAACTCCACCTTACATAATTAGTTCTTTCCAGCACGAAGAACTTTCTTTTATTATAACCTTTCCACTTTTTTTTGTAATCCTTTCCAAACACATTTCAAAAGTACATAAAAATACTAACAAAAATATATTTTTAAATAAAATGATGAGGCGACGAGCACTTACATTACACTCTAATAGTATGTATTCAATCTAATGTTGGTCCAACCTCATATGTCCCTATTAATTTTCTAGGAAAACATCCCAATTAGCACCTCAAATTATTGTAAGCCATTTTTATTGTATGTCAAGCACAGTATCACCTTTTCCCATTATTCTAATTTGCATTTAAGATACAATTTTATGTTCCTACTATCATTATGCATCCAACCTAAATGTTTTTTTTTCCTTTTCACCACTTATCAACTAAAGCACTACATAAGTAACCCTTTTAATTTTCACACTCCCAGTTAATTTCCTAACATCACAACATTATTAATAACCCTAAACATTTACACAATCTACCAATTCTTATACTTTCACATTTTCAAAATAACCCAAGATTCTAAATATTTGTCTTCACATATCCATGGTAAACACCATTCATTTATCTTACCAATAACATTTAAGCATAATAATCACTACCAGAAATTCACCTAAAACCAATGGAATTACTGACGGAATAATTCTGTCAGTACATTGCGGTGATAAATACCGACGGATACTATTCTGTCTGTACTTTGGTCGGTATGTACCGATGGAATAATACGGTTGGTATATATTGACAGAATTACAGACGGAATATATAGAATTTTAAAAAAAAGCGGTTCGCTAACATGGAAGTTTTTGTGAGTGATTTTACCAATGAAATCACCGAGGGATTCAAACCGAGATCTTTGTACAGTGACGTTACCAATTCACCGTCAGAATTGCCAACGGAACCACCGATAGCATGAGTCTATCAATGATTCCTTCGGTAAAAGTTAATATATCACAACTCTGGCGATTATCTCCTCCCTTATTTCTCCTTCTTCTTTCCCATCCCAACTCTCCCCTCCTAAACTGCAAACAACCACCCCCCTAGAAAAAATCCCCCTCTTCTCAACACAAGTCATATTTCTTTAAGTTTTGTGGTCACAACATCCGTGTTCTGATTTATTATTTTTTGTAAGTAAATCTATCCTTTTTTTTAATTTTAACATTTAAATGTCAATTTTATTGTTTTTTTAGTATATGTATTTTGTTAGTGTATGTACATGTTTTATTGTTATTTCTCAAACAAACTTGTAGTATGAATGTATAATTTTGTACTTGTTATGGTTTGTTTTAGATTTTGTAAAATTATATTTGTTTGTAAATTATTGAAACTTTGTTGAATTACCAAATTACATGTGTTGTGATGAAATAATTAGTAGATTTTTTAACTGGATCTGTTTTAATTTTTATCAATATTATTATGGAGTTGTAATTTCTGTAAATTTATATGTATAAATTTGTATGGACATTGATAATTGATAATGAATATTTATGAGAAGTTTTAATTAGTTTGTAGGATAATCTCGAGGTAAACCAATATTTTTGCAAATTTATTTACCTAACATAGTTAATTAATACATGTTGTTATCACAATTTTATAGAGGTTCGATAGAAGTCATGGATGATCGTTCATGGATGTATCGAGATTCACCCCAAGGATTGTGGAATATGTATTATTGTAACGGGGTTCAGGGTTTTATTAATTTTACAACATCTATTCCCAGAAATTTTACTGGAGACGGTATTAAGTGTCCATGCAGGAAGTGTCAAAATAAACAGTATTTGCATTTAGATGTTGTAATGATGCATCTTCTACACAAATAGAGGATTACCAGTGTTGGTATGCACACGGAGAACTATTTGTTCGTTATAAGAGCATGGGAGAAAGGGTGGTTGGGTCAACTTCTAGTGCTAGCAACGTGTATGGAGTTGCAAATAACAACAATAATCCTTACATGAATATGGTTATGGATGTAATGAGAATGAATCAAGGTAATGTCAGTAAATGTCCAATCATAGAAGAAGAACCTAATGCAGATACAACTAGGTTTTTTTTTATTTATTAAAAGATTCTGATGAACCATTATGGGATGGTTGCACGAACCACAGTAAATTATCAGTCGTGGCATAGGTGTTCACCATCATGTCATATCATAGGTTGAGTGAGGCTGAGTATGACAAAATTATCGAATGGGCTAGAAGCATTTTACCTGAAGGGAACAAGATGAAAGAAAACTTCTATGTTGTAAAGTCCATGATGAAACTCCTCGGTTTAGGATACCAGAAAATTGACATGTGCTCTAACTTTTGCATGTTATACTACCTTGAAAATGCTGAGCTGACCAAGTGTATGACATGTGGGCATTCTTGTTATAAATCTAGAACTGGCAGGGAAAGACTCTCGTGGCGTATAAAAAACTTAGATACTTCCCAATCACACCTAGACTACAGAGGTTATTTTTGTCACTAAGGACTGCTGAGCACATGACATGGCACTAATCACATGATGTGGTTGATGGAGTGATGGTGCATCCTTCTGATAGCGAAGCATGGAAACACTTTAACAGTGTCCATCCTCACTTTTCAGCTAAATTAAGAAACGTGCGTCTTGGGTTGTGTACAAATGGATCCAACCCATTCGGGTCATTTGCTGCTTCTTATTCTTGTTGGCCGATCATACTCACGATTTATAACTTGCCACCAGGGATGTGTATGCGGCCAAATTTCATGTTTTTATCTACTGTCATACCCGGTCCGAGCAACTCAGGCCAGAATATGGATGTTTGTCTTCTACCGTTGATTGATGAGTTAACGCAGTTGTGGTCCTCTGGAGCTTTGACTTATGATATATCGAGGAAACAAAATTTTGTTATGAGGGCAACTTTGATATGGACTATCAATGATTTTCCAACTTATGGGATGGTTTCTGATTAGAGCATGCATGGAAAACTAGCATGTCCATACTGCATGGAAAACAGTAAGGCATTCATGCTAACAAACAAAGGTAAAATTTTTTTTTACTGTCATTGTCGTTTCTTGCCACCAAATCACAGGTACAGAAAGAATAGAAAGAATTTCTTTGTTGGCGGAGTTGAAAAGGATGTTAGTGAGTTGGTTTGACCATATCGAGTTGCTCCTTCGATTTACTTGGAAGAAAATTCAAATTTTCATGTTTTCGATTATAGTTTTGTTGATGTTGATGCAAAGGAGTTGAATGTTGTTTTGAGCTCTAGCAGACAAGCACGTCGATGAAGATGATGATGATGATGATGATATCCATATTGAAGATTGTGATGGAGCTGATGACTATTCAATTGACGACAAAGAAGAAAATTCTGACTAACTATTAGAATCATGGAAAGTGTAAAGCATTTTTTTTATATAATATAATATAATATATATTATGGATGATATTTTGTAACACGAAATATGTACTTTATAAGTGTTAACTATTGTTATTATTTTGTGCGATGGACAATTAGTAATATAAGTGTTTGCAAGAAGGTAAATACGCAATACAAACATAATCTTTCATGCACAGTGCACGATCACCGACATCTATACCAACGGATTACACGTTCGTTGGCATTTCACAGAGAGTTGCATAAATATTTACTGAAAATGACACTATCATTGACGTCTATACCGACGGATACAGTCCGTCGGTATTTTACAAAGAGTTGCAAAAATATTTGCTGGAAATGCCCACTATCACCGACGTCTCTACAAACGGATACAGTTCGTCGGCATTTCATATAGAGTTGCATAAATATTTACTGGAAATGCCACTATCACCGACGCCCATATCAACGGAAACAATCTGTTGGCATTTCACAGAGAGTTGCAAAAATATTTGCTGGAAATGCCACTATCACCGACATTTCTACTGACAGATATTATGGAGGGTAAAGAAAAAAATTTAGTGCGAAATTCAAAATAATGCTTCTCTGACCACGTGCACTTGTCGACCGGCTGCGAAAATTATGAAGGGTAAAGAAAAAGATTTAGTGCGAAATTCAAAATTTACCGACGAATTTTCAAAAATTCACCGATGGAATAATTAAAAATAATATTATTTAAATTGACCATCAGGAATTCCGTCGGTAAAATTGCGCTATAAATCCTAGCGACCTCCCCTTCAGTTTATTTTTTCATCTACTTCGTTTCAAAGCTTTCATTTTCGTTTCTTTTCTCATTTGCTTCAAAACTGTTGTTTGTTGCTTGTAATCTCTAGTTCTATCTTCAGCAAATTAAAAGGTATGTATTTCCATTTAATATGCTTAATGATTTTTTATATATATTTTATTTGTATTAGTTATTGTTATTTTTGTTGTGTTTTTTGTTTTGGTGTGTTTTTATAATGTAGATAAAGTCTTGAAATAAACACATTATTAAGGTAAGCATTTTTCATTCCTAAAGTCTATAGTTTTTTTTTAATTTGTTGAATATATTTTATTGTTTGTATTGCCATAATAATTGAATACTTTGTTGAATTTTAATTGTTATTGTTGAATTTAACTTGTAATTAGTAATTGAATATATAGGAATAAATTTAATTATTTTATCTCAATTTTACTCTATTATTGCATGATATGGGTTTAATTATTTCCATTAATTTTAATTGTTATTTGTATAGATGTTAGGTTGTATATAAGATTTTTGAATGGGATGAATTGGTTGTGGCTATTGTCAATATTTGTAGGTTCGAAAACTTTGGGTGGTCTCCAGTATAGGGGAGGTGCTGACAACTTGTTTTTTAATAATCGAATTTAATTATGTAATTATTCATATAAAATTGTGTATATGCGTAGAACAAAATCAACAGCTCGTCACTCATATATGGTCGCAGCTAGTTCTTCTAGCAGTGAGGATGACATGTCCTTAGGTGCCGATCAAGAAGAGGCACCTGTGCCGACTCACGATGCTACATCTTCTAGTGTGATTTCATAGCGTAGAGGTAGTGTGCTTTCACAACGGAATCAATTCACCTGCAAGTACAAGGCAAATTGGAAGGACAACCTTTCAATGTAAGTTTGTTTTGGTTTCAGTTTTTTTTAATTATAACATAATTTATGAACAACTAATCAATACTTAATTAATTTAATTTATTTTCAGGTTCACAAACATTGAGGCCACCCGAGTAATATCATCGGCGTTTAAATCATCGATGGAGATTCCATTACTTCAATGGAGTCAGGTTTCCAGACATCCTGAATGGACACCTTATATCGATGCATGGTTTGACAAATTTGAGGTTGGTGTTAATTTCTAATTTCCAGCTTATTTTTAATAGATTATTATTATAATTGTAAATAAATTATTATTTTTATTTTAAATAAATTATTTATACACAACACAAATTCGACCGACGACAGGCGCTTGACAATGTTGTGAGAAGGGTGTGGAAAAATCACGCGGCAACTAAGTAACATCGAAAACAATACAATATTTTTTTAAAAAATTATTTTTTAAAATCTAATTTGTCACTATGGAAGTAGGTTGCGTGATTTTTGGTATGAAGCACAAAAAAGACCAAAAAAACACGAGAAATAACAGTCTTCAAGGCTGGAATAACAAGGTGGTTTGGAGGGATTTCAAACCGCTATACATCCTGGGAGATATATGGCTGCAATATATTGAGCACATGATGTTTGAGTGGTTTACACGACGCTCACAGTCTGGTGCTGGCAATCAAAACCGACAAATTCATCGTTCGGTGACAATGCACACCAGCGGCTCCGTTCTGTTTGTTGTTCATGCGAAACGGATGGTAAGATTAATTTAAATGAAAAATATCATTAATTAATTTGGTGTTACTTAGTTAATTTTTTTTTCTTATAGGCTACATCTCTTGGACATGAGCCGAGCCCAACAGAGTTGTTTGTAGAGACGCACGTGCGGAGTGAAGACTACCAAAAAGAGGTGCAACAATTCGTTGACAATCGTGCTCAACACTTTATGGTATGTTCGTTCAACCATTTTATTTCATAATTTATTATTTTTATTGAATTGAATATGATGATTTCTTTTTTCATTTTCAGGAGACCTATAATAGCCGGTTGAGGGAGAGATATGGAACGATCCTTCGACCCATCCGGATTTTGATCTGGATTTGTGGATAGTGCTAGGATCGTCCGGCGGACTCGATAAAAATCAGGTGTACGAGCTCTCCAACACTACGACCGATAACGTGCGGGGGGCCCATAGTGTCTCAGCTGTTGGGAGCTCCAAATCAGTATCGAGCACCCAATCTGAGGAGATTGTGGCCTTGAAACAGCACACGACTCATCTCACCGAAAAATACGAGCAATTATCAGAATTATGAACAACACACGACTCATCTCACCAAAACATATGAGCAACTTTTGGCGAATTATGAACAACTCCGTCAAATAGTTATGAATATTACATCATAGAAGGATGATACATGTGCGCCCCCTTTTTAGCCATACGATCCTGGGAACAACCAGCCTCCCCCTCCTCCTCCTCCAACTCCGTCATTGTTTTAGTTTAATATTTTTTTTGGAAACACATTATTTTCATGTACGTCTTGTCGTTGTGAGAGAGGCTCTTGAATTAAAAAATAGCTCTTATATTTGCATTGATATGTACTTTTGATGGAATATTAAAGGAAAAACAAGATTTAAGAGGAAAAAGAAAAAAAACGCATTTGAGATCTGAGCCAATAGCTCCTATATGATCGATGCCTAAATGGCATGACATGGTTTGACAATATGGGGTTTTTTAAAAAATAAATAAATAAATTAGCACCTTAATTAAAAGATTTTTACATAATAATATTATTTAAAAATATTTTGATAAAATATTATATTTTATCTTATTATGCTTAGTAAATACAACATATAAATATCATTTTTAAAGATAATTATAAAATTTAATTGATATCGCCACGGACTTTGAATCGACATCAATAAAATTAAATGTTTGATGATGACGCAATGTATTTGGGCTTGTTAATTAGTTTTTTTATTTTATTCTTTTTAATTTTTATTTAGGTGAAACATAAATTTATTTTAAAAAAATATTATAAGATCCAATTGAGCTATTGACATGAATCACTGAATTAATGATCTAAGGCATAACATGCAGTTTAGTTAAAATATTTTACTTATGATTTTATAATTTTACGATTCAAGTTTATATTATATATTTCATGTCGTGTCAAAAAAATATTTTTGACAACCTTGGTTTTAATTTTCTATAATATGATTTTTAATTTCTTCAATTAGTTTCTTAATCATGTAATTCAACCCACAATTAACTAATAATTAACATCATTTCATAATTTCATTTACAAAATACATAAACCCTAAATTTTACAATTTGAGGATTTTCAATCTGCCATCAATAATCAAGAATAAAAATGGATTTAAATGAAAGAGAACCTCTTCCCACAACTAGTTCGTCCAATCAAGGAAGCCTTTAAATTCAATTCTAAAGATTTTCCCTTTTCTTCTAATTTGATCAACTTCTCTCTCTCTCTCTCTCTCTCTCTCTCTCTCTCTCTCTCACACACACACACACACACACACACACACACACAATTCTCTGCTTGTTTTTAGTTTATTTCTAGGATTTCATGTAACTTACACTCTTCCCATAATTAAATTAAGAGAAAATAGAGGAATTTTAGGACAAGAACAACAAAATTTTCCCAATTCTTTCTCTCGATTCGCGAAAACACAATATCTTGAAAAGCCAAACTTGTGGTTTGGGTTTTTCTTCATATAGCTTTCATGTGACCTGGCTTTATAGCTACGTAAAACAAAACAATAAAAGCTAGACGATTTTAATTGCTTTCAAGTGCGCAGCGGTTACAGGAGGCCTAATGGCGCGCAGCAGCAATTTTATCATGCTTCTAGATTTTTAACCCGCGGGTGGGGTTAATTTTTTTTAATAAAATAAAATATATAAATATTGCTATTTTTTAGTCCAAAAAAATTTAACTCATGTGAGGGTTAACTCGATGTGATCCAGTTGATTTTGCGGGTTCAAAAACAATCTGAACAACTCGTAAAAATATAGTTTGATTAAAAAAAATTAAGATGATATTTTTTTTAATATTAAAATAACAATATATTAGAATGACTTGGATCAACTCGGATTAACATGTCAAATCTGTGACCCGAATTATAAGACCATAATAATCTCATAGAAAACAAATAAAAAAATTATAAAGCCTAATTTTCAATCAACAATGTTGAATGTTGAAATTAAAAAAATCAATTTAAAATAAAAACCAAGTCAATCTGGATTAATCTGCCATGCTCGTAATTATCGCATGCTTTCTCCTTGAATCTATGAATTTTATTGTTTAGTTTATTATTTGGTTATTATAATTTTGATGCAACTTTCATTAAATTACCTAAGATATTAAATTTAATTAAAATTTTATATTTATGATAAATCATATCTAGTTAAATTAACGCTTGAACTTTCAACCATCATTTATGACAAAAATATGTGATGGACTTTGAGCAACGGGAGAAAAGTGAGACTCTTGTGTCATTTCCGTTTCGGAAAAGCTCTGGTGAGAAACTCCGCAGTATCTAAGCTTGTCTCTTACCAATCAACCTGTAAATTAATACCAAAACGTTAGTTATGCTGTAATCAGAAGTGATTAATGTGAAAAGCTCTCTTCAATGGGAAGATTTTTAGAGATCTTTGTATGCTGTTTCTTATTCTTCATCTTAACCAACTCCATCACACCAGCTATTATCAATCCAAGCCACTCCATAAGAGATGGTGAGACTCTACTTTCAGATGGCGGAAGCTTCGAATTAGGATTTTTCAGTCCTGCAAATTCGACAAACCGTTACTTGGGTTTATGGTTTAAGAAGTCTCCTCAGGCGGTTTTTGGGTAGCAAATAGAGAAATTCCACTTTCCAATAGTTTGGGAGTCCTGAATATCACCAGCGAAGGGATACTTATCATATACAGTAGCACCAAAGATATTGTCTGGTCGTCGAATTCGTCAAGAACTGCGGAGAATCCAGTCGCAGAGCTCTTGGAGACAGGAAATCTTGTTGTAAGAGAAGAAAATGATAACAGCACTGCCAACTTTCTGTGGCAGAGTTTTGACTATCCTTGTGACACCTTGCTACCAGGAATGAAACTGGGAATCAACTTTGTAACTCGGCTTGAAAGCTCTCTGTCATCCTGGAAGAGCTCAGAAGATCCTGCTCAAGGTGATTTTTCTTTCCTTCTAGATCCTAACGGGTATCCGCAGCTACTTTTGAAGAAGGGGAATAAAACACAGGTTAGAATTGGGTCATGGAATGGCTTACGTTTTGCTGCAGAAATAATTTCGAAACCTGATTCAATTTCAACAGATGAATTTGTGCTCAACGAGAAGGAGGGATATTTCGTTTTTGGGATCACAAGCTTAGGTTTTCCGAGGCTTACACTAGCTACATCGGGCATTCCACAACGCTCAATATGGAATGATCGAACACATCAATGGCAGTATGTTGAGATTGCCCAGCATGATATATGTGAAAACTATTCTATTTGCGGTCCAAATGCTTACTGCCAGTTCAATAATTCTCCTATATGCGCATGCCTGGATGGATTCATGCCCAAGTCTCCACGAGATTGGAAGATGTCAAATTGGTCGGGTGGGTGTGTTCGAAGAACTGCTTGCAGTGACAAAGATCGCTTTCAAAATTATTCACGGATGAAATTGCCTGACACATCTTCTTCCTGGTATAATAAAAGCACTGGTCTCGAGGAATGTAAGGGAATATGTTTGAAGAACTGCTCCTGCACTGCATATGCAAATTTAGATATCAGAGGAGGTGGAAGTGGCTGCCTGGTTTGGTTTGGTAGCCTCGTTGATACAAGAAGGTCAAATGGGGATGGACAAGACCTTTACGTCAGGATTGCGGTGTCAGAATTAGGTATGCCTCGTATTAACGCGAATGAATACTGATTTTTAATAGTCTCCATTGTTTGTTCTTAAGCCAGAGAAAACACTTCACTTAAGAGGAAGCATTTAAAAAGGTATAGAATTGGTTTCCCTACAGTATTTTGAGCACCTTTAAGTTGATTTTATTTTGACATATGAATCTTTTTTATGCAAGTAGAAGTTAAAGACAATAAATAAACAAAGAACACAAAAATTTGATGGGTGAAAGGGGCTGTAGATATGAACCTCAAATTCCCAGCTTTATTCTCTCTAAAAATAATATTAATAAAGTTTGTGTCCTTAGAAAGTTTACAGAACCTTAAATAAGCCAGAAACCCTATCTCAACTATGAAACAAGATAAAGATTTGAAAATACAAAGGAAATAACCATAAAATGTGAAACAATGCATGAAATGCGAATAAAACGAGGAAAATAACATAATTGACCCCTATCGGAGCCTCAAGGCAAGGTTTTGGATATCTAAAGATGCATTGGTTCGTGTAGCATCGTAGGGGTTATTATAGGGAAAACGGTCTCTGAAAACTCTTGTAAAAATTTGAGATCGATCCAATTGTTGAATTAAAAGTTATAGCTTTTTAAGCCATTATTCTAGTCTGAAGTGACCAAAACTTCTATAAGGCCTAAACTTTTCCCTCTGGTTCATAAATACATCTTCTAGGCCATCCATATAATTTGTCTAGGGTAGATCCTTATCTAATTGTGGCATATCTACACCTGATCACTACTCATAATCATTTATTATCTCAAGCATGACTAATTCTTCCCATGTTAGAGAGAACTTGTCCTCAAGTTTTATTTTTCTTCTAAATAAGATGTCAAGTGTTGGACATTGAAGACATCAGAAGTTTTTAGATGATTAGGAAGACAAATCCTCTAAGTATTATCATTTATCTTCTGCAATACCTCACATGGGCTTATCTTCCTTTCCTTCATTCAACTACAACACCTCACATAGGCTTATCTTCCTTTCCTTCAACTTGTTATACTCACCCACTAGAAACCTGTCATGTGTAAGGGCTTCCCATACCAAATCAACAACCTCAAACACCACTCCTCTTCGATGAGTATCAGCCAAGGCATTATACTTGGCATTGTTGTCATTAATTGTCTACTTGACCTCCTCATGTATGTCATGCAAGTAATCTACCATATTTGTAGCTTATACACTTAGTTGTAAGGAATACAAATTAGCTCCAATATTCCAAAAGGATCCTATCCATACACTATCTCAAAATAAATCAGTTGGGTGATCCAATTCTGAGACCTATTATAAGTGAACCCCATCTGTCGCAATGTCATATCCTACTATTTCAACTTATCTCCGACCAAGCTTCATAGTAAGTTGTTGAGATTATGATTAACCATCTTTGTTTAACCATCTGTTTGAGGATGATAAACACTGTTAAAGTTCAACTGACTACCCATCCTTCCCCATAATTCAACTGACTACCCATCCTTCCCCATAATCTCTTTTAGAAATTACTCGTGAACTTTACATCCCTATTCAAAGTGATGGACCCAGGAATACCATACAAATGAACCACCTCATTGAAGTAAAGTTAGGATACCCGAGATAGATCTATGGTCTTTGATGGGTCATCTTCTAGAACTTGTCAACGACAATAAAAATGGAGTTCATGGCTCATTGAGTACGGGGTAAGCCTAATACAAAATTCATGCTCATGTCTAGCCATAGAGCATTAAGAATTGGTAATATGGTGTACAATCTACCATTTGATAAAGTCCTTTTGGATCTCTCACAAACAACACACTTCTTAATAAAATTGAAAACCTGACTCGATAATTTAGGCTAATAATAATTTGCTGACACTAGAGCCAGTGTCTTATCCTATCCAAAATACTCAACACAATATGATTCATGAATGATATGCTCATGTAAAGAAAAAAAATGGAATACATAGATGTAAACCATGAAAAAGATAATCATTCACAAGTATGAAGCTTTTTCATTTACCTCCTTCTGATGACTCAACATAAATCTGCCTAAATGAAGAATCACTTGAATAGAACTCACAGAAAGTATTAAATCCTGGCACATTTATACATATCATTCGTGAACTCTTGCTGAAATGACACCCAATTTTCATGCTGATTGTTGAGCAAGGTAACCCTTATACCAAGAGCATTAACCACCTTATTTAAGTTGCTCGATTTGTGTTTTAATGAAAAGGTGAACTCTTGCCGAAATGACACCCAATTTGCATGCCGATGACTTAGCTTTTGTTGCCCATTTATATACTTTAGAGCTTCATGATATATAATTAAAATAAACTCCTTTTGTATGAGGTAGTGCCTGTAATTCTTTAGAGTCTAAACAATAACATAAAGCTCCAGATCATATGTGGGGTAGTTTCTCTTCGAGCTGGATGGTTTCTCACTGAACAAGGCGATTAGGTGCCCATCCTAGCTAAGAAATATGTCAATACCTACCTCACAAGCATCACAATTTACTTCAAATAGTTTCTCAAAGTTTGGTAATGCCAACACTGGAGCTTCAATCATTTTCTGCTTTACCACCTAAAAACTGGTTTTAGCTTCATCTGTCCACTAAAAGATATGTCCCTTTACACACTTTGTAATATGTGCAATAAAGGAATTGAAGTTCTTGATGAACCTTCTATAAAAACATGTAAGGTCGTGGAAACTCCAAATATCATGAATGCTTCTTGGTGTTGGCCACTCCATAATTGTAAAAATGTTACTTTGATCGATCAGCCTGAACACCGTATACAGACACAATAAAGCCAAAAACAAAAGCAACAATATTAGTAAGGAATTTACACTTTTTTTTATTGACATATAATTGTTCCCTCCATAAAGTATTAAAAATAGCTCGTAGGTGTTCCAAATGAGACTTCAGAGAGGGACTATAAATTAGAAAATCATCGAAATAAACCATAATAAATCTAACCATGAGTGACCTCAATATCTGATACATGAACCTTATGAAGGTGCCGGGAGCATTTGACAAAAAAAATGGATAATCATCCACTCATATAACTTATAACCCAGCGTGAGTTTTGAAGGTTGTTTTCCATTCATCTTCTAGTCTGATTTTGATATGATAATATCACTCTTGAGGTCAATCTTGGAGAATACTTTAGAACTTGCCAACTAGTCCAACATGTCATTTAGATGCATTATGGGTTATATGTATTTTACTATGACCCAGATGATGGTGTGGTTGTTTACGCACAAATGTTATGATCTATCCTTTATGAGGACTAAAAGGGCTGGCACAACACAATAACTCATACTTTCCCATATATGCCCCTTCTCCACCACCTATTTCTGCAACTCTTCAGCTTCTTTAGGGCAAAGTCTATAAGGTGGTTTGTTTAGCAGGCTAGAACTCGGCATTAAGTCAATATGGTGTTATATCTATCTTATATGAGGTACGCCTTAGGGAAACTCATTCGGCATCAAATCTTAAAATTCTACTAACACACCTCATACCTCATCAGGATTATCATCTACTTCTTCCTCTTCCCTGACTGTACTCCTAGGCATTAACACATAGTAGTTAGAGTTTAGGGTGACTTTTAATTGCTAGCTGGAATTTCTTTATTGCCTCTATGAATACCATATTTTTGCAGCTCCCCCTATCTACAATCAAACTATAGACTTTATCTTTGATGGTGTATATAGATTGAAAAATATTGTTATGACTCAAATTCTCATCTAAATCACTCTTGAGTGTCAACAAACCCTTCCTGATCACAAGGGTTGTACTACCATCTCTAAACAGGACATCCCTATCACTATCTGAATCATCTTTGTTGTTAGCAAAATTTATAGGCTTCTCCTCTATTAGTAGATTCTTTCTTAGACAACTCTTTGGTTTGTTATACTTGCTAATCTGGTGTCTCAACTCACCACATCTGAAATAAAAAAGTTTAGAGACATCTTTACTTGTTACTTGTTGATTTTATTGGTTTAACCTAATTTGGTTGGTGGTCTGTCTTGGGTCACTATTGCATCCTCTATTATTTTGTTATACCCAGAAGTTTTTGTTATCATCCCTAGCAGCTTGTTGCTTCTCCACCATTAAATCCCTCTGATACTCCTTTGAAATCATCCATAAGGTCTGAAGACATAATACATCTTTGATAGATTGACATACGCCATTAAAGTATCTTGCCACCAGCTGCTCTTTTGTTTCTATCAGATCATTCCTGGAAACTAGCTAGTAAAACTCATCAGTGTACTCATTGACATATTTCCCTCTTTGTTTCAATGTGTGGAGCCTCTAGCATAAAGTTTTGGAGTAGTTAAAAGGAAGAAAGTGCTCTCTTGTCTTATTCTTCATCTTGTCTCTATAATTGATTCTAGCTTTCTCATGTCTCTCTCTTGTCTTCTTTAATTGCTCCCACCAAGCAGATGCCCTGCTTTTTAATCTGATCGCTATTGACTTCACTCGCTTCTATTCAAATATGTTTTTTTATTAAAAAATCATGTCAACCTCATTCAACTAAACTACGAACTCCTTTTCCTATAAAGTTCCTCAAAACTTAGGGATTTCGATATGAAAGTTGAAATCTCAAAATTTATTCTTTTTTCGCTCAAGAGGTTGTCTCCTTTGAATTCACCTCTGATTGTCAATACTGGCCAAGGACCCAGGATCACTCTCCTAGTCATGGTCACACTACCTCTAATCCCATAGGTCCCTTTCCTCTAGCCTATGGGTCAACTATGTGATCTGCCTTTGCATGTCTTCAATGACAAGCTATCAAATGCTCCTCAATCAAGGGAGGGCTCCTCATCCACTTCTTGACCACACCCTACTCCACGACCTCTTTCCACCATGTTTTGTTAGCGGCACACAGCAAGCAAACAAATTCTTTTACATGAGATTGTAACACACAACATGCAATAAATCTGGAATTGTTAGGCTTTGATACCAATTCATGCAAGAGGAAGCTAAAGATAGCAAGCAAACAAACACAGAACACGGAAATTTGATTAGCAGAAAGGGTTGTAGATGTGTACCCTAAATTCCTAGCTTTATTCTCTCTAAAAATAATACTCCTAAAGTTTATCTCCTGAGAAGGTTTACAAAACCTTAAATAGGTCATAAACTCTTCCTCAACTAGAAATCAAAATAAAAATACAATGAAAATAACCATAAAATCCGAAACAATGCATGAAATCCGAATAAAACAAGGAAAATAACAAAACAAGCCCAAATCAGGGCCTCGAGGTGAGATTTTTTATGTTTGAAGATTTAACAGTCCGCATAGTGCGGTAAAGGCTACTCCTATAAAACTTTGAGCCCGATCCAATGGTCAAATAAAAAAGTATGATCTTTTTAAGCTATCATTCTGATCTGGAGCTTTCATAATTTCTCTTGGGCCTAGAAATAATTTGTTAGTTCATCTACATAATCTGTTTGGGGTTAGATTCTTATCTAGTCATGGCAGATCCACACCTAACTAATTAGAATCACTTATTATCTCAAGTTCTGACTACATCACTTTTCATTCATCAAAACTAGAAACTAGAAAGCGTCGTCTCTTCTGCTCCATCTTCCCATCTGAACATGCTCTAAAATTTCACTTCTAATTTCCATTTCGAGAATAGCCCTCAGCACTAAAAAAAAAATTACAGGATTTTAAGATTTTATTCAACTTCTATTTAAGAAGTGATGTTGAACTAAAAGAATGCGTCACTAACAATTCCTATTTGCTTGCAGAAAATGTTGAGAAAAAAAGACCCGTTGATAAGAAGAAGCAAGCAGTAATAATTGCTAGCTCTGTCATATCGGTTCTAGGTTTGCTGATACTAGGAGTTGTCTCCTACACAAGGAAAACATATCTCAGAAAGAATGACAACAGCGAAGAGAGGAAAGAAGACATGGAGTTACCTATATATGATTTGAACACGATAGCACGTGCCACTAATAATTTCTCTAGCATGAACAAGCTGGGAGAAGGCGGTTTTGGACCAGTATTCAAGGTGAATAGAACTCTGCTACTTGTGCAAACAATATGGTAATATTAAATTAAGTTCTGTTGATTATTTGTGATTTAGGGTACATTGGTAGATGGACAAGAAATAGCAGTGAAAAGGCTCTCGTAAAGCTCTGGGCAAGGAATGGACGAGTTCAAGAATGAAGTCGTGTTAATTGCTAAACTTCAGCACCGCAACCTTGTGAAGCTTCTCGGTTTTTGCATCCATAAAGATGAAAAAATGTTAATCTATGAATACATGCCAAACAAGAGCTTGGACTCCATTATTTTTGGTTTGAGCCTACACTGATCAATAGATAGCATGTTTTATTATCATTTATCATTTATCAATTAATGCTTCTATAACAAGTGCTGGTGCTGGACTAACATGGTAGAGAAATTGAGCAGATTTAACCGGAAGGAAATTACTGAATTGGAGAAGGCGTATTCACATCATTGGAGGAATAGCTCGAGGGCTTGTTTATCTTCACCAAGATTCTAGACTGAGGATCATTCATAGAGACATTAAAGCCAGCAACATTTTACTGGATAATGAGCTAAACCCAAAAATTTCAGATTTTGGCCTTGCTCGAATGTTTGGTGGAGATCAAGTGGAGGCCAATACTAATAGGATAGTTGGGACATAGTAAGTATTCTTAAACTGGCCACGTTGTATTGCATTTATATGCTTAATTTCAGAACTTATCTAGCCGATATTATTTTGCAGTGGATATATGTCTCCTGAGTACGCATTAGATGGACACTTCTCTGTGAAATCGGATGTCTTCAGTTTCGGTGTCCTAGTTCTGGAGATTGCGAGTGGAAAGAAAAACAGGGGATTTTGTCACCCGGACCAGAACCTTAACCTTCTTGGACATGTAAGCTTTTGTATAAACATGTTAATATATAATCGTGATGAAGAGTGCTGGTATCAAACTATCCAAAGAGGCACATCCAACAACATGCCATAGCATTTTCCTTCTGGATACTTCTATAGTTAACTGAATAAAGATAGATTCATTGCTGTTATGCAAATCAGAATGATCCATCCACTGATACACTGTGTTGTTTTGGAAGGCATGGATTCTTTGGACCGAAGGAACACCATTGGACCTGATTGATGAAGGTTTGAGTGACTCGCGCAATCTAGCTGAACTTTTAAGATGCATTCATGTGGCTTTATTATGTGTGCAACAGCGACCAGAAGACAGACCAACCATGTCGACTGTGGTTGTAATGTTAGGCAGTGAGAATCCATTGCCTCAGCCTAAGCAGCCTGGCTTTTTTATGGGAAAGAATCCATCTGAAAAGGACAGCTCATCAAACAAGCATGAATCTCATTCAGCAAATGAGGTTAGTCTGACATTATTAGAGGCACGGTAGCCTATCGTCGATTTGACAACGGAGTTGAAGCTAGAAAATTTCATGCTTTCAGATATGCAGTGACATCTGTTCCTGCTTTCTACCAGTCACACCATTCCACGACAGAGTGATTGGAGCTAAATGATTTCAATATTCGTCCTTCATTTCTATAGTTGTTTCGTTTGACAAGTCTTCCTGTGTAGCAAAGAGGATTGCACATTTGTTTTTTCGTCTATTTTTTTCAGTTCTTGCTTTGTCTAGTTAAGTGCAATATCAAGTCATTATCATATAGGATAACAGAAATCTTATTATTATTATTATTATTATTGTTATTATTGTTATTATTATTCAACATTTTGGCCTGCCTGTTTATTTTAAGCTTTCCTGTTGACTTGAGTCTTTGCTTTCCTACTCTAAAATTGCACCTCAAAGAAGCCTAGTCAAATAAGAAACAGCGGTGAAAGCCATAAATTGCCCAATTGTTTTTAATTTTTTTTTTAAAGTGGTCTAAAACCTCTCTCAGTTTACTATCTATCAAAAAGATTTCGCCGTTGCTTTTGTTTCAGTTCGTAAAGAAATTATTAAAATGAAGTAAAGAAAAAAATAAAAAGATTAAGTTTTTAAAAAATATTTTTAAAATGCAAAAACAAATTATAACTAAGACAAAATTAAGTAGCCGCCCCATCCCTCTATTCTTTATGTCTCCTGTCCCTCTCAGACTTGCCACCTCCTCATCAATGCTCCACAACTGTTAAGCTTTATGCTTGACAGTCCTCCCAATCAATCAATGGCATGCCCCTCTTTACTTTTTCTATTAATTTTTTTATTCTCTTTCTTTCTATTTCTCACATGACACCTCAAGATGTATGGATACGGGGGGACTCTTTCTAAAGTAAAAAGATTCACTGGAATGAAGGATAACTACTCCTCTATGCTTACTCCGAGCTATACCAAGAGTCAAGCTACCTGCAATAATGAAAGTTACAGTGGATAAGAGAAGACCGGAGCTTGCCATTCGTGCACTATTTAGCTTAGTTAGCTTAGATCCTTTTTGAGATGAAATGCGGAAAAGTCCAGTGTTAGCAAAATAATTTTGGTTTGAACGGTTTGAAAATAAAAAATACCTATTCAAACTAAATCAAAACTAATCTTTAATCCTGAATGGTATAACTTAACTAGTCATGTCCTGAATTTTGCTCTTCAGATGCCATTAATTCGAGTCTCAAAAATTTCAGAGTTATTGGAGGCTAGAATAACAAATCTCAATAAATACAAACTCCATCGACAATGAAGCGAAGATACAGTAGTTTATTTAGGTTCACTCACGCTATCGAAATATCTTCCAAAAACACTGTTTGGTTTCTTTAATTTTTTTTTTTATTATTTTTGGACTTTGTCTGATGTTTTAATTTCTACTGGGCTTTAAACCTACCCTTACCAAGCTAACTCCCTAGGCTTAACATGAGAACTTATTTTCAAGAATGTAGCATGATCGCACTCCTTAGTGACTGATGTTGCTTGGAGCATTGAATTTACTCCAAGTCATGGAAAATATTGTAATTTAGTCCAATTACTAATAATTAATTGACGATAAATTGTCCATCCATGGGTTTAATGAACCCCCACACACATTTATTCTCCAGTAAACGAGAACAATGCACTCGATTTTTCAACCTTCTACGTCATGTTGTCAAATTTGTTCACTGACTTGTCAACTAATTTTTGCCCACAAGGAAGCGAAGCAGAGGGTCAAAGAGTATCAATAGAGAATAAAAAATTTAATTTTGAATAATAAATTTTTAAATAAAAAATATTAATTTAAAAAACTTGTCAAATAAAAAAATATAAAAATAAAAAGAATAGAGAATAAATTTAATAGGAAAAAAAAAACCTATAGAGAATAAAATTGTAAAACAAATGATTGAGATAACCCAACAGAAAGAAAATGAAAAAAAAAATAAGAAGAACAATTTCCAATAAATTAAATGTTAAATAATGAAATTAAAATAATTTAATATTAAAAAAAGTAAATAAAAATCAATCCGAGTTAACATTTGAAACCGGTGACTTTGGTCTTGAACCCGGGATTAACCTCATAACAACGAAAAAATCTTAGTTAACCTGAGTTAATCTACAAACTTTATGATGATGGACATATGATTAAGATAACTTAATAAAAAAAAGAAAAAAACAGGAAGATCAATTTCAAATAAATTAAACGTTGAAGGATAAAATTAAAATAAATCAATTTTTATTAAGGACAAAAAAATAAAAGTTAACTCACGTTAAACTTTGAAACCGGTGACTCTAGTCATGAACCTGAAAATAATCCCATAGAAGGCAAACCATAAAAAATAATAAAGCAAATCTAAAAAAATTTGGTCAAAAATGAAATAAGAAAAAACATTAGCTTTTAAAAAGGAGAAAAAAAAACTAAGTCAACCCACGCACCTCTTACACCTGGTCTGATCTCTGAAACTCACAACCTGTGAAATCCTTGAACCGAATTCAATCAAGAAGTTTAATTCCTAACTAATTTAATTCTAAAGGATGAAATTGTGAAAAATAATCAATTTAAAAACTTGACAAAGAATAAAAAATAGCAATAAAAAGAATAGATATCAAATCTGAAAGAAAAAAACCATGAAGGATGAAATTATAAAAAATACAACTTAAAAAAATAATCCAAAACAAAATAAATAGCAATCAAAAGAATAAAATTCAAATTTGAATAATAAAAAAATAAAAGGAGATGAAATTGAAGAATAATTGTAAGTTTATAGCTTATTAAAAAATTAATAATCAAAATAATAGATATTAAATTAAAAATTAAATGATAGTGAAATTAAAAAGTATTTGTCATTTCATGATTTATTAAAAACAATTACACAAATAAAAATCAAATATAAATAAGAATTAAATTATAGGAGCTGATTTGATTTCTTAAATGGGCTGACACAAAATTCAAAAATGAAAAAGAGAGAAAAAAAAAGAAAAAACACCAAACTCGATACGTGTTAAGAACACACGTCGCACGCTGCTGCATTGTATTGGGCCTGCCAAGAGCTTTGAAATATAGCCTTGAAAAGCAGTATTTAATAGCCGGCAACCTCTTGTACACCACCCAAATAGCTAGAAAGTCATGTAATAGATTAGGTATTACATCATTTTATTGTAATAAAATAGAGTCCTAGTAGTTGTGTTGTCAAAATTTCAATCTTAAATAGATTTAGGTAGCGTTTGTTTACGCTGCTGCGGCTGCGTTTCGCTTGAAACGCAGTTCCTGCATGTTTGGTTAAGAAAAAAATGGGATTTACTGTTCATAGGCCCTGCCTTTTACTGCGTTTGCAATGCAGGGACGATCGAAGCATCTTGAGGCTGCTTTTGTTGCAACTGTGTTACAACACAGTAAACAATGGCATGCCTTATAGTAGAGGAATAACCACCCCTTCCCCTTCCCCTTCCCCTTCCCCTCCTTCTTCTCCTTCTCCTTCTCCTTCTCCTTCTCCTTCTACACCATGTCTCCACTGTTCTGCAACGTGAACAGTGGAGTCTCCACTGTTCATGTTGAAGAACAGTGGAGCGCAACTCCCTCACCACCGCCTAGGGCCGCCGCCCTTTCCCCTTCTCCTTCTCTTTCTTCTTCTTCTTCTTCTTCTTCTTCTTCTGCACTTCTCCATGTCTCCACTGTTCAGCTATATGAACAGTGGAGATCAGCTCCATTGTTAATGGGCCAGACCCAAACCTAAATGCATCGAACCAGGTCCATCCCAAACCTAAATGCATTAAACCGGATGTGACTCAGTAAAATAAAAAAAAATCCAAAATTTTTTCTCAATATTGTGTTTTATTTGAAAAACTAATATTTAACATGATTCAATGGCACTACATAATTACATTTGAAGGAGATCATATGATGGCGTAGTATTTGCAGAATTTGATCGCAATCGCAATCCCAATTTTGTTCCTAATGATATTTTACCGTACGTTGTTACACGCTCAGGAAACCATGAAAACTGTAGTCCTTGTTGAATAGATTTCATGAAATTGAACATAGTTTAATATAACAATACAAATACTTTATATAAAGTATTGTTTATTTCATGATGTAATAGCAGTAGTTAAATCGTTAATATTTCAATTAAAAACCATCAATATTAATATATGTCTTTTTTAATTATTTTATAACTTCAATTTAAAAAGTATTTTTTTATCAAACACATTAAGCTACGTTTTGTATAACCTCAATTCCAACCACAGTTTTAATCAGAAATATATTTTCTAAACCAATCTCAACTAAAAGTATTTTTTATAAAATATTCTTTTTCAAATCACAATTGTAATAATTACTACAATATCAAATACAATTTAATTAGTAACAGATATATGCCACGTATTCAAGATGAGGTTTTGATAGTAACATGTCATGTAGACATACAAGCTGACGATTTTATAGCAGATGGATGATAAAAAAAAAAAAAGTCTGTGGGCTCAATCCACGAAGCTTCGATCAAAAGAATTCAAAGAGTACAAAGACCAAATACGGGCAAAACCCGTTTCATATACTCTTAAATCGTTTCATCCCTTAACACTTCTAATTTTTAACTTGGAATCAAACACAAATTGTAATAAATTGCATGGGTTATTATCATTGTTGTCTGAACTAAAATCAAGGTTTGTTTTTAAAGTATTTTTTATTAGAAAATATATTTAAAATTATTTTTTTAATTTTTTAAAAATTATTTTTTATATTAGTATATTAAAATGATTTAAAAAGTAAAAAAATAATTTTAAACAATATCCTTTTCAAATTTTAACCAATCCATGTAGAACACGAAACCAAACGGTGGCTAACGTGGGTGTTTGGCGCAGCGACTGCGGCTGCAGCTGTTGTTGGAAGCAAAAGTCGGTTTAGAGTGGACATGGATATTGTGCGTGTATGTATATAAAGTAAAATTCTAAAATGACATGTTAAAATGTTTCCAAATAGAAATATATTGTTCCAAACTTCAAATATCCTGATTTGACTATTTTCTTTCTTTGAGTTTTAAATTAAATTATAAAAAGATTACTTCAACATAATTATGTTCACTTGATAGTTCCAAAGATTAAAAAAAAACAATTCAATATTAAATAATAAAATTAAATACAAATTCTATATTAAAAGATAGAATTTATACAGAGAAAAAAGACAAAAAGGAGGGGTCAAAAAACACAAAGGAATTAAAAATCTTATATTAAATTAAATGATAAAATTGAATAAAAAATTATTACACAAGAAAAGGGGTAAAAAAACTTTTATTACATGATAAAAAAATATGAAAATTATTTTAATATTAATGATAAAATAAAATAAAATAAAATAAAAATATTATATTAAAGGATATAATTAAAAATATTAAAAAAAATCTAAAATTACAAATAACACTCCAGGGATAAAATTAAAAAAAATCAAAAGATAATAATAAAAAAAAAAGGGTAAAATAAAACCCAAATGACTAACAACAAAAAACTATAGGCTTATGAAAAGCAGCCTAAGCAAGCTACGTGTCTGGGCCAATTTTCTCTCTCTCTCTCTTATTTTTTTTTTTGGTTGCTTTATGTAAGGTCATTCTTCCCTTTTCTTTTTTTCTTTTTTTGAAAAATAACCAACATATAACATGTCGTCTTTCATATATCAAATGAAAATGATTTTTCTTCCACTATGAATCAAACCCTCGATCTCAGCTACTCCGCGCACTTTAGCCACTTTGTCAACAAAGGGCGTAAAATAATATATTAAGCTGGTTTACTGTTATATGAACAGTCAAATCAATCCCACATATATTTTTTAATTATAATCATAATAACCTTTATAAATTTCTGAAATTCTTCCAAAATAAATAAAACACGAGAAAGAGCGAAAGAATTAAATAAGAACTGGGCCAGAGCACTTAAAGTCAGAGCAATGTGCCTCACGACCAAGCATTTGCGAGCCAACAGCTAAGGGACCTAGCCCAATTTTAAATTAAGAAATCCAAGCCCTTTTCCGAAGCGACACGTTGACAGATGGATATTCCATCCATCCATTCCTCAGTTTTCTCCTCCCTCCTTTGGTTTTTCCCATTCCAGCCAAGGTCAACGGTAGAGATCATTTCAAGAAATTAACGAAGCCGAGATCAATTTTTACAGAGCCTATCGGTCGAACCAACAAAAGCTTCCCAGTTGGAATAAAGCCAATAGTGAAGGATAACGAGAGTAATAACAGCTACCAAAGTTTTCATTGTTAGGATCCTTGAGCCATTGCAGTTGACATCCATCCTGTTTTGACATAGAATTTTTGCAAGAATAACTTCTGTCCATATTAGCATATTTGTGATTTGTTCTCCAGCACGCTAGTCTACATCAAAATCAAAATGTGTAGCTCCTATTTACTGTTCAAAAGGAAGAAAAAGACCGATATCATTTCCTGGAAAGAGTCCTCCCATTTGACCAGTACATTGTCTAGTAACAAAATATTCGTCTGCGTGAACAAACGTGAGAACACTTCAATGGGAAGATTTTCAGAGTTTTTTGCGTGCTCTTTCTTATTCTTCATCTTAACCACCTGCAGCACACCAGTTATTATTAACCCAAGCAACTCCATAATAGATGGTGAGACTCTAGTTTCAGCTGGCGGAAGCTTTGAACTGGGATTTTTCAGCCCTGGAAGTTCAAACAACCGATATTTGGGAATATGGTTTGTGAAGTCTCCGGCGCCGGTGGTTGTGTGGGTAGCAAACAGAGAAGTTCATCTTTCAAATAATTTGGGGGCCCTGAATATCTCCAGTCAAGGGGTACTTGTCATATACAGTAGCACAAACGATATTGTTTGGTCGTCAAACCCATCAAGAACTGCAGAAGATCCAGTTGCAGAGCTCCTGGAGTCAGGTAATCTGGTTGTAAGAGAAGGAAATGATAATAACCCTGATAACTTCTTATGGCAGAGTTTTGATTATCCTTGTGACACATTACTTCCGGGAATGAAATTGGGATTCAACTTGGTAACTCGGCTGGACAGATTTCTGTCATCTTGGAAGAGTGACGAAGATCCTGCTCGAGGAGAATTTACTTTTCTTGTAGATCCTAATAATGGGTATCCGCAGCTACTTTTGAAGAGCAGGAATGCAATACTATTAAGAACCAAAGCACCCTCCCCTACTCCAAATATTACGTTCGATCAAAATTCCACTAATTTTGTGCTCAATAACAATGAGGTCTCTCTTGGCATCCAAAGTTCAGGTTTTTCAAGGTTTAAACTTAGTCCATCGGGCCTTGCAAGCACCTACAAATGGAATGGTCGAACACATTCTTGGTTGGTTTATTCTTTGTTGGCGTCCGATTGGTGTGAAAATTATGCACTTTGTGGTTCATTTGCAAGCTGTGATATAAATGCATCTTCTGCGTGTGGATGCCTGGATGGATTCGTGCCCAAGTCTCCAGAAAGCTGGAATTTGGGTGATTGGTCAGGCGGGTGTATCCGGAAAACTCCATTGAATTGCAGCGATAAAGATGTCTTTACTAAATATACAGTTAGTAAACTTCCAGAAACATCTTTTTCCTGGTTTGACGAGCGCATCAATCTCAAGGAATGTGAGGTAATATGTTTGAAGAACTGCTTCTGCACAGCTTATGCAAATTCAGATATCAAGGGAGGTGGAAGTGGCTGCCTGATTTGGTCCCGTGACCTGATTGATATAAGAGGGTCAGATGCGGATGGACAAGTTCTCTATGTTAGGTTGGCTGTTTCAGAATCAGGCATGTCTCCAATTAAACAATTAATTATTCATTTAATTCTTTCTCATCTTTATTATGTAGGTAGAACATGTAAAATTGAAGAAGCATCTCTGTTAGGTTCAGACTTCAAAAGCCTGGAAAACATTAGCATAGTAATTAACTACCTGTGTATAAAGTCTTGAGTCTGCTTTCTTTATCCACCACTTCAACTTTATTCTCCCCAAGTTTCAATTTCCGGTTTCTTTTTCGTCTTTTGTTCCCCATTAAATTAACCTTAATTCAACTTTTATTTAAGATGCAAGTCTTGAACTAGGGAATATGTTCGGGGTCTTCTAAATATACTTGTATGTATTCAGGAGTAGCCGTGGAAAAAAGGAACAGCAATGGGAAGAAGAAAGCAGGGATAATTGCCAGCACCGTTGTATTTGGCATGGGCATGCTAATGTTAGGAATGATCTTTTGCATTCGGAGGAGGAAATTTAGAATGAATGATAACTTCGAGGATGTAAGGAAAGAAGACATGGAGTTACCGATATTTTATTTGAGCACCGTTGCAAATGCCACTGGTAATTTTTCAAGCAGAAACAAGCTGGGTGAAGGTGGTTTTGGACCAGTATATAAGGTAAAAAAAAGTCACCTACCTGTTCAAACCATCATCTAACATGAAACTAACTGAAGAATGTTGATGATAACTTAGGGAATATTGGCAGAAGGACAAGAAATAGCAGTGAAAAGACTTTCGAAGAGTTCTGGTCAAGGATTGAACGAGTTCAAAAATGAAGTTATATTAATAGCTAAACTTCAACACCGCAATCTCGTCAAGCTTCTTGGGTACTGCCTCCATGAAGATGAAAAAATGTTAATATATGAATACATGCCTAACAAAAGTTTGGACTTCTTTATTTTTGGTGAGCACATGGCTGAATCAACAGCACTTTGTTTTTTTATCTGTTATCATCTATATTTTTATTTCTGTAAGAATTGAAGAAGTTATTTGACCAACATGGATAGAAATTGATCAGACCAGACAAGAAGAAAATTACTGGATTGGAGCAAGTGCATGAACATTATTGTTGGAATTGCTCGAGGGCTTCTTTATCTCCACCAAGACTCCAGGCTGAGAATAATCCATAGAGATATCAAAGCCAGCAACATTTTACTAGATAATGAGCTAAACCCAAAAATTGCAGACTTTGGCCTTGCTAGAATGTTTCGTGGAGATCAAACGGAGGCCAATACTCATAGGGTGGTTGGAACATAGTAAGTGTCCATAATCTAGCCTTGAAGATTTTCATTTGTGTTCTAAGATTTTTTTATTATTATTATTATTAATGTTCTTCAGTGGCTACATGTCTCCTGAGTATGCATCAAATGGACACCTCTCTGTGAAAACCGATGTCTTTAGCTTTGGTGTCCTAGTCCTGGAGATAGTGAGTGGAAACAAAAACAGGGGATTTCGTCACCCAGACCAGAACCTCAACCTTCTTGGGCATGTAAGCTTCCATTTATACATGTAAATATATATTCTTTATTAACCGAGAGGTGATATTATACTGCGCAGTTTCTTTCAGACTCGTCAAAAGGCATGCCATGGTACCTTAGTTACATCAAGGATGCTTCTGCAGTTAATAAAAGATATTGCTTTTTTTATTCCTTAGGCATGGATACTTTGGATTAAAGGGACACCCTTGGAATTGATCGATGAATGCTTGGTCAACTCTAGCAATGTGTCTGAAGTGCTAAGATGCATTCATGTGGCTTTATTATGTGTGCAACAACGACCCGAAGATAGGCCAAACATGCCGACTATTGTTCAAATATTAGGCAATGAGAATCCATTGCCTCAGCCTAAACAGCCTGGATTTTTCATCGGAAGAAACCCACTTGAGCAGGATACTTCATCTAACAGGAACAATGTTTACTCAGCAAATGAAGCTAGTTTGACATCATTAGAGGCACGGTAACTCATCACTTGAAAATTCAAGTAAAAGAGAGAGATCAGACTAAGTCAATCAATAAGATTTCATGGTTTCAGCAATTCTATTTGCTGATATCCAATCTTGTTTTCTACCGGTTCTACCGTTCCGAAATGGCATGATAGAGCTATATATATCTTAAGAGAATAATCAGTTTATCAATGCCAGCCAAGCTGGCCACTCTTGTTTGCAATGGATCAGACATGATAACTTCCTGGTTTGTGTAAACTTTATTTTCATGGTAGACTTTTCTCATTTTATTCCTCTTTTCCCTTCGTTGTGACTTGTGCTACATGAATTTTGATAATAATTAGCCTCTTGGTATTAATTAATCTTCCTCAAGATTTTGTCCGACGACACATACCGTGGTGTTTTGCAATTTTATTGAAACAGTCTAGTCAATCGTTATTGAGTTATCATATACTGCAATGAAATTATGATTATTGTTCATCTTTTTCTTGCCTGCCTGTTTATTTTAACCTTCCGTTTTGTCTTTGCTCTGCTTTCCACCTCTGCTCTGAACAATACATGAAAATGGTGCTTCAGTGCATTAGCTATTAACAAGAACAGCAAGCAGCATCACTTCCAATACGCAAAGATAGCTTTGATTCATGATAAGTTCACAGGTCATTTGAAAAAGCCTAACAATCTCTAATGTCATAGATAGATAGTTTTGGATGATGCCTCCATTTCAACCTCAACAATCAAGTGCATCTACTGGTCTAATTGTGTATATATACTAAGCTGAAGCTTTGATATGCTCATTGTGGATGTCTTTGATGCGAAACTATTGAAGCTTCTTGAAATTGGACTTTTCTGTCTTCAATAGATGGATCTTATGGTTACTGAAAAAAAGGTGGCCAATTTTTACCGAAGCTACTTCGAGTCAAATAATTTGAGTCTGTAAGGAAGAAAAACATTTCTCATGTCATTTCCTGGAAAAACTCTTCCCATTTGACCTGTAACTTGTTCTAATAACAAAACATCTTTCTGTGTGATCAAACGTGAACATATATGAAAACTCTCTTGAATGAGAACTTTTTCGGTGCTGTTTGCATGATTTTTCTAGTTCTTTATCTTAAAGCATAATCTACCCAAGCCAATCCATAAGAGATGGTGCAGCACTACTTTCAACCGGAGGAAGCTTTGAACTAGGATTTTTCAGCCGTGGAAGTTCAAAAAACCGTCACATGGGATTATGGTATAAAGAGTGTCCTCGTACAGTTATATGGGTAGCAAACAGAGAAGTTCCTCTATCCATTACTTTGGGGGCTCTGAATATTAGCAGCGAAGGGATACTTGTCCTATACTATAGCACATACGATATTGTTTGCGGTGGAAATTTGTTTAATTAATGTGATTTAAATAAATTATGGGTGGATAATAAATTAATTTTAAAAAGCTTTTGGTTTTACTACTTAAATAACCCTTGTGTTTCTAGATTTAATTTTTTATTTATGATGGCTTATCAAATATTAATAATGGTGAGAATTAATTTTTATTATTTCTTTAACTTTTTAGCTTTCAAAATTCATTATAAAAAAGGGATGAAAGAAAAGTTTTCAACTTGAATTTTTAAATTTTTTACATACTCTTCTTCACCTCACATTTTAATATTTTCTTCTCACTTTAAGCCTTAGTTTTCCTTTTAAATCTAGACCTTAGGTTTATTTGATTGAGAGATATTTGAGTTTTATATTATTTGGTTTACATACCTTGTTGAGAAGTGCATCTAAACTACGATGGTGGTGTTGGAGTCTTCGATGATATATGAGGTGTAATAAAACTTTAAGAACAAATGATTAATCCTTGAGAACAACAAAAATTTTATTCCTTTAAAGTGTTATAACAAGTAACTATCCTCTTTTGTATTAATTTAAATATAGATATTTCCTTTAGGATAGTCTCATAAGATCTGTCTCGATAAAGTATATGAGACTGCATAGTACCAAGATTAATAAATGAAAGAATTTGATAGATGCATTCTTGAAGCAATATAAATTCAATTTGAAAACTGCTCCTAACAAAACCAGTATAATGGCTATGAAGAAGGGAAACCAAGAGTTCATGAAATCATATGCACAAAGATAGTGAGATAAGGCAACGCATTTCCATCTTCCACTAATAGAAACTAAAATGATGATTTTGTTCACCAACACCTTCAAATCCCTATATTATAAGCATATAGTAGAAGCTCAGCTTAACAATTATATGATACTGTGAGGATTGCTGAAAGAATTAAACAAACTATCAAAATGAGAAAAATTAGAGGTCCTATCATGGATTCCAAAACAATGACGAGAGATTAATAAAAAAATGACTCTTAAGTGGGAAATCTTGATTATGTGGTCCAACTAGGTCTCGTTGTAGCATTAAGTGCTTAAGTGCCTTCGTCAAAGATTGACATACCTCTGTCACTCGAGTTTGTTTACCAACATCTATTAGACTTCGAACTTGTTGGCCCAACTCCATCAAATCTCATACAACCACTATTTCCTAGGTGGTATAATCTTGCAATTAGAAAGCACCCAGAAATTTAACCCTATCATTAGAAAAATATAGTTAACCCTATCATTAGGAAAGACTGATGTCAACACTACAATTAGGAAACACCAGGAAAGTTTAGGAAAGGCGTAATCAACCCTTATCATCATAAAAGGAGAAAAGGAGGAACCCTACCATCAGGAATCTTAGTTGTTAAACCCTGAGATCAGGAAGAAAAGAGAGAATAACTCTACTATTAGAAAATTCTCAAGAAAATTAAAAAAAAAGATCAAACCTTGTCATCAGGAAGAGTCTTGATATTATAAAATATTAGGTTTACATATAAATTAATTTAAATACATATTATAAGATAATAAAGTACAAAATTCTACCTAATACAAAAACTATAGAGTCTCATCAACAAGATCATTACTGTAGTGGTAGGTATTATGGACCTGCAATACATAGTAGTGTAGATAATGAATTTTAGCATGTAATTACACCTTACATATAGTTCACTTCATACAAATTACTTCATGTTGTTTTGTTTTTCTTTACTATAAACTTCATCATTTTTACCACCTCCACCTTCTATAATTAGTTCTTTCCAGCACGATGAACTTTCTTTTATTATAACCTTTGTCATAATCCAATTTTTAAATAAATATTAAAAAAATGATAATAGTTGAGAATTGGGTTAAGACAACACAAATTCAAAGTTCAATGTTGAAATTTTTAAAATTTGAGAGTCAATTGGTCAGAAATTAAAGAATTAATAAGTTTGAGAATTTAATTAAAATTTGGATTAGTTTAATTAATGAAAACATGAGCTTAATTAAAGAATTAATGAGTTTGAGTACTTAATTAAACTTTGATTTAATTAATTAAAGGAATTAGGGGTTCAATTGAAGAAACACCAAAATTTGGAGCTCATACAAAGAAAAATTGCTAGGAAATTAAAGTTCAAGGACCAAATTAAATAGTCCAGAAACCCAAGACTGTTGTGTAAATGGTACTATAACTGAGGGTTCAATTGAAAGTAATCCAAGGGCATAATTAGAAATTAATTATTACTGATTGAGATCCAAATTGTTGAATTTAAAATGTTTAGGGACCAAATTGAAAATAATTTAACGGTGCCATTTGCAATACTGTTCGTCATCCCGTCCATTTCGACAGGGCAGCCGATTCAACAGGAAAATCACAGTGCATCCGATCCAAATCGTGACCATGTCTTCTGCCACGATCCCGATCGTGGAGGAGACGGTTTCTGAAGATCTCTGGCCTTATAAAAGGGAGAAGAAACCCAGCTTCAGGGAGAGGAGGAGGAACCCAAAAACAGGGAAAACGAGAGCAAAAACAGAAAGCAGAACTAGAGCAAAAACAAAGCAAAAACCCAGAGAAAGAAATAATACACAGTGAGAAAAAGAAAGGAGGAACAGAGGAAAAAATCCAAAAACAGAGCAAAGACCGAAAAAAACCCAGAGCAAAACAGAGCAAAAAAATTTACACAGAGAGGGGAATCAGTTCTGCATTGCTTTCATCCCTGCAGAAAACAACCAAAACAAAATCAGTATCCACAGAAGCCGGCACCTTCGTTCATTTCCTTCATTATCTCAAAATCTGCTAAAAAAAAAACAAAAGCAGACCGTGGGCACAGGAGCAAAAAGGGAAAGCAGAAGGAAAGGTATCAAGCAGGCAAAAGTCACCAACAGCCGTTCCAGCCAGAGCTTCGCCATCGTCTCCAACGCCTCTAACAGAACAGGTACGCGGTTTCTTCTTCTCACATTATTTCAGTTGGCATTTACACTGTGCAAGTGAATTTTAATTCACTTGCCGGTCTTCTTTCTCTGGCGTCGCGTTAGAGCACGCGTGTTGCTTTCGGCTCAGACCACCGCTTGGGTCGGTCGCTGGCTAAGGCCGTTGGGTTTAGCCCGCCCATATGAATATTCTTATGGCCCAAACAAAAAACAAAAAAAAATAGAAAAATAAAAAAGTAGAAAGAAATAATAAATAAAAAAATATGTATGCATGAATAAAAATAATGTAAATTTATTGGTTTATTCATCGGCGCTTGAGTCGAGAATAAAAATATCGGTTTAAATTTATATTATTTCTATTCGTTGTATTTTATTTTATTTAGATGAATAAAAATAATGTAAATTTATTGGTTTATTTATTGACGCCAGAGTCAGGAATAAAAATACCGGTTTAAATTTATATTATTTTTATTCGTTGTATTTTATTTTATTTAGCTAGAAAAATAAAAAATATGTGCATGCGTAAAAATAAATTTATTATTATTTATTTATTCACTGGTGTTATAGTCAGGAATAAAAAAAATATTGATCTAATTTATTATATAGCTACGTAATATTTACCAACGCCGTAGTTGGAAATATCCGTAGTTGAATATTCACTGGCGCCAGAGTCAGGAATATTATAAGCAAATTTCATAGCATAAATTAATAAACATTTAGCAATTTAAGATGAAACTAGCAATGCAGCCTGCCTCAGGCAGGACGTTTAAGGGGTGATAATATCTTTCATTTTACGTAACCAGTCCCGAACCATAGAATCTCTATTGACCAGTTAGGGTTCCTAGTGACCATAATACTAGGTGGCGACTCCTTAAACAAAGACCATTCCCCATTAAAGAACAGGATGCCAGAAATCCGTTCTTTTCCAAAGATTTAATTTTTAAGGCCGCTGCGATGTCAGGCACGACAGAATGGCAACTCCGCTGGGGACTAATGGACTAAGCTTTGCCTTTTGTTTGTTAATTGCTATAATGTTTGTTACGTTGTGTTTATTTGTTTATTTTTTCCTGCATTTTACTGCTTTAGCATGCATCCTTGTTTATATTGTCGTGCATCACGTTAAAAGCACACACCTTATAACCTAGGATAAGTGGGAGAGTAACGGTACCCCAATGGTTTTAGCCTGGGTAAGACTCGTGAAACCATCCAACTCTCGCTTGATTGTTTACTTGGAAGTGGTTGATATGCCAAACTGATATTACTCAGGGCCTCTATCTTCACACTACTTGTAAGTCTCATATCAACCTTTTCAAGGACGATCACTGAGCATGCGAGAGACCCATTTGAAACTAGATAATGACCAACCCCTTGATGCACTCAACAATTAGGATCTTTCTATTAGGTTGTCATCCCGTGAAGGGCGTGCCCGCATTTCATACGCATTTTTAATTGAATCAACATTTTTGCATAAATTGCATGATTTACATTTACAGGTTGAAATATAGGTTCCCCATTGAAACCTACATATAATAATCATTTGAGGAAAAAAAAATGGAAAACGAAGAAAGAGCCCAGTTGGAAGCCCAACATCAAAAAGAGGTGGACAATCTTAAGGAAGAAGTCACAAGGATTACTAGTCTACTCGAGCAGGTCTTGAGAAATAAATCCGGAAAAGCAACACTTATAGCTCAGCCTGAAGATATGCATGTAACTCATTTCGATCCACAGAATCTGGGGGCAAATAGGGTGTCATCTGAATTTCAACAACCTATGCATTTCCAGCCAGCATACCCTGCGAGAGTTTCGTCCACCATTGATTCTATAGAGAAGGAATATCAAAAAGGCAATGTGGTAAAAGAAGATGATCTGAACAAATTCATTGCCCTAGAGCAAAGGATGAGGGCATTTGAGGGAATTCACCTATATGATCCTATAAAGGCTGTTGAGATGTGTTTGGTGCCCAACGTTGTCATTCCTAAAAATTTTAGAGTGCCCGAATTTGTTAAATATACGGGAACTCAATGTCCTATAACTCATCTCAAAGCATCTTTGCAACAAAATGGCTGAGGTGGTTGATAATGAGAAACTGCTGATTCATTTCTTTCAAGACAGTCTGAGTAATGTTGCCCTTACTTGGTATATGCGGTTGGATAATACCAAGGTTAAAAAATGGAAGGATTTAGTGGATGCCTTTATGAGACAATATAAGTTCAATATAGACGTGGGCCCTGATCGGTTAAGCTTGCAAGCTATGGAGAAGGACAACAAGGAGTCCATAAGGGAATACGCCCGGAGATGGAGTGAGGTAGCTGCACAAGTTAATCCTCCCATGTTGGAAAAAGAGATGATCAGTTTATTTTCCAACACCTTTAAAGCTCCGTACTTTGAATACTTGGTTAGAAGCTCTGCACAACATTTCACTGACCTGGTTGTTGTAGCTGAGAGGATTGAACAAGCCATTGGGTTAGGTAAGATTGCTAACCCAATTGAGAAGAACGGTTTCAATGAAAAAGGAAAGGACACTGAAGGTGGTTGCCAAGACACTTATCGTTCCTATAGCTAATTACTTCACGCCAACTCTTAGAAATCAACTATCTTGAAGATAAAACTATGGTGATATTAGGTCAAGAATGATCCACATATGACTTCAATTGACTACTGAAAAAATGCCCTTGTCAAGGAGAATGAATGATTCCAGAAATTCCAATTAATGATTGCTAAATGTTTAGCCCTTTTTATGTTATCATGCCAGTATTCATAGCTCAAGATGTTGTCTTAAGTTCTTTGTTATTGAACTTATTTTCCAAAGGTTTAATGAAAATAATGAGTTTGTCATTCAATCGTGTTTACGACCAAGCATTATCATTTTTCTGAGAGAGTTTTCTTATAAAGACTCACAAACACATCTTTGAAGCCTTGTGCGATCTCATAGACGCAATTTGTCTCTTTTACCAAAACCAATTTTCTTATTGGACTTTTGAAAAAAATTGATCTTGCATTTTGATTCCGAAAATAATTTGATGTTTATTCAAAAACCATATTTTTAACATTCTACTTGTAGAATGACAAGTGAATCAAGCAACTCCATCATTGAGGTGACTAAATCATGTTGGTCCAACCTCATATGTCCCTATTAATTTTCTAGGAAAACATCCTAGTTAGCACCTCAAATTATTCTAAGCCATTTTTATTGTATGTCAAGTACAATATCACCTTTTCCCATTATTCTAATTTGCATTTAAGATACAATTTCACGTTCCTACTATCATTATGCATCCAACCTAAATGTTTTTTATTTTCCTTTTCACCACTTATCAACTAAAGCACTACATATGGAACCCTTTTAATTTTCACACTCCTAGTTAATTTCCTAACATCACAACATCATTAATAACCCTAAAAATTTACACAATCTACCAATTCTTATACTTTCACATTTTCAAAATAACCCAAGATTTTTATCTTACCAATAACATTTAATCATAATAATCACTACAAGAAATTCTTCTAAAACCAACGGAATTACCGACGGAATAATTTTATCGGTACATTGTGGTGATAAATACGGACGGGTACTATTTTGTCTGTACTTCGGTCGGTATGTATCGATGGAATAATGCGATCGGTATATATCGATGGAATTGCAGATGGAATATATAGAATTTAAAAAAAAAAGACGGTTCGCTGACGTGGAAGTTTTTGCGGGCGATTACCGATGGAATCACCAAAGGATTCAAACTGGGATCTCTATACAGTGACGTGACCAATTCTCCATCAGAAATGTCGACGGAACCACTAACAGCATGAGTTCGTCGGTGATTCCATCAGCAAAAGTTAATATATCACAACTCTGCCGATTATCTCCTCCCATATTTCTCCTTCTTCTTCCCCATCCTAACTCTCCCCTCCTAATCTGCAAAAAACCACCCAAAAAAAAAATTCCCCTCTTCTCAATACAATCATATTTCTTTAAGTTTTGTGGTTGCAACATCCATGTTCTGATTTGTTGTGGATTTTATTATTTTTTGTAAGTAAATCTATCTTTTTTTAAAATTTTAACATTTAAATGTCAATTTTATTGTTTTTTTAGTATATGTATTTTGTTAGTGTATGTACATATTTTATTGTTATTTTTCAAACAAACTTGTAGTATGAATGTATAATTTTGTACTTGTTATGGTTTGTTTTAGATTTTGTAAAATTGTATTTGTTTGTAAATTATTGAAGCTTTGTTGAATTACCAAATTAAATGTGTTGTGGTAAAATAATTAATAACTTGTTTAACGGGTCTGTTTTAATTTTTATCAATGCCATTGTGGAGTTGTAATTTCTGTAAATTTATATGTATAAATTTGTATGGACGTTGATAATTGATAATGAATATTTATGAGAAGTTTTAATTAGTTTGTTGGATAATCTCGAGGTAAATCAATATTTTTGCAAATTTATTTACATAACATAGTTAATTAATACATGTTGTCATCATAATTTTATAGAGGTTCGATAGAAGTCATGGATGATCATTCATGGATGTATTGAGATTCACCCCAAGGATTGCAGAATATGGATTATTGTGACGAGGTTCAGGGTTTTATTAATTTCGCAACATCTATTCCCATAAATTTTACTAAAGACGGTATTAGGTGTCCATGCAAGAAATGTCAAAATAAAAAGTATTTGTATCTAGATGTTGTAATGGTGCATCTTCTACACAAAGGGTTCATGGAGGATTACCTGTGTTGGTATGCACACAAAGCATGAGAGAAAGGGTGGTTAGGTCAACTTCTAGTGCTAGCAACGTGCATGGAGTTGCAAATGACAACAGTAATCCTTACAGGAATATGGTTATGGATGCAATGAGAATGAATCAAGGTAATGTCAGTAAATATGCAATCGTAGAAGAAAAACCTAATGCAGATGTAGCTAGGTTTTTTTTATCTATTCAAAGATTCTGACGAACCATTATGGGATGGATGCACGAACCACAATAAATTATCACCCGTAGCATAGGTGTTCACCATCAAGTCAGATCACAGGTTGAGTGAGGTCGGGTACGATAAAATTATCAAAAGGGCAAAAAGCATTTTACTTGAAGGGAACAAGCTAAAATAGAACTTCTATGTTGCAAAGTCCATGATGAAACCCCTTGGTTTAGGATACCAAAAAATTGACATGTGCCCTAACTTTTGCATGTTATACTGCCTTGAAAATGCTGAGCTGACTGAGTGCATGACATGTGAGCATTCTCATTACAAACCCAGAACTGGTAGGGGAAAGACTCTCGTGGCATATAAAAAACTTAAATACTTCCCAATCACACCTAGACTGCAGAGGTTCTTCATGTCACTAAGGACTGCTGAGCACATGACATGGCACCAATCACATGATGCGGTTGATAGAGTGATGGTGCATCCTTCTAACGGCGAAGCATGGAAACACTTAAACAATGTGCATCCTCACTTTTCAGTTGAATCAAGGAACGTGCGTCTTGGGTTGTGTACAGACAGATTCAACTCATTCGGGTCATTTACTGCTCATTCTTGATAGATTGATGGTGCATCCTTCTAACGGCGAGGCAGGAGTTCATGTTTTTATCTACTGTCATACTCGGTCCGAGCAACCCGGGCTGGAATATAGATGTTTGTCTTCAACCGTTGATTGATGAGTTGACGCAGTTGTGGTCCTCTAGAACTTTGACTTCTGATATATCGAGGAAACAAAATTTTGTTATGAGGGTGGCTTTAAAGTGGACTATCAATGATTTTCCAGCTTATGGAATGGTTTCTGGTTGGAGCACGCATGGAAAACTAGCATGTCCATACTGCATGGAAAACAATAAGGCATTTACGCGAACAAACAGAGGTAAAGCTTCTTTTTTTTTACTATCATCATCGTTTCTTGCCACCAAATCACAGGTACAGAAAGAACAGAAAGGATTTTTTTGTTGGCAGAGTTGAAAATGATGTTAGTGAGTTGATTGAACCATATCGAGTTGCTCTTTCGATTGACTTGGAAGAAAATTTAAATTTTCGTGTTTTCGATGATAGTCATGTTGATGTTGATACAAAGAAGTTGAATGTTGTTTTAAGCTCTAGGGGACAAGCAAATGTTGACAAAGATGATGATATCCATATTAAAGATTGCGATGGAGCTGATGATTATTCAATTGACGACAAAGAAGAAGAAAATTCTGACTAACTATTAGAATCATGGAAAGTGTAAAGCATTTTTTTATAATATAATATATATTATGGATGATATTTTGTAACACGAAATATTTATTTTATAAGTGTTAACTGTTGTTATTATTTTGTGCGATGGACAGTTAGTAATTCAAGTGTTTGCAGGAAGGTAAATAGGCAATACAAATATAATCTTTCATGCACAATGCACGATCACCGACATCTATACCAACAGATTACACGTCTGTCGACATTTCACAGAGAGTTGTATAAATGTTTACTAGAAATGACACTATCACCGACATCTCTACCGACGGATACAGTCCATCGGCATTTCATAGAGAGTTGCAAACATATTTACTAGAAATGCCACTATCACTAACGTCGATACCGACGAATAGAGGTTGTCGGCATTTGTCAACTCAGTTCACAATTACTGACAAAATCACCGATGAACTATGCGAATTCCAAAGGGTGGGTAATTAATGCTTCTCTTACCACGTACACTTGCCAACGGACTGCAAAAATTATGGAGGGTAATTAAAAAAATTTACTGCGAAATTCAAAATTTGCCGATGGATTTTTAAAAATTCACTGATGTAATAATTAAAAATAATATTATTTAAATTAACCATCAGGGATTCTGTCGGTAAAATTGCGCTATAAATCCCAGCGACCACCCCTTCAGTTTATTTTTTCATCTGTTTCGTTTCAAAGCTTTCATTTTTGTTTTTTGTTTTCCCTCTCATTTGCTTCAAAACTGTTGTTTGTTACTTGTAATCTCTAGTTCTCTCTTCAGAAAATTAAAAGGTATGTATTTCCATTTAATATGCTTAATGATTTTATTTTTTTATATTTTCTTTGTTTTAGTTATTGTTATTTTTGTTGTGTTTTTTGTTTTGGTGTGTTTTTATAATATAGATAAAGTCTTGAAATAAACACATTATTAAGGCAAGCACTTTCATTCCTAAAGTCTATAGTTTTTTTTGTTAATTTGTTGAATATATTTTATTGTTTGTATTGCCATAATAATTGAATACTTTGTTGAATTTTAACTGTTATTGTTGAATTTAACTTGTCGCTCACATATGGTCGCAACTAGTTTTTCTAGCAGTAAGAATGACATGTCCTTAGGTGCAGATCAATAAGAGGCACCTGCGCCGACTCGCAATGTTGCCTCTTCCAGTGCGATTTCACCGCAGAATCAATTCACCTGTAAGTATGAGACACATTAGAAGGACGACCTTTCAATATAAGTTCGTTTTGGTTTTTTTTTAATTATAACATAATTTATGAACAACTAATCAATATTTCATTAATTTAATTTATTTTCAAGTTCACAAACATTGAGGCTGCCCGAGAAATATCATCGGTGTTTAAATCGTCAATGGAGATTTCATTATTTTAATGGAGTTAGGTTTCCAGACATCCTGAATGGACACCTTATATCGATGCATGATTTGGAAATTTGAGGTTGGTGTTAATTTCTAATTTTCAGCTTATTTTTACTAGATTATTATTATAATTGTAAATAAATTATTTTTTTTATTTTAAATAAATTATTTATACACAACACAAATTCGACTGGGACAGCGCGCTTGACAATGTTGTGAGGAAGGGTGTGGGAAAATCACATGCGGCAACTAGGTAATATCGAAAACAATACAATATTTTTTTAAAAAAATATATTTTTAAAAATCTAATTTATCACTATAGAAGTAGGTTGCGTGATTTTTGGTACGAAGCACAAAAAAAGGCCAAAACAAACACGAGAGATAACGGTCTCGAAGGCTAAAACGACGTGGCGGTTTGGAGGGATTTCAAACCTCTATACATCCTGGGAGATATATGGCCGCAATATATTGAGCACGTGACGTCTAAGTGGTTCACACGATGCTCACAGTCTGTTGCTGGCAATCAGAACCGGCAAATTCATTGTTCGGTGACAACGCACACCGGCAGCTCCATTCTATTTGCTGCACATGCGAAATGGATGGTAAGATTAATTTAAATGATATATATCATTAATTAATTTGTTGTTACTTAATTAATTATTTTTCTTACAAGCTACGCCTCTTAGACGTGAGCCGAGCCTAATGGAGTTGTTTGTAGAGACACATGTACAAAGTGAAGACTGCCAAAAAGGGATGCAACAGTTCGTTGACAACCACGCTCAACACTTTATGGTATGTTTGTTCAACCATTTTATTTCATAAGTTATTATTTTTATTGACTTGAATATGTTGATTTCTTTTTTCATTTTCAGGAGACTTATAATAGCCAGTTGAGGGAGAGATATGGGGACGATCCTTCAATCTATTCGGATTTTGACCCGAATTTATGGATGGAGGTAGGATCGTCCAGTGGACCCGATAAAAATCGAGTGTACGGGCTCTCCAACACTAATGTCGATAACTTGCGGGTAGCTCGTAGTGTCTCAACCATTGGGAGCTCCCAGTCAGTATCGAGCACCCAATCTGAGGAGATCGTGGCCTTGAAACAACACACGACTCATCTCACCGAACAATACGATCAATTATCAGCGAATTATAAACAACACACGACTCATCTCACCGAACAATACGAGCAACTTGGCGAATTATGAACAACTCCATCAAACGGTCATGAACATTACATCACAGAAGGATGATACATGTGCGCCCCCTTTTTGGCCGTATGGTCCTGGGAACAACCAGTCTCCTCCTCCTCCAGCTCCGTCATTGTTCTAGTTTAATATTTTTTTGGAAACACATTAAATTTGTAATGAATATTATTTAACTTTATTTTTTTATTTTTGATGTTTAATAAAATTTTATTTGCATAATTGGTCTTTTTACTATTAATTTATATAATTGTATATTATTTATTCTAAATAATTTTTAAAAAAATCTAAAAAACACCACCGACGGATTTACTAACGAAATGTCTCCATCAGCATTTTATCGAGAGTTGAGAAATATTTACTAAAAATGCCACAATCACCAACGCCATCACAGACGGATAAAGTCTGTCAGCACTTTACCGAGAGTTGAGAAATATTTACTAAAAATACCACAATCACAGATGCCTTCACAGACGGATAAAGTTCGTCAGCATTTTACCGAGAGTTTAAAAATATTTACTGGATATGCCATTATTACCGACGGAATATATCCATCGGTATATTTCTAGCAAGAATGTTTTTTTTGCGCACATTTTCCATCTGTAAAACCATCAGTAATTTTTTTTTCCAACAGACTTAGCGACGGAATGTGGGATGACCAACGAAAGACATGCCGACAGACACTTGCTATCGGTGATTTATTAGGCAAAAAATTTACCGACGAAGTCTGAATCTCACACCGACGGATTCGGTCCATTGAAAAAACTGTGAGTTCTCGTAGTGAATATCATTTAAAATACAACAAATTATGATTTTACATTCATAATAGTATGACTCGTAGAGGATAGAACCATGAACCTACATTCATCTACAAATACATTATGATTTTACACTAATTTTATTATTATTATTATTATTATTATTATTATTATTATTATTATTATTATTGCTACGTACGTACTACTACTATTTATGATGCGGAGCCATTCCAATTAAATGAAAAAGGAAAGAATATTTATGACGTGGAGCCATTCAAATTAAATGAAAAGGGAAAGAAAGAAACCTACCTTTAGTGAAAATCAGACTGTAAGGTACAGAGATATACATATTTACAATGCATTACGCCCCACCACGCTTTTAGATGGGATTCATGCATTTTCACGTCAGTAGAGGAGATACCAAACACAAACCAGGAAGAACAATTATTTTTTTCTTTTTCTTTTTCTTTTTACTACTTTCTATATTTTCATTTTCTCCATTTAATTAAATTACATGACCAAATCATTTCACATCGTAATATTTCAACAAATCTCAAACGTTTACAACATCTTTTTTTTTTTTTGGATTCGAGGAAACCTCACTCCCCGGAAAGCGCACTTTGTAGATCCAGGTGAGGGAGTAAAACCCCGGCATTTGTGATTGTTTTGCAACATCACCAAAACATCAAAAATCAATGCAATTCAATCCAATTTCTACATTTTCTTCATTTACATACATGACAACAATAATTAACCTTTAGTAATTCACATTATGGTATTCAACAAGTCTTATGAAACCTTCCTCGACATCCTTGAAACATCGTCAATCAACCCAATTTAAATCAAATTCCCCAATAATGGTTTGCTTTAATTAAAGTCTTAATTTCCTCTAATATGGTTTTTAATTTCTTCAATTAATTTCTTAATCATGTAATTCAACCCACAATTAACTAATAATTAACATCATTTCATAATTTCATTCACAAAATATATAAACCCTAAATTTTACAATTTGAGGGATTTTCAATCCCCCGTCAATAATCAAGAATAAAAATGGATTTAAATGAAAGAGAAACTCTTCCCACAACTAGTTAATTCATCCAATAAAGGAAGCCTTTTAAATTCAATTCTAAAGATTTCTCCCTTTTCTTCTAATTTGATCATCTTCTCTCTATATATATCCTCCAACTCCCATCTCTCTCTCTCTCTCTCTCTCTCTCTCTCTCTCTCTCTCTCTCTCTCACACACACACACAATTCTCTGCTTTTTTTTAGTTTATTTCTAGGATTTCATGTAACTTACACTCTTCCCATAATTAAATTAAGAGAAAATAGAGGAATTTTAGGACAAGAAGAACAAAATTTTCCCAATTCTTTCTCTTGATTCGCGAAAACACAATATCTTGAAAAGCCAAACTTGTGGTTTGGGTTTTTCTTCATATAGCTTTCATGTGACTTGGCATTTTATAGATCCGTAAAACAAAACAATGAAACCTAGACGATTTTAGGCGGCACAATTGCTTTCAAATGCGCAGCGGTTACCGGAGGACTAAGGGCAGCAGCAATTGGTTTTTCTTCATATAGCTTTCCTGTGACCAGTGACCTGGCTTTATAGATACGTAAAACAAAACAATGAAAGCTAGACGATTTTAGACGAAGCAATTGCTTTCAAGTGCGCAGCGGTTACCGGAGGACTAAGGGCAGCAGCAATTGGTTTTTCTTCATATAGCTTTCATGTGACCAGTGACCAGTGACCTGGCTTTACAGATACATAAAACAAAACAATGAAAGCTAGACGATTTTAGACGAAGCAATTGCTTTCAAGTGCGCAGCGGTTACAGGAAGACTCGGGCGCGCAGCAGCAATTTTATCATTCTTAGAAGTATATAACTAGATTTTTAACCCGCGGGTGGGGTTAAATTTTTTTTAACAAAATAAAATATTTAAATATTGCTATTTTTTTTAGTGGAAAAAAATTTAAATTGTGTAGGGTTAACTCGATGTGATCCAGTTGACTTTGCGGGTCGAAAACAACCCGGACGACTCGTAAAAACATAGTTTGATTAAAAAAAAATTTAAGATGATATTTTTTTTAATATGAAAATAACAATATATTACAATGACTTGGGTCAACTCGGATTAACATGTCAAATATGTGACCCGGATTATAAGACCATAATAACCCCATAGAAAACAAATAAAACAATTACAAAGCCTAATTTTCAATCAATAATGTTGAATGTTGAAATTGAAAAAAAATCAATTAAAAAAAGGACCTAAAAAATGACCCAAGTTAACCTATTAAACTCATACCTCAGATTATAAGACTAAGATAACCCTATAGAAAAAAAATTGAAACAAATTATGAAGTTCAATTCACAATCAGTTCAATGTTGAAGGATGAAACTAGAAAAAAATCAATTAAAAAAAGAACATAAACCCAAGTCAATTCACTAAACCAATTACCCGAGTCATGAGACTAAGATAACCTCACAAAAAAAATTATCTAGTTTAACACATATTAACTTGTCAAATTCATTATTCTAGTTACGAGAGTGAGATATCTTCATAAAAAGCAAATGAAAACAAATTATGAAACTCAATTCTTAATCAATCATATTGGACCCGATATTGAACGATGAAATTGTTTTATTAAAAAATGACACAAAAATGAGCCAAATTAGTATATGTTAACTCATTAAGCACTATTCACAGGTCACAAGGTCAAAATAACCTCATAAAAATCAAACCGAAATAAATTATTAAACCTAATTTTCAATCAAACATGCACATTATTAAATGATGAAATTGAAAAAAAAATCAATTTAAAAAAAGAAATTTAAGTCAACTGGATTAATCAGCCACGCCCGTAATTATCGCATGCTTTATCCTTGAATCTATGAATTTTATTGTTTAGTTTATTATTTGGTTATTATAATTTTAATGCAACTTTCATTAAATTACCTAAGATATTAAATTTAATTAAAATTTTATATTTATGATAAATCATATCTAGTTAAACGAAACTCACTTATTAAAAGGGGCAGCCACGAATCTCGAACGGGACTAGTCTCACCCTTTAAAAGGGTGTGAGGATACTCAAATAAAAACAAAAAAAAATTACTTGAACTTTCAACCATCATTTATGACAAAAATATGTGATGGACTTTGAGTCTTTGGAATCACAACGGGAGAAAAGTGAGACCCTTGTGTCATTTCCGTTTCAGAAAAGCTCTGGTGAGAAACTCCGCAGTATCTAAGCTTGTCTCTTACCAATCAACCTGTAAATTAATACCAAAACGTTAGTTATGCTGTAATCAGAAGTGATTAATGTGAAAAGCTCTCTTCAATGGGAAGATTTTTAGTGATCTTTGTATGCTGTTTCTTATTCTTCATCTTAACCAACTCCATCACACCAGCTATTATCAATCCAAGCCACTCCATAAGAGATGGTGAGACTCTACTTTCGGATGGCGGAAGCTTCGAATTAGGATTTTTCAGTCCTGCAAATTCGTCAAACCGATACTTGGGTTTATGGTTTACGAATTCTCCTCAGACGGTTTTTTGGGTAGCAAATAGAGAAATTCCACTTTCCAATAGTTTGGGAGTCCTGAATATCACCAGCGAAGGGATACTTATCATATACAGTAGCACCAAAGATATTGTCTGGTCGTCGAATTCGTCAAGAACTGCAGAGAATCCAGTCGCAGAGCTCTTGGAGACAGGAAATCTTGTTGTAAGAGAAGAAAATGATAACGACACTGCCAACTTTCTGTGGCAGAGTTTTGACTATCCTTGTGACACCTTGCTGCCAGGAATGAAACTGGGAATCAACTTTGTAACTCGGCTTGAAAGCTTTCTGTCATCCTGGAAGAGCTCAGAAGATCCTACTCGAGGTGAATTTTCTTTCCTTCTAGATCCTAACGGGTATCCGCAGCTAGTTTTGAAGAAGGGGAATAAAACACAAGTTAGAATTGGGTCATGGAATGGCATACGTTTTGCTGCAGAAATAATTCCGAAACCTGATTCAATTTCAACAGATGATTTTGTGCTCAACGAAAAGGAGGGATATTTCGTTTTTGGGAACACAAGCTTAGGTTTTCCGAGGCTTCAACTAACTCCATGGGGTATTCCACAGCGCTCAATATGGAATGATCGAACACATAAATGGGACTTTGTTGAAATTGCCCAGCTTGATATATGTGCACAGTATTCTGTTTGCGGTCCAAATGCTTACTGCCAGTTCAATAATTCTCCTATATGCGCATGCCTGGATGGATTCATGCCCAAGTCTCCACGCGATTGGAAGTTGTCAAATTGGTCTGGTGGGTGTGCTCGAAGGACTCCTTGCAGTGACAATGATCGCTTTCAAAATTATTCACGGATGAAATTGCCTGACACATCTTCTTCCTGGTATAATAAAAGCACTGGTCTCGGGGAATGTAAGGGAATATGTTTGAAGAACTGCTCCTGCACTGCATATGCAAATTTAGATGTCAGAGGAGGTGGAAGTGGCTGCCTGATTTGGTTTGGCGGCCTCATTGATACAATTAGGTCAAAAGGGGATGGACAAGACCTTTATGTCAGGATTGCGGTTTCAGAATTAGGTATGCCTCTTATTAATCGAATGAATACTGATTTTTTAATAGTCTCCATTGTTTGTTCTTAGGCCAGTGAAAACACTTCATAGGAATCATTTAAAAAAGGTATAGAATTGGTTTCCCTGCAGTATTGTGAGCACCTTTAGGTTGATTTTTGGCATATGAATCTTTTCTATACTTGCGGAAGTTAAAAGACATAAACAAACATAGAATACAATAATTTGATTGTCTGTTTGACCTCCTTATATGAATGCCATGCAAGTAATCTACCATATCTGTAGCAATATCCCATCCATACTTAAGAAGGATCCTATCCATAGATTTTATCTCAATGGAAATCAGTTGGTGGTCCAGTTATGAGACCTGTTATAAGTGAACTCACCTGTCGCAATGCAATATCCCAATGTTTCAGCTTATCTTCGACTAGGCTTCGCAGTAAGTTGTCAAGATTATGATGAATCATCTTTGTTTAACCATGTGTTTGAGGATGATAAACCTACTAAAGTTCAACTGACTACCCATGTTTTCCCCACAAGCTCTTTTAGAAATTACTCATTAACTTTACATTTTTATTCAAAGTGATGGATCTAGGAATGCCATGCAAACAAACCACCTCATTAAAGTTAAAGTTGGGCTCCCCAAGATGCATTCATGGTCTTTCCATGGCCATTTTCAAGAACTTGTCAACGACAACAAAAATAGAGTTCGTGACTCATTGTGGATGGGGTAAACCTAATACAAAATTCATGCAGAATTGGTAATATGGTGTACGATCCATCATTCGATAAGGTCTCCTTGGATCTCTCACAAACAACACACTTCTTGACAAAATTGAAAATCTGACTTGGCAATTTAGGCCACTAATAATATGCCAGAGCCAATGTCTTAACCCATTTGAAATGCCCCTTACAAAGTCATTCACAAATGATATGCTTATGTAAAGAACAAATTGGAATATATAAATGTAAACCATGAAAAAGATAATCATTCACAAGTATAAAGTTTACCTCCCTCTGATAACTCAGCATAAATCTTCCTAAATGAGAAATCACTTAAATATAGCTCGCAGAAAATATTAAATCCTGACACATTTATGCGTATAGTGCTAAGCAAGGTAACCCACCTACCGAGAGCATCAACCACCTTATTTAGGTTGCTTAATTGATGTTTTAATGAAAAGGTAATCTCTTGTAAAAACAACACTCACTTTACATGTCGAGGGCTCAGCTTATGTTGCCCATTTATGTACTTTAGAGTTTCATGATTTGTAATTAAAATAAACTCCTTTTTTTACAAGGTAGTGCCTCCAATGTTTTAGAATATGAACAATAGCATAAAACTCCAAATCATATCAGGAATGGTTTTTCTTCGAGCTGTATAGTTTCTCATTAAAGAAGGCGATTAGGTGTCCATCCTAACTAAGAACTCCCCCAATACCTATCCTAGAAGCATCACAGTTTATTTCAAATAGTTTCTCAAAGTCCGGTAATGCCAATATTGTAGCTTTAGTCATTTTTTGCTTTACCATCTGAAAATTGGTTTTAGCTTCATATGTCCGTTGGAAAGGTATATCCCTTTAGGCACTCTATAATGGGTGCAATAAGAGAATTGAAGTTTTTGATAAACTTTCTATAAAAATATGCAAGGTCGTGAAAACTCCAAACATCGTGAATGCTTCTCGATGTTGGCCACTCCACAATTGTAAAAATCTTATATTGATCAACCTGAACACCATCAACAGACACAATAAAGCAAAAAGAAAAAAGCAACTATATCAGTAAAGAATTTACACTTCTATTGGTTGACACATAATTGTTCCTTGCATAAAGTATTAAAAATATATAGGTCATAGGTGCTCCAAATAAGACTTCAGAGTATAACTATAAATTAGAATGTCATTGAAATAAACTATAACAAATCTACCCATAAGTGACCTCAATATATTATATAGGAACCTTATAAAAGTGCTGAGAGCATTGTGCAAACCAAATGGCATAATCATCCACTCATATAACCCATTGTGAGTTTTGAAGGTTGTCTTCTATTCATGTCCTAATTTGATTTTGATATGATGATATCAACTCTTGAGGTCAATTTTGGAGCATACTTTAGACCTTGTTAATTAGTCTAACATGTCATTAAAAAGCGGAATGGGAACGTGTATTTTACTATGATCTGGATGATGGTGTGGTTGTCTACACACAAACATCATGACTCATCCTTCCAAAAGTATATAATTCAATGGTTGAATAAAAGGTTATGGTCTTTTTAAGCTATTATTTTGGCCTGGAGCTTCCATAATTCCTCTTAGGCCTACAAATAATCTATTAGGCCATCCACATAATCTATCTATGACAAATTCTCATCTAATATGATAGATCTATACCTAACTAATCAGAATCACTTGTTATTTCAAGCCAGACTACATCACTTTTCATTCATCAAAACTAGAAACTAGAAAGCGTCGTTTCTTTAGATCCATCTTCCTATCTTAACATGCTCTAAAATTTCACTTCTCCTAATTTCCATTTCGAGAATAGCCCTCAGCACTGAAAAAAATTACAAGATTTTATTCAACTTCTATTTAACAAGTGATGTTGAACTAAAAGAATGCGTCCACTAACAATTCCTCTTTGCTTGCAGAAAATGTTGAGAAAAAAAGACCCCTCGATAAGAAGAAGCAAGCAGTAATAATTGTTAGCTCTGTCATATCGGTTCTAGGTTTGCTGATACTAGGAGTTGTCTCTTACACAAGGAAAACATATCTCAGAAATAATGACAACAGCGAAGAGAGGAAAGAAGACATGGAGTTACCTATATATGATTTGAACGCGATAGCACGTGCCACTAATAATTTCTCTAGCATGAACAAGCTGGGAGAAGGCGGTTTTGGACCAGTATTCAAGGTGAATAGAACTCTGCTACTTGTGCAAACAATATGGTAATATTAAATTAAGTTCTGTTGATTATTTGTGATTTAGGGTACATTGGTAGATGGACAAGAAATAGCAGTGAAAAGGCTCTCCAAAAGTTCTGGGCAAGGAATGGACGAGTTCAAGAATGAAGTTGTGTTAATTGCTAAACTTCAGCACCGCAACCTTGTGAAGCTTCTCGGTTTTTGCATCCATAAAGATGAAAAAATGTTAATCTATGAATACATGCCAAACAAGAGCTTGGACTCCATTATTTTTGGTTTGAGCCTATACTGATCAATAGATAGCATGTTTTTTATATCATTTATCATTTATCAATTAATGCTTCTATAACAAGAGCTGGTGCTGGACTAACATGGTAGAGAAATTCAGCAGATTTAACCGGAAGGAAATTACTGAATTGGAGAAGGCGTATTCACATCATTGGAGGAATAGCTCGAGGGCTTGTTTATCTTCACCAAGACTCTAGACTGAGGATCATTCATAGAGACATTAAAGCCAGCAACATTTTACTGGATAATGAGCTAAACCCAAAAATTTCAGATTTTGGCCTTGCTCGATTGTTTGGTGGAGATCAAGTGGAGGCCAATACTAATAGGGTAGTTGGGACATAGTAAGTATTCTTAAACTGGCCACGTTATATTGCATTTATATGCTTTGAGAACTGATCTAGCCGATATTATTTTGCAGTGGATATATGTCTCCTGAGTACGCATTAGATGGACACTTCTCTGTGAAATCGGATGTCTTCAGTTTCGGTGTCCTAGTTCTGGAGATTGTGAGTGGAAAGAAAAACAGGGGATTTTGTCACCCAGACCAGAACCTTAACCTTCTTGGACATGTAAGCTTTCGTATAAACATGTTAATATATAATCGTGATGAAGAGTGCTGGTATCAAACTATCCAAAGAGGCACATCCAACAACATGCCGTAGCATTTTCCTTCTGGATACTATAGTTAACTGAATAAAGATATATTCATTGCTGTTATGCAAATCAGAATGATCCATCCACTGATACACTGTGTTGTTTTGGAAGGCATGGATTCTTTGGACCAAAGGAACACCATTGGACCTGATTGATGAAGGTTTGAGTGATTCGCGCAATCTAGCTGAACTTTTAAGATGCATTCATGTGGCTTTATTATGTGTGCAACAGCGACCAGAAGATAGACCAACCATGTCGACTGTGGTTGTAATGTTAGGCAGTGAGAATCCATTGCCTCAGCCTAAGCAGCCTGGTTTTTTTATGGGAAATAATCCACCAGCAAAGGACGGTTCATCAAACAACCATGAAGCTCATTCACTCAATGAGGTTAGTCTGACATCATTAGAGGCACGGTAGCCTATCGTCGATTGACAACGGAGTTGAAGCTAGAAAATTTCATGCTTTCAGATATGCAGTGACATCTGTTCCTGCTTTCTACCAGTCACACCATTCCACGACAGAGTGATTGGAGCTAAATGATTTCAATATTCGTCCTTCATTTCTATAGCTGTTTCGTTTGACAAGTCTTCCTGTGTAGCAAAGAGGATTGCACATTTGTTTTTCGTCTATTTTTTTCAGTTCTTGCTTGTCTAGTTAACTGCATATTATCAAGTCATTATCATATAGGATAACAGAAATCTTCTTCTTCTTCTTCTTCTTCTTCTTCTTATTATAATTATTATTATTAAATATTTTGGCATGCCTGTTTATTTTAAGCTTTCCTGTTGACTTGAGTCTTTGCTTTCCTACTCTAAAATCCCACCTCAAAGAAGCCAGTCAAATAAGAAACAGCGGAGAAAGCCATAAATGGCCCAATTTTTTTAATTTTTTCTTTAAAGTGGTCTAAAACCCCTCTAAATCAGTTTACTATTTATCAAAAGGAAATTAGGGCATGGAATACTAGCTCAAAAGACTTCACCGTTGCTTTCGTTTCGTAAAGAATGGAAGAAGAGGATTTTTGTAATTTATGCTTCCAGAAATGTAGTGACATCTGTTCTTGTAATGGTGGCCTAAGCTAGAAATAAATTATATATTACCTGTCTTATGGTGTTTATAGTTTAATTACAATGTCGTTTTTTAGGTTTATTCAATCACTTATCATCAACAGCATTTAAAATGATGAACAAACAAATATAAACATAACTCTGTCATGAACATACGTAATTGTCTGATAGTTTTTTATTTAAATTTGAATATAAATTATTTTACTTCAAATAGACACAACTCTTTGTTTTAATCAAACACGACTTTACTTTAAATTCAATTTCTCATTCACCCATTTTCTCACCTTCATGTAAATGAAAATTATCAAATCAAAATAAACATCGAAGCAGGCATGGGGGATATAGAGAGAACACTAGTAGAAAGTCTCTACATCACACGGAGTATCCTTTAACTTTGAATCTTACTTCGTGAAAATTATCGGATTCCTTTCGAAGGTAAACCCAAACCAAATCTTTTTTCTTGAATGATATTTGTTTTTTATGTTTGTTAGTTTGATCTTTGTACTTCTCATTTTGTTTAATGATTTGGTCACATTATTACCTCTGCATCTTCTTTATATTCTCAGCTTGAACTTTCACATCATAACTAAATTGATAGTCAGTAGGAATTAGAGCTAAATCCATGTTAGCTGGGGAGATATTTATGGATTCCAACATTAGAGGAAGTCTGTTTGTTTTCTTGTACAAATTATTGTCCGACTTAGAATAAGATTCTATGTAGAATAGGTTTTCTCACTGTCCTGTATATATAGTTGCTGAACAGATGAATAATACAAGAAGCAGAGAATATTTGACAGAGCAGAAACTCCTTAGTATATGTCTGTCATAATCAACATGGTATCAGAGCAGACCTGAAAAACAAACTTTTTACACTGTTCTTTCCTGCATCTCTCTTTGAACTTTGTATTCACAAATTTCCTCCTGCAAACAATGACAGAAAGAACGAAACTCAATTGTTCAAGTCACCTGAAAATTTACTTTTTCATAAATTTTATAATGCGAGATGGATAATTTTATTATTTTATTTTTATTGCCGATTTAACCGATATATATTGGAGGGAGAGAGAGTCGATCATGCCCCACTTGAATAAGCGTTGCAGGTAAGCTGGAGCCGGGAGAGGCCATAAAGGCTTTCATATTTCAAACTCCAAGTAGGTGGCTTTGGATTGTGGTGTGCGGCCAATCAAAGGTCCTAATCCTACTGCTAAAATAACAAATCACAATAAATGCAAACCCCACTGGCAATGAAGCAAAGATACAGGCCTTAATTCTTCGGCTAAAATTTAAAGAAATAATTGTTTAAAATTTATTTTTTATATATTTTTAAATCATTTTGATTTGTTAATATAAAAAATAATTTTTAAAAAATTAAAAATTATTATCATATCACCTTGATTTTAGCCCAAACAACAATGATAATAACCCATGCAATTTATTATAATTAGATTGTGTTTGGTTACAAGTTAAAAATTAAAAGTGTTGAGGGATGAATTGATTCAAGGGTATAAGAAACGGGTTTTGCCCGTATTTGGTCTTTGTACTCTTTGAATTATTTTGATCAAAGCTTCATCAAAGCTTCGTGGATTGAGCCCACATACTTTTCTTTCTTTCTTTCTTTTATCATCCATCTGTTATAAAATCGTTAGTTTGAATGACTACGTGAAATGTAAGATGAAAACCTTATCTAAGTATCTAGGTGTTCTACTAATAAAAGTTTGAGATTAAAAAATTTATTTTTTATGTAATCTCAGATTTAAACTTTATAGTTACTTATATGATGGACACTGGAGGCTTACATGGTCGTTAACTTCAGGATCTGTGACATTAGTCGAGGTGCGCGCAAGTTGGTCCGAACATCCACATTAAATAAATAAAAAAAACCTCATCTTGAATACGTGGCACATATCTGTTACCAATTAAATCTATTTAGGATTGAAATTTTGACAAGACAACAACGAAGACTCTATATTACAATAAAATGATGTAATACCTTTAATCTATTACATGACTTTCTAGCTATTTGGGTGGTGTACAAGAGGTTGTCGGCTATTAAACACTGCTTTTCAAGGATATATTTCAAAGCTCTCGGCGGGCCCAATACAAATGCAGCGGAGTGTGGCGTTAATTGTTGCTGTTTTTATGTTTTGAAAATATTTTTAAAAATTTTAAATGTTTTAAATTTTTATTTATTTTAAATTAATATTTTTTTGATATTTTTAAATAATTTTAATATGCTGATATTTAAAATAATTTTTAAAAATAAAAAATATTATTTTAATATATTTTTAAATAAAAAACACTTTAAAAAATAATTGTTATTACACTTCTAAACACCTGTTAAACATGCATTGAGTTTGGTGTTTTTTTTTCTTTTTTATTTTTTAATTTTGTATCTGTCCTTTTAATAAATCAAATCAGGTTTTGTAATTTATTTTTTTATTTATATTTGATTTGTATTCTTTTAATTATTATTTTTTTAATAAATTATGAAATGATAAATACTTTTTTAATTTCACCATCTTTTAATTTTTAGCCTGATTCCTATTATTTTGATTATTATTTTTTTAATAAGCTACGCTCATAATTATTCTTCAATTTCACCTTCTTTTATTTTTTTTTATCTTTTAAATTTAAATCTCATTCTTTTGGTTGCTATTTATTTTGTTTGGAATCATTTTTTAAGTTGTATTTTTTTTAACAATTTCATACTTTATTGTTTTTTTCTTTCAGATTTGATACCTATTCTTCTTATTGCTATTTTTTATTCTTCATCAAGTTTTTAAATTGATTATTTCTCACGATTTCATCCTTTAAAATTAAATTAGTCAAGAATTAAGCTTCTTGATTGAACTTGGTTCAAGAATTTCACGAGTTGTGAGTTTCAGAGATTAGATCGAGTGTAAGAGGTTTGCTCAGGTTGTCTTAGTTTTTTTTTTCTCCTTTTTAAAAACTAATTTTTTTCTCATTTTATTTTTGACCCAATTGTTTTAGATTTGCTTTATTATTTTTTATGGTTTGTCTTCTATGAGATTATTTTTGGGTTCATAACTAGAGTCACTGGTTTTAAAGGTTAACATGATTTGACTTTTATTTTTTATCCCTTTTTAAAATTAATTTATTTTAATTTCATCCTTTAACGTTTAATTTATTTGGAATTGATCTTCCTGCTCTTTTTTCTTTTCTTTTTATTGGTTTATTTTAATTCTATGTTCATCATCATGGAGTTTGTGGATTAAATCAGGTTAACTTTTTTTTTGTTGCTATGAGGTTAATCCCGGGTTCAAGACTAAAGTCACATGTTTCAAATGTTAACTCGAATTGATTTTTTTGGATTTTTTTAAAAATAAATTATTTTAATTTCATCATTTAATATTTGATTTATTGAAAATTGTTCTTCTTACTTTTTTTTTCATTTCCTTTCTATTGGGTTATTTCAATCATTTTTCATACAAATTTATACTCTATATGTTTTTTTTCCTATTAAATTTGTTCCTCATTCTTTTTATTTCTATCCTTTTTTCTTTAACAAATTTTTTAAATTGATATTTTTTATTTCACGATTTCATCATTCAAAATTAAATTAGATGGGAATTAAGTTTCTTGATTGAACTCGATTCAAGGATTTCATGATTTTCATGATCACAAGGTTTGTGGGTTAACCCGGGTTGGCACATATTTTTTTCCATTGCTTTTTTAAATTATTATTTTTTATTTTTTTCCTTTAACATTAAGTTCTTTGATAATTAAATTTCATAATATTATTAAATTTTCTTTCTCATTCGCTCACCTGTTATCATGACTAAGTCAAAGATTATGTTTTTTGACCTAGGTGAGCTTGGATTTAGTTTTTTTTTACCTTTTTAAAGTATTTTTTTTTTAATTTTCATTCTTCAATATTTTATTTGTTAGAGATTGAGCTCCCACCTTTTTCTTTTTAATTTATTTTTGAATTATCATGTTCTCATTTTATTTATTAGAAATTGGTATTCAAATTTTTTTCTTGTGTTTTTTTCTATGAGATTATCCCAATTTTATTTTCGAAAAGTTTGTAAGTTAACTGGATTTGTTTTTCAATTTTATTCTTTATAATTGAGTTGTTATGTGATTCGGGTGGGCTTAGGTTGAGTTCTTCTAGCCTTTTTTATTGTTATTTATTTATTATTATTTTATTTTTTAAAATTATATTATTTAAATTATCAATTAAACCATTAACTTGAATTTTAAATATTTTTTCTTTAAAATTTTCTTTTTATATTGATTTTTCTTTTTATCTGACTCGCGCGGAGGGCGTCTTACAAGTCTAGTCAGATGCTAATATTTTACAAGCCCTTTTGTACTTCCATGGAGGTCAAATTCAAGTCACTGGAATTTGCAAATTCAGATAGGTGGGTAGAAATTTCTTTCTCTGAGATGTAAAAATGAGACATTAATTTTATACGATAAAAAAAAAACAATCTCAATTAATAAAAAAAGTAATCTATAAAAATACTTTAATAGTCATATCAAATTAAAGAACAAGGTCGGTTTGGATGACTCGTGTCACATTGGACTGTGTTTCCTTATTTCTTAAAGAGATTAAAATAAAACTATAAACAACAAATCAAAATTTGAAATAAAATAAAACGTTTAAAATATATAAAAAAAAAAGAAAGATCCGAGGGGCCGTCAAATGTAGTTTCTCCAAAACACAGTGTAATTACTTGAGTAATTATGTTAATGAAAAAATTATTGAAAATTACTTGAGTCGAGACAGCATGTGCAAAAATGAACATCAGCCCATTGGAAACATGGGTCTTGCCTAGAAACGTGGGCCAAAGTGGTCCAGTGGTCTCTATGTCTAGGCCTGCATACACAGCCATAGGAGCCGAGAAGACAAGTCAAAGCACTGAAATGCAGTTAATTAAGGTAAGAATAACTAAATAAACAGAAGGAAGGAAGGAAGATAAAGAGATGCCGTGGACCCAAAATAGGTGTTGTGCCATTTAGGAGTGGGAATTCATGGCGTCCAAGGGCATCGAAGGGTTGAAAATAACAGTTGTGATATAATTTTTATTCGGGTCAATGATCACTTTTTTTTCAAAGCACAATATTTTATATATTTAGCCTTTTTCAATTCTTTGGGGAGGAAAGAATTTGGATCCGTAATCTCTTTACATTTATAAAGTCAGAAGTATATTGATAAAATAGCCTATCATCATTCACTACTTGGGTGTTTTTTTCAAAACATGGAGGCTGGAGGGTAGCGAAAGTCAATGTTCTTCTGGAATACGCTCTGTGCGAACGACAGACTTTCCCCTCCATCTTTTCACAGCAAAGGGCATGTCCACCTGCTGTGGACATTGAGAAAAAAAGCTATAAGGAGGTTGATTTTTCTCGTGGCTAAGGTAGGCAGATCCTTTCGATTATTGTATACCCAGGATCGAGTCTAATTAAAGATATAATCTCATTATATAATATTTTGATTTTTATTAGGTACATCGAGTTTCTTGTTTGACCTGCTTTTAAATAGAATATCTTTAATTATGTTCTTGATTTCATGACTGAGTTGTTTTTATGTTAAAATTCTTTTTTAACATTTATTTATGTATATAATCCTCAAAGGTGTTTTATTCAAGATATACATTAGATTTTGAGCTTATAATTAATTTTTTTTATCATTTTTATTTTTTTAAAATTTTTAATCCAACAACTCGTAGCGTCACAGAAGCTACTAATGTAGTATATACAAAGCTGACGCGTTGTTATTCTCATTGTGGGTGTCTTTGGGGCGCAATTATTGAAACTTCTTGAAATAGGACTTTTCCGGCCGTGATGGATGGATCTTATGGTTATCGAAAAACGGTAGCCAATTTTTACCGAAGCTATATGGAGTCAACATCTTTGGAAAATGGAAACCGTCTTCACATTAGACCAGCAGCTTGTACTAATAACAATACATTTTTCTGCGTGATCAAACCAGAACATCTATGAAAACTCTCTTGAATGGGAGCTTTTACAGTGCTGTTTGCATGCTCGTTCTTATTCTCCATGTTAATCAACTCCGCCACATCAAACATAATCTACCCAAGCCAATCCATAAGAGATGGTGCAACTCTCCTTTCAACAGGGGGAAAATTTGAACTAGGATTTTTCAGCCTTGGAAATTCAACAAAACGTTACTTGGGAATATGGTACAAGAAGTCTCCTCGTACAGTTATATGGGTAGCAAACAGAGAAGTTCCACTTTCCAATACTTTGGGGGTTCTGAATATAAGCAGCAAAGGGATACTTGTCCTGTACAGTAGCACAAATGATATTGTTTGGTCATCGAATTCATCAAGAACTGCAGAGGATTCAGTTGCAGATCTCTTGGAGACAGGTAATCTTGTTGTGAGAGAAGGAAATGATAGTAATCCCGACAACTTTCTGTGGCAGAGTTTTGACCATCCAGGTGATACCATGATATTAGGAATGAAATTGGGGAGCAACTTCGTAACAAAGATTGACAAGTTTTTATCATCTTGGAAGAGTGCTGAAGATCCTGCTCGAGGTGAATATTCTTTCGTTATAGATACTCATGGGTATCCCCAGCTACTTCTGAAGAGGGGAAACATTACTGTGTTTAGAGCGGGGCCATGGAATGGCATAAAATTCATAGCAAATCCTAGCCCGATACCTATTTCCAATGAATTTGTTTTCAACAGCAAAGAGGTTTATTTCCAGTTTGGAATCCAAACATCAGTCCTTTCAAGGCTCACAATCAGTCCATTGGGCCTTCCACAGAGCTTCAAATGGAATGACCGAACAAATGATTGGGTGATTACTGACGTTGGCCAGTTTGATCAGTGTGAAAATTATGCCTTTTGTGGTCCAAATACTCGCTGTGAGATGAGTAGATCTCCTATATGTGCTTGCTTGGATGGATTCATTCCCAAGTCTCTAGCAGATTGGAACTTTTCAGATTGGTCAGATGGGTGTATCCGGAGAACTCCGCTAGAATGCAGCGGCAAGGTTGGCTTTCTGAAATATACAGGGATGAAATTGCCGGACACATCGTCTTCCTGGTACGACAAGAGCAAAAGTCTCAAGGAATGTCAGGGATTATGTTTGAAGAACTGCTCGTGCACTGCTTATGCAAATTTAGATATCAGGCAAGGTGGAAGTGGATGCCTGATCTGGTTTGGTGACCTGATTGATACAAGAAGGTCAACTGGGGATGGACAAGACCTTTTTGTTAGGATGAATGCTTCAGAATTGGGTACGTATTCCAAAATGCAACTATTTATTCATAAAGTCTCATTTTACCTTTGTACTGAGGAAAAAATATTTCTGTTTCTCTTGAATTCATATAGAATGGAAAGTAGAAGGTCTCTGCTCTGCTGCTTTGTCCATATTTAACAATGAACTCTTGAACTGGGTTATACATCAGGTTCTTCTAACTATTCTTCTGTGCACTCAGGTGTACCTACGAAAAAGAGGACATTTAGTAAGAAGCTAGCAGGAATAGTCTCCAGCGCAATAGTAGCAGGCATTGGCATGCTAATGTTAGGATTCATCATTTCCATGCGGAAGTGGAATCTTAGAAAGAAAAACCACTGTGAAGAAAGGGAGGAAGATATGGAATTGCCAATATTTGACATGAGTACTATAGCACATGCCACCGATGCTTTTTCAAACAGCAACAAACTTGGAGAAGGTGGTTTTGGACCCGTATACAAGGTATGAAAAAAATCTGATACCTGACAATCCATTTTCTAACAAAAAAACTTGCTGAACTGTGTGAATCACTCAGGGAATACTCATAGGAGGGCAACAAATAGCAGTGAAAAGACTTTCAAAGAGTTCAGGTCAAGGATTGGATGAGTTCAAAAATGAAGTTATGTTAATTGCTAAACTTCAGCACCGCAGTCTTGTAAAGCTTCTGGGTTGTTGCATTCATGAAGATGAAAGAATGTTAATTTACGAATACATGCCCAACAAGAGCTTGGACTCCTTTATTTTTGGTGCTAACCCATCTGAATTAATAAGATTGAAGTTCTATAAGTTCTATTAACTGTTATAAATCAATTAGTTAATTGGACTAATTGAGAAATTCATCAGACCAAACAGGAAGAAAACTACTTGATTGGAGTCAGCGTATCAACATTATAGGTGGAATTGCTCGAGGGCTTCTTTATCTGCATCAAGACTCTAGACTTAGAATCATCCACAGAGATATCAAAGCCAGCAACATTTTACTGGATGATGAGCTAAACCCAAAAATTTCTGACTTTGGCCTTGCTAGAATGTTCGGTGGAGATCAAACAGAGGCCAAAACTAGTAGGATAGTCGGAACATAGTAAGTACATAAACCCAATCTTGTCTTGCAGATTTTCATTACTATTTTGTGAACTTAACCTGTTAGTATCATTTTCAGTGGCTACATGTCTCCCGAGTATGCATCGAATGGATACTTTTCAGTGAAATCTGACGCTTTTAGCTTCGGTGTTCTAGTCCTCGAGATCGTGAGCGGAAAGAAAAATAGGGGATTTCGTCACCTGGACCCCAACCTTAACCTTCTTGGACATGTAAGCTTTTAAATAATACTTTAATACATACAACCTTGATGAAGACGGTGGTGAATATTAAATCTTGATGTCCCTTTCAGGCATTTCAAATGAGATTAAACAAAAAAATTTGCCTAGTTATTGAGGCTTTCAGAAATATCATAGGAGTATTGATGTTATGGCAAAACTAGGATAGTAACAGAGAAATTAGAATGGCCAGTCTGCTGATATATGTTCTTGGTTTTGTTTTTTCTGAAGGCGTGGATGCTTTGGATTAAAGGGACACCATTTGAGCTGATTGATGAATTTTTGATTGAGTCGTGCAATTTATCTGAAGTGCTAAGATGCATTCATGTGGCTTTATTATGTGTGCAACAACGCCCGGAAGATAGGCCAAACATGTCAGCTGTGGTTCTAATATTAGGAAGTGAGATTCCATTGCCGCAGCCTAAACAACCTGGTTTTTTTATGGGGGAGAATCCACATGAACAGAGCACTTCCTCAAACAGGCATGTAACTTATTCAGGTGAGGAGGTTAGTTTGATCTCATTAGATCCCCGGTAGCCTATCATTACATAACTGCAGAAGGAATTAGATTTCTGATCAAACAGTTGGTGGCACAGAGTGCTAAAGCCAATATATAGAAGCAGAATCAGGGCTACCAATGCCAGCCAAGTAGCCAGCCAGCCACAGCTGATCATTTGCAGGATCTTACGTTGTGGATCGTAAATGGAAAGACATGTTGCAAATCGTTGCTTTTAGTTTCTGTTTCTTTTCCATCCTCATCCACTTCTCTAACTGACCTCTGAAATTCAATCTTGAATCAAATTTGTCTCTCTGCTTTGGATATGATGCTACCTATTGCCCACACCTTGTGAGGATCATGGTGCTATGAATATGTTATATTAATAATTAAAGTATTAATTTATTATGCATTCTAGTTCTATTATACATAGAAGCAATGAAAAAAAAACTTCCAAAATGAATTTCTTATAATTTAAATAGTTTTTTTTTTTATTATATCAAAAACTAAAAATTTGTCTCAGCCTAACTCAGCTGACATGAAACATAAATTTATAAACCGGATGGACAAGGTGAAGCCAAGAAGAAGTTAAGTTTGAACGTGTCAAATGAGCATCATGTTGAAAGTGGTACTAACTTTTAATTCAATTTTTTGACAATGCTCAAGTTGTAGTAGAATGTTCTACAAGGCTTTGAAGTCAGAAATATATTGTTTTTTTTTCATTATTTTCCTAATTATTTTAGGATTTTTTTTTCAATTAGACTTTAAAATCTCGTTTGGTTTAAGTATATTTAACTTTATCGGTTCTAGCCACTATTTTTATATAATTTTTTAGAGCATAATATTATTATTGAACTCTGAACTTATCAAAATAGAGTTCCTCTTTTGCTTCACACAGTGTCGTTGCAAATGAGGTTAGTTTGACATGGTTTGAGGTTGCTATAGGCTAAATTATAAATTATAAAATATAAAATATATTGAAACGACCAAGTAATCCACTGTAGCAATTCATAATTACACTAGTTTTTTTTTCTTTCAATTTCTTATAGAACTAAATTAATGATTGATTTTTAAAAAATAATTAAGAAAAGAAAAATTCTAACAAAAAATTAATATCAAAGTATAAAAAAAAAAAAATCTCGGGGTCAATCTCAAATTCATAATAAAAAAATATTTTTTAGTTCATTTATTTATTTTTTCTTATTTTTCAATCCATATAGTTTTTTGAATCTTATTTTTAGTTCAACAAATTTATTTTATTTATTTTTCAGCTCTTAAATATTAGAAAATAGAGAAAAAGTAGTTAAATTATTAAAAAAAAAAAGTTATTAGTTGACCATTGACCACGTTCTAAAAATAAAAAACTCTGATCTTGCTAGCCTGCACACATGACCTTTTCTGTTGATGGGCTAAGCGTGATATGCCACCTAGACCTAGGTGCCTAGCCCTTTTTTATCTTTAAAAAATTGATGTATAGCATGATTCATTGACCAAAGAATTATTATAATTTCAAGAGTAAGTTTCAATAAAAAAACAATATATATATATATATATATATATATTTATATAATTTATGCATAATGAAGTTCGATCAACTTCAATATATTTTATATAATCATATTTGAGTCGGTAATGGAAAATCAGAATTGTTATTTTGTTATCATAGAGCAAATTCATTTCACAGGTAGAAGCAAAACCATCCTTGATTAACAACCTTCTAATCCAAAAAAGAGTTCACACAGATTTCTTTGGCCATCAATCCTCTAAACTCAACTTCGGCACTGGCTAACGCTACAACATTTTATTTTTACTCCTTCATGAGGATTGGATGGAACATATATATAATTAATAATGAGAATTTATGAGAGCTAGTAAATCTACACACCGAATATAATAAGGCCTATTAATTGCAAAGCTGGGAGCTGCAGAGGATCGAGGGTGGGAATGGAAGATATAATTAATGACAAGGATTTATAAGGGCCAACAAAGCTACACACCGAATATAATGAGTCTTCATAATTACAAAGTTTCAAACTACAGAGAGAGGATAAGATGGATCAACAAGGCTGGTTAACTACAGATCTCCAAGCTGCAGAGAGAGGATGGTATGTAACATATAATTAATAATGAGAATTTGTCAGGGTTAGCAAAGCTACATACCATATATAATGAGGCTTATTAACTATAAAGTTGTAGAGAGAGGATGAGATGAAACGACGAGGTTGGTTAGCTGTAAAGCTGTAAGCTGCTTGAAGATGATGGGATGGAACATACAATTAATAATAAGGATTTATGAAGGCCAGAAAAGGTACACACCGAAAATAATGAGGCTTATTAATTGCAAAGCAACAAGCTGTAGAGAGAGGATGAGTGGAACAGCGAGGCTGGTTAACTGCAATGCTGCAAGCTAGAGAAAGAGGATGTGACAGAACATATAAGTAATAATGACGTTTTATGAGGGCCAACAAAGCTACACACCAAATATAATGAGTCTTATTAACTGCGAAGTTGTAAGCCACAGAGAGAGGATTGGATGAAAAAACGAGTTTAGGATGTTAGAAATATGTTTTTGGACGGTTTAGAATAGTTAAATACCTTGTTGAGTCAGTCGACCTGTTAAGGAGGTGTAGTCGACTAGTTGGGTTGTGTTTGGTAGGTCAATTGGTTCACTTATTGCTACCGGTTGACCAATTAGTTGAAACTAGCTGATCAGTTGGTTGGTGTAGTGGTTGAGCGGTTGGTCAATCCGGTCGACTAATTAACCCTGAAGTGATAGCTAATCGAGTATGTTAGATTTGATTAATTTGGGTGATTTTTGAAATTAATCGATTGAATCAATTCGGGTTATTATTATAATTTGATTTTTAAGTTTAGAGTTTTAATCTTTTATATTATGTTACTTTAAGTTGTTTTTTAGTGTTTCGATAATCGAGTCCTAACAAATATAATGTGATTTATTAATTGTAAAGATAGAGTGAACATAGGAAAAACCTATATATATATATATATATATATATATATATATATTAAGTTTCTAGAGAAGAAAAAAAGGAAACTGCTAGATTTAATAACACATGAAAAAAAAAACTCCCGAATTTGGATTTAATTATAGCACTCTCTATATCTAATTGGGACATTTTTTTTAATTCACAAAGTCGTTAAATCTAACATCACTTTGAAAACATATGCAATTGATACTCTAATCATATGCTACAATTCTTTTTTATCATTCTTGAAATAATAATCTTTCTTGACTAATTATTTGATTATAATAACATCATATAATGTGTCATCAATAAGGATATTAAACACTATCTCCTACAGTAATCAGTAATATATAATAATATTGTAGCCCTGCATGCATATGCACATCACGTGCTCTTCTCAAGATCATGTTGGTGGGTAATTAGCTTCAAAAATTTCATTTTCTTTTATGCTCGGGCTGCACACCATTGTCTAAGCTACCCCAAAGTACAGAGACTTGTAATTTGGCTTGGACGTATATTTTCCTACCGAAGCAACTTTTTGTCGAGCAGCAGTACAGCACCGACTATTGACGTAGTTGCTCTTCCAATAATAAAGGAACTAAAGAAGTGAAGACCTCCATTCACTAATATACCGGTCCATGAAAAGTTGTGATGCAATAATGCATTACATGAAAAGAGAAAAATGAAAAATTCCGGCAGCATGCAACTTCCAGGAGGCCGGTGATTCTTTTTTCTATACTTGCTTAATCAACAAGGAAATCGAATTACAGAGGAGCATGAAACCATGAATGATCCAAGAAGGTTGCCTGAACTTACTCCAATTTTATACTCGAGTGACACAGACCTGCTCTTACTCCAGCTATAGTCCGTCAGACATCGATATCTTATCTCTCCGAGTGTGTATTTTGGTTTAGGTTTATTTAAGATTTGAACAACCAGTAATGGACTTGGCTTAGAATTGAATTCTTGACCAAATAAAATAAAATAAACTTCTTTCATGCCATCAAAGTGCAATTTAAGTTGGTAAAGTCTACTGCCGGGTCTAGTCCTTTTCACCCTTGTAGGAGCATGGATTTCTTATCATTAATGTAATTCCCACAACGTATAATTTGGATAGGATTACTTGATTCCTAAAATTTTACAATTCTAAACTGTAAAAAAAAAAAAAAAAAAACTTTTAAACCTAATATTATATCTCGTAACTATACAAAAAACTTTGTTAGTTTCTAAAAGGTCCTTTTTTCATTAATTATCCTTGAAAAAAATAGCTTGTAAGCTATTTAAATACAAAAAATAACATCCTAATTAGTAAAATTTTAATTGAATTGAAGGTCCTAATCTAAATAGAAAAAAAAAATAAAAAACATTTGTCCTTGAGTTAACTATTACAAATTGAACCCTTCCCTCTCAAAAAATTATATACTTCAAATATAATATTGTAGCTAGTCTATTCAAGAAATAGTGTAACTTTTGACTTATGAACTTTAAAATTTAATGTATAATGTGTACAAGCTAAGAAAAAAAAAACCATATCTAATGTTACACGTTTGTTATTATAAAGTCTTTTTGATGTTCATTCATACATTCTTTTTACTTCAAACTTGTTCTCATCATTTATGACTCCTCATACTTTGACCTTTGCATGTAAAAGAAACTCTAAAATAATCTTTCATAATATCTCTAGATAACTTATCAAAGATTACCTAGTTCTTCATGTCATTGTTTACTAGATTTTCATCAATAACAAAAAAAAAAAGGAGTAATCACAATTTGCCACTATCTTCTTTTAACATAATGTTAACTCCTTCCTTGATCATGTTATCCTTAGCGCAATGGCCTAACTTTGAAATTTCAAAACTAGACACTTTCAAATCTAATTCTTCTATTTGTACTCTCTCAAATCCATGACCTTGTAAATTAACTTTAATAGTAATCTTTGGAGAGGAAGAATTTTATGGATTCACCAATATTTCTAATTTTTACATGTACTTTTTAATGTTCTGGATCATGGTTTTAGTCCCATCATCCTTTTTTATGGAGAGTAATGCAGCTGGTGTTTCTGATTATAATTTAAAATTTTCTTTCGGGATTGTTTAACCTAAAAGATCCTCATTTTTTTAGTTCTTTAAGACTTTGAGAATCAGCATAAGATACTAATTTAGGAGCATCCTTTATTTCTCCTTCACTATTGATAGATGAAATATCGACAAGCGATGTAATGTTTATAGTAGTAGTGTTGTTGTTATTGTCGTCATTATTGTGATGTTGAAACTTTCTACATCTAAGAGATGATATCTCATATAGGTTTCTCCTCCTTGCTCTTAAAGAATGTTGAACACAAGTCAAATAATAATAACATGATTGTTTAAATTTTCAATATAAAATTTATCATTTTGTACGAACTTCAAAATTAATAATTTTCTTAATGTTTGCCTATGACAAAATTAAAGTATTATCAATATGAGCTCTATATTCTAGAACTTCAAACCATCATTCTTTAGTATCATAAGTAAGTTTGTGTATGAAAAATCCTACTTTCTGATAACAAACAACTTGTTCAAATAAAATTAAGCTTCTAGCTTTAATAACTATCTAATAATTAATTCTTTCTTCAAAAAATTTCCATCAAAGAAAGGAATTTCTTTAAATTTAGGAATGTGTTTATGAAAAAATTTGTTGCAAATTGAGTTTTCAATGCATTGTTTATTGTATATACCACCTTTCATAGATTTAATGCCTATATGGGTTAGTAGGAGTAAATCTAGAGTTTGGTTCATCCCTAGGTAAGTCTTTGAGCACATCCTATTTTCATCATGATTTGTGTTTATACCTTCCTCTCATAGTGTCAGATGGTTCAAGCCACAGTTTTAAAACCCAGACCGGCCCGGCGGGTCGACCCGGGCCTGGGACCGGTCCGGTGGAGGCAAAAACCCGCTTGGGAGTTGGCCCGGTGAAACTCGGTCTACCTGGACCACCTGGTCAAACCCGTCTGAGACCCGTTCTTTTCTTTTTTTTATGTTAATAGACGTTAATCAATGTCGTTTTGGAGCTGAGGAGCAGAAGACGTCTTGATCACTGTTGTTTCTCTGCGAAAAAGGTTAGACTCTTGTTTCTGTTCATGAATCTCTTTTCACTCTCTCTTTTCTTTATTCTTGGTCGTGTTTTGAGCTTGCAGTTCTGGCATCGATTCATTGTTCTTTGATTCAGTCGCATTGATTCATTCGCAGCCCAGTCATCTCAACCTCAGGTATGTTTCTCTATTCTTTTCTTTTCTGCAACGTAATAAATCCTCTGCTATTAGGAAGTGTAGAAAATGGATTAGGAAACTAGTTTTGTTCGATGCACTAGTTTTAATCGATGCATTTACTTCTAGAACTAGCTAGGATAATCTATAATGTTGATTGAGAACAGAAAGCTATTGATATCTCGGCTAGTAATGTGAGTCAATCCTCCTGCTCTAAGGACCCAGTTTTGTTCTAAGAACTGTTATAACCAGAGATTGAAATTGTTCTAAGAATTATTAACAGCTGAAAATATTTTGGCTAGTAATGTTTGTTTGCTTTTACAGTTAACTAGAAATTTAAGCAAACATAAGTTGTAGAGATTTTGATATGCTGGCATGCAAGTTGTAGAGTGAACTGTTATAGCCAGAGATTGAAACTGTTCTAAGAATTATTAACAGCTGAAAATATTTTATGCATGGAAATTTAAGCAAACATAAGTTGTAGATTGAAACTGTTTTGCTGGAGTTAATGTGGCATCAAACTTTCCTTTCTCAATGCTTTCTCAGGTTGACTGCTGGCTGATTTTCCACATCCGTTGCTTGTTATTAGTTCGGGATAAGAAAATAGCTTTGAAAAAATTTACTGGGAAGCATAATCTTTTTTTGTTATGTATGATTGATGGGGCTGTCATTGTTAATCTAATGAATGGATTGCAAAGTGATTTGGCTTGAAATTATATTCTCTATTATAAATTATGTCAGGTCCTTAAAATGTCTTCACATAATGGGAGTACTCCAAATAGTGATCCTTCAACGACCCAATCATCTCAACCTTTAATTTCGATGTCAAGTGGTAGTAGAGGAAGAACAGATTTGGCATGGGGTCATTGTAGAGAAGCTCCTGAACTTAGTGTTGGGTGTAAAAAAACTAAATTAGTTTGTTTATATTGTGCTAAAGTATTTGCAGGTGGCGACATTAATCGATTTAAGTAAAATTTAGTTGGAGCTAAAGGAGAAGTTGAACAATGTTGCAAATGTCCTCCTGATGTTCGACATCAAATGCTTTTGAATCTTAAAGGAATGCTGGAAAAAAAAAGAGTTAGAGAAATGCAAGCAGATTTCAATCCATTTAATGCACAACAAAGGGAGCATGAAGAGATGATGATTAGGCAATTAGAAAATGATGATGATGATGAGGATAATGAGGATGTCAATACTAAAAAACATATGTTACCACCGAAGGTTACAAAAAAGAAAAAGATTCAAAGCACCAGCACTGTAAAATAATCGACTACAAGTTATGGAAAGCAAAAGAAATCTGCAACATTAGGGACATATTTCATGCCGAGAACAACTCCTGGTGCTCAAAAGTCTCTTCAGAGTTATTGGCAAATGAAGGAAGCAATTGAACGGTGTGATCTTGCTTTAGCGAAGTGGATGATTGATGCATGTGTGCTATTTAATGTTGTTAACTCTGTGTATTATCAACATGCCACAGATGCTGTAACAGCCATGGATCCTGGTTATAAAGGACCAAACTTGCATGTTATTCGTGGTTATTACTTGGTAAAAGCGGTTGATGAAGTCAAGATTTATGTTGAGACTTATCGAGAGATTTGGAAGAAGACTGGTTGCATATTAATGGTTGATGGATGGACAGATCAGAAGAGGAGGACTTTAATTAACTTCTTAGTATATTGTCCTAAAGGAACAATTTTTTTTTTTTAAACTGTGGATGTATCAAATGTTTCAAAGACTGCTAGATTGTTGTATCAGTTGTTTAAAGAGGTTGTTTTGTATGTTGGGGTAGAAAACATTATGCATATGGTGACTGATAATGCTATAAATTATGTTGCTGCTGACAAGTTATTAATGGAAGAATTTCCTTCAATATTTTGGTCTCCTTGTGCTGCTCATTACATCAACCTCATACTCCAAGACTTTGTTAAATTGCAGTCAGTTTGTTGTGTTGTCGAGCATGCTTCTGGTATCACAAAGTACATTTATAATCATTGTTATCCATTGTATTTGATGAGGAAGTTCACTGGAGGAAAAGAAATACTTCGTCCAGCTCCTACTCATTTTGCTACCAATTTCATTGCATTGCAAAGCATTTTAGCTCATAAAGATGAGTTGAGAGCTTTGGTGACATCTAGGGAATGGGTCTCATCTGCTTATGCTAAAGATAGCAAAGGAAAAAAGTTTGTTGACAATGTGCTAGACTCTTTATTTTGAGAAGAATGTGCAATAATTGTGCGAATGAGTGAACCTTTAGTTCGAGTTCTACGAATGGTTGATGGTGATGATAGACCTTCGATGAGATATTTGTATGATGTTATTCATCATGCAAAAGATGAAATGATGAGGAGATTTCAAAAGAGAAAGGCTAGAGTGAAACCTTTCATAGACATTATCAATAATCGGTGGGATGGACAACTATATAGAAATCTTTATGCAACGGCATTTTAGTTAAATCCTCAATTTCAATATGATGCAAATATAATGGATAAACATATGAGCATCATTTATGGACTTCTAGATGTTCTTGAGAAGTATGCACATGGAAATCTACCATTGCAAAGTAAGATTACAAGTGAGATGAAGTTGTTTAGGAATGTTGAACATGACTTTGGTCGAAGGCCCAGATAAATAATCGCACCCTTATGCCTCCAGGTATATAATTTTTATATTTAAAAATATTATTTGACATAGTCTTACACTCTTACTTATTATTTTTTTGTATAGATAAATGGTGGATGGCATATGGAACCAGTGCTCCAAATCAATAACAGTTGACTATACGAGTGTTAAGTCAAACTTGTAGTTCTTCGGGATGCGAGAGAAATTAGAGTATGTTTAAACATATTCACTCCAAGAAGAGAAATAGATTGGAGTACCAAAGGCTTAATGACCTTGTTTACGTCCACTGCAATCTAAGATTGAAACAAAAGTATTTTTCTTTTCTCTAATTCCTTAAATATTATTTTATCTTGTTTACAACCATGTGTTTACCTTCAATTTTAATATATAGGAATTATTGGAAAGGACAAAATTATGATCCAATTAATGTTGAGACAATTTGTGACATTGAAAATTGGGTAGTAGAAGATGACCTGTCAATTTTGACAACTGAAGAAGCATAGAGTTTTCACCAAGCTCTATCAACTATAACCATATAAGATACTTTAGATTATGGTAATTAATGATTGATTATTTAGTGATAAATATTATTTAAAATAAAGTATTGTTTAACACATAATATTTATTTGTTAATTGTATTTGAAATGTAGATGTCATAAATGTTAATGAGATTGAAGATGATTGTGGCGATGAAGTTTCAAAGGAGAATGCTAATGATTTATTAGGTGTTGATGAGATTTGCTCAATTCCATCGACATTTGATCCAAATTTTGCTCCTATGCACATAGAAGAACTTAATGTGTTCATTCAACAAAAGTGAATGTGTTGTTGATTTAGAATTTATGTTGTTGGATGATTTGTTTTAAATATTTTAGAATTTATGTGGTTGGATGTTTTGTTTTAAATATTTTAGAATTTATATTTGGTTTGTGTTTTGGATATTGAATTAAATTTATGTTGTTGGTTTAAAATTTAAATTTGGTTTATGTTAGTGTTGTATTGTAAGTAGTTAGGTGTTTTATATAAGTGTTTTTTTTTGTTGACCAGGATCAACTCATCTGACTCGTGACCCGATCACTTGACCGGGTCGATGACCAGGTCGGGTTTCAGAACTATGGTTCAGGGGCTTTGTAATTTTTTCTAACGAATATTCAACTTGATCTAATATCTACAACTTGGTTCTTTATGTTGCCTTCTAAGCCTTCATAATGCTTTATACAGCCTCCACTCTTGTATTGTGGAATGGAAAGTTGTTGACAATATCTTTATTCATCAAACATGTCAAACTTATTCTGTTACCAATTGACTCAACATATAAAGTGGATAGGTTCCTCAATCCTTAAAGTTTTATAGTCTCAAATTATAGAGAAAAAAACTAAGATTTTCAAGCCTAGAGTTACAACCCTTAACCATGGAGAAAATTCTAAAAGCTTGGATAGTTTTTAAAAGTCTTTTGTCATTAATTCTCCTCTGAAAAAATATCCTACAATGCTATTTAAAAATAAAATAAAAGGTCTTAATTAGTAGAATTCAAATAAAATCAAAAGTTTTAATCTAAATATAAAAAAAAATCTAAAAACAAGAAGGAAAATAAAAAAAATTCAAAACAATAGTTTCTAATCTAATTTGGGCTTGAAAACAAAAGAGCTATGTTAACCCCTATGCAAATACACCTTTAGGACAATCTGGTAAAATTTCAGTTTCATTTAATAATCTGATAAAAATTATTCTAAATTTTATTAAATTACCCATTGGATTCATCCAGAATTACTCAAAACCTAGAAAATTTAATAATTTTAAAAGTTGTACAATATAAATAATTATGTCAATAATAAAGAAAGTACCCCACGTCATTTTTGCCCCAAACTTTTTCCTCGGTGAAGAAGAAAGGACTGACAGAAAATTAAGAATACATACCTCTTTCTGATACAATTTATAAAAACGTTTGTAAAAAAATAATCTGTCATCGAGCAGTTAACAATGTGATGGTAATTTCGTTCGCGGAACATGTATCAACCTTGCTAGATGAAGACTCATGATCGAATAGTTTCCTTTCTGTGAAAAATCCAGGCTCTTTAGGGTCAGGCAATGCGATGTTACTACTTAACATTAGCACCACAGTTGACATAGTAGGCCTATCCTCAGGAGCTTGTTGCACACACAGTAGACCCACATGGATCACCCGCAAAACTTCGGATAAGTTGCAGGTGTCTTTTAAAGAATCGCTGATTAGCTCGAATGACCTTTCTTCCTTGTAAAGTTTCCATGCCTGTATTCCAAGACCAAATTCATTTGAGGAACCAGAAGAGGTTTAATATGACAGAAGAAAAAAAAAAGGTATTCACATTGATACTTACATGACCAAGAAGGTTGTGCTTATGGTCTTGATGAATGAATCCTCTATTTCTCCTCCCATTTACTATCTCTAGCACCAAAACACCGAAACTAAATACATCGGATTTTATAGAAAAGATCCCGTCAGTTGCATATTCTGGAGACATGTAACCACTGCAAGAAATTGTTTAACAAAGTTATTAATGTTGCAAGCAGAGAAAACTTGAAACTATGCAGCCAGTTTGAAATGCTTACTATGTTCCAACTACTCGTTTTGTGTTTCCCTGAATTTCATTTCCACCAAAACTCCTGGCCATGCCAAAATCTGAGATTTTTGGGTTCATATCGTAGTCCACAAGTATATTGCTGGCTTTTAGATCTCTATGAATGATTCTTAGCCGGGAATCTTGATGGAGGTAAAGAAGTCCTCGAGCTACCCCATTGATAATGTTGTACCTCATAGACCAGTCCAATAACTTGCTCTGCTTTTGATCTGAAAGTATTTTGATGGATGTTAATAATATTATAGAATAATATAAATTATATGTTGAAGCATTTTCTAAACGTTAAAGTTTTTAGATTGACATGATCTTGATGATTAAATGATCATAAATATGAATGTTATCACGATAAAATTAATTATAAGGTAAAGTGTAATAGAGTACAACAACAGAATATGTTTCAATAATATCAATATCTCACACTATGTATAACTTAATATTTTGGTGGCACTATTGGCAGTGACTAAGATCATTGCAGTTTTCAATATGCTATTAGTAACAAGTCAACTAATTAGATTGAAGTCTTGAGATGGCCATACCAAAGATGAAGGCATCCAAGCTTTTGTTAGGCATATATTCATAGACCAACATTGTTTCTTCGGATTCAATGCAGCAACCAAGAAGCTTGACAAGATTTCGGTGTTGAAGTTTCGCAATGCATATAACTTCGTTCTTGAATTCATCAAGTCCTTGTGTCGAAGTCTTTGAAAGCCTTTTCACGGCTATCTCTTGTCCATCTTCTAGCTTGCCCTGAAAGATTATTTGAACTAGTCACTGTAACCCTGTATCAAAATTGACTAGCACCGTATACATTGGTGTCATGAACTATCAGCAAATCCTCTCATCCAAAGCTTTACCTTGTAGACAGGTCCGAATCCACCCTCTCCAAGCTTATTGGCCCCCGAGAAATTGCTCGTGGCAATAGCTATGGTTGCGAAGTCAAATACTGGAAGCTCTAAATCTTTACCGGTGCTATTAATTGAGTAGTCTCTTTCTTGCATCGAAACCATCCTTGCTGTAAAATGGGAAATGCATTGCATAAATCAAACAGGTCTACGTTTTTCTTTGAATTTCTTTTGCGTACTTCTTGCAGAAATAAACTAGCCATCATGTATGTCATCAAGTTTATATATCTTAAAATTAAAATGCTAGTTCAGACTCTTCCCCAATCTTAATTAAACAATAGCAGCATAGAAATTCTTCCATCATGGTGATCATCAGGTTTTGTAAACAACCAGAACAGATATGGAAGTCATCAAGTATACCAAAGAGTAATCTGCATTGCATTAATATCCAATGCAATAATTCCTTTCCCTACTCATTGAATCAACAACCAGCAGCGTCAATTAGAGGGTTTGATAGAAATTACCTACTGTCTTCATCTTCCTCCTCCTCATCAGAAACAGCAGGCAAACGCCTAGGATGGTAATTCCAGCAACCAACAAACAGATGGTTATAATCCACACTCGCGTCGTCCTCTTAGTACTTCTAGTTGGCTCTGCATAGCCAACATGACCAAGTTTTAAAATCAGTAAAGCTTAAATAATATAAATACTGGAAATGTGTTTTGTGCACTGGTATTGATTTCAGTTTCCAGTACTACTAAGTTTTCAACTAGAAATCATAAAAAATTAAACAACCATAATGTTATTCAATTTCCCACTACCTTAATTAAAAATTGTGATAACCAATTGGAAGTTCACCTGAGACAAAAAAGTCTTTACAATTTTCTTCGTCAAAGCAAATTAAAATACAGCTAGAAATGGTAGCATTTTTCTATATTGATCCACCCCGAAATGGACTCGTTGATATACTATACAAATAAGTCTTGTTCAATATGCATAGGTTTGATCAGTTTGGATTCTTCCCTGTGAAACTTTCAATGTTTACTAAATCGTAGATAATTTTTAAGTAGTTGGGGTGTGAATTATTGAGTTCTTGCTAATAAAATTTGACACGGGTCCTTTCTGTTTTAGCTCAGGACGTTTGTATCTACTACCAAAATCCATGCTCAATAAAAAAAGAAAATGAAAGAAGAATTAGACTTCATGTGGGCTCTAACATTTAACAATCAATAACAAGAAAGAAGAAATAAAAAATAAATCCCGTGTGCATTCAATTATGTTCTTTGGCCTTCTCCTATTGGAAATCAAAAGGTATCCATAGGTCTAAAGCATCTGCAGCACTAGTGGAATATGTGTTAACATGTGACTGAAATGAAAGAAAATAATCTAACAGACCAAGAAAATAATATGAAAGAATTCATACCTAAATCAGAGGCAGATAATCTAATGTAAAAATCTTGTCCAGTTTCAGTGTACTCTCTGATATCAAGAAGATCCTCAAACCAAAGCAAGCATCCAGTTCCATCTGTTATATTCAAAGTCGAATAAGCTGTGCAAGAACAATTCATCAAGCAAACCCTTCGACATTCTTCAAGGTCCATTGTCATATTAAACGAGGATGTCCTTGTATCTGGCAATTTCACACTTGTTACCTTCTGAAAACCCTCTCCTGCCCTGCAAATTGATTCATTCTTCCTAACACATCCTCCAGACCAATCCCCAGAATCCCAATCTTGACGAGACTTTGGCTGAAATCCGTCCAAGCATGCACAAGCAGGGGAATTGTCGATGTTACAAATTCCATATGCGCCACATACTGCATACCTATCACAATTATCCATCTGGGCTGTCAAGTACAGATTCCATGTTCTTGTGCTACTAGTCCAGGTGAAACGCTGCAAAATCCCATCATTGGTCAGCAACATACGCGTCACAACTGAACTGTCTGTCAGATCGTACCTGTAATAAATCTCCTTCTCATTGTAAACAAACTCGTATGTGTAAATTGGGTTCGGTTTCAAATTAGGCATCCCACTGAATTTAAGACCATTCCATGGTCCTGATCGGAAAACTATGTTCTCACCAACCCTGATAAATATCTGCGGATATCCACCAGGATCAAGCATAGTTGTAGAATCACCCAATGAAGGATCATTAGTGCTTTTCCATGACACCAAGTACCGATCAAGGCCAGTAATCAAGTTTCTGCCAAACTTGAGGCCTGGCAAAAACGTGTTACCAGGATAGTCAAAACTATCCCACAAGTAATCATCCTCGTTTGTATCATTTGCTTCTCTTATAACAAGATTTCCTGAATCCAAAAGCTGAGCTACTGGATTCTGCGGCACTCTTGATGTATTAGTAGACCATAAAACAACATTTGTTGAATTATGAAGGACAAGGATTCCCTTTCTGGTCACTTGCAAAACACCTGATGTGTCATTGAGCGGTGCTTCTCTGTTGGCAACCCAAACCAGAGTCTCACTAGAGAACTTGTACCATATTCCTACATAACGCAAACGTGTACTTCGAGGGCTAAAAAATCCTAGCTCAAAGTTGCTCCCAGCTGAAACTATGGTCTCTCCATCTATGATTGACTGGTTTACAGCTATGGTATCTGCACCATCGGAGGGTGTGAAGATGAAGAAGATGGAACATAAAGAAACTAGTGTAAGACCTTTCATGGATGTTTAATTTGGTTGCCTAACTAATGAGCTGTTTTGTCTCTGGTTTAAAGATGGTCTCGTTAGGTAAGAGTGACAAAATTAACTTCTCAAAACAAATTTATACTCTCTTTTATCTTTCTTGCCTATTATTTTGGTCACATTAGCCAGCTAGCTTAACATGTGAAATGAATTGATGAATTTTTAGTGTGAAAGCTGATGGTGTGGGCCAGGGGTCTAGAACTCTTTGACTACATGTGATGGAGAACAAGAAATATTTATCTTGGGGCAATGGATAAACACTTCTTCCGAGCTTGATGTACCAATTTGAAGCCTTTCCAAGTCGTCACCTGATTTAAAACCCATGATTCAAATTATTGTCCATATTTGAAACTTAAGATAATGAGGTTAGAGCAGCCTTATCGACTAGAAACCGCCAACAGTTTGTCAGACTTACAGATATCCAGGCTTAGTGTTTGGCTGAGCACAAAAGTGTTGGATTATTACCTTGTCTTTGGTTATTCTTTTAGGAAAAAAATCCCAAGTAAAAGCAAAAAAATATTGTTCTATCAGTAGCCCCTAATTCTTTGTATATTATATGCAAGGATTTTGAAAGTCTTTGTCAGCAGTAGATGAAACCCTTTCCACCTTCCCCATAAGATTTTACGTGTCCCACATAGGACTACTAACATCTTAAGTCTAGATGGTTTGTGTCACGGGGTAATTTTTCGCTCCGCGAATAAACTTGTGCGGCAGCCTAGTCCCTCGCTAGACTCAGCCTTCCCTCACCAATCCCACTCATGTTTGCCTAGTAACTAAGCAAGCGGAATACACAAGCAAGAATAAGAATCAAAGTGCACAACAAGCTTTATAGAAACTCTTTCCCAACTTTTATTAATCTCGTTAACAAAGGAAACTATACATAATTCCGTATGTGTGCTATGCACAAAGATTGCATGCTACACCAAGCTACCTCTAACTAGTGCTCTACATGTTCTTGCATGCCCCTACATGCTGAACATTCCCAACGCATGCTGCTGCATGCCCATACATGTTGCCCCCTTCACCCAAAAGCTACAACAAGTATTTATAGACAAGCATTTACAAGGCACACCCCCCATTCCTACTTTTAAGGAAGTAGTGGGACACTATCTCACTCATGTTCACCCATGAACATAGTGGCCCCATTATCTACCAAGTAGTGGGGAGTTTCCCCCCCATGATCTTTAGTGGGTTGAGAGTAACCCCTGGTCAGCCCCTATGTTCAGCCCCCATGATCTTGGATATCCATAACTGCCACTACCCACGTTCTGCATGCCCACTTGGCAGCCCCAACTGCCAGCTCTTGCTGTGTCATCTGGTGAGTCATTCACATGCCTTGAACAGTCCTTCGTCCAAGTTTTACATCGTGCCAAGTCGAGCCCCTGACTTGCACAAGCTGCTTGCTTGTACGCCGGTCGCATCTGCGTCGCGGTACGCCAATGTCTTATTTCCCCGAATTCCTCGACAGCCCCAGTTCTCGTCTGCCTATGCCTCTGACGAGTTTTCCTGCCTGGCTTGGACATTCCATTGTCAAGCCAATGTTCGTCAACAATCTGCGCTGCCGATTTTCCTTTAACAAACCATACCCGACAAATCTGCGGCTGCGATTCGCCCTCGATGGCATGGTCGCCAAGACCCTCGAGGCTGCTTTTTGGCCGACTGCCCGAAGTGTGCATCCCATGCACATTTGACACTATTATAAACCACCCCCACCAAAAGAACCCGATGCCCTCGTCGGATAGATTCGGAGTACCCTTGCACCGCATCTGTTCCTCGTCACAGTCCATGTTTCTCCCACAAAACCTCTAGCTTTGCCCACATTCAACAACAATTTTGTCCATCGAATTTCATCAACCTGTTTTAAAGCTGATCTGCGACAACATTCTGTTTTGGCTCATTAGTTTTCCACAAATGTCAAACATATCATACTCGCAAACCTGTTTCGCGAAGTTTAGATGCCACACCTAGCACCCAAGGAATTCGTCCCTTTCTTCACAAAATACAACCATACAAAAACCCCCATCAAAGAATCATAAGAACTCCCATACGAACCCACAATTTCTCAACTGTTCTGTATTCCACTTGCAAGTATAAAAATATTGCTTACTTGTCCATTGTACAACAATCAACTCTCCTGTCGAATTCGCCTCTACCCCTGCAAGGTTGCCGCTGTCCATCGTTGTCGAATTCTATGCAGTGTGTTTTTCGTTGGCGCATCCTCGCGCCTAGAATTATCTTTTCGTCACCATGATCTGTCTATAATCAAAGTTACGAAACTTCTCAATTCTGGTCATTAGCATTCTGTTTCCATCACTGCGAACCATCCATCGTCACAATGCACAGAATAGCCCCTCGTACTGCCTCCAAGACAGCACACAAAATCATCTTCGTCGACGATTTTGGCTTCTCAGCCGAGCCCACTGAATCGACTGCCGAATCTGTCACCTAGACTGTCCTTCGTCAACGTGCAGACTCTTGAGACACACCCCCACGGTACTGCCTCCTCTGTGATGCCTCCCCACCAAAGCAACATACCAAACTAAGTCCATCTAGTTCAGCTCCTCAACCAAATCTCTCCACGACTTGGCTGTCGAATTCTTCACCTCAATCCGTCCTCATCGTCAAGGTGCCTCGAATTCCCAACCTTGGGCAACAATCCCATACAAAGAAATTCCATCGCAAGAGAAAAACAGTGTAAATTTCAGTTTCGAACCCTTACCGATTTGCCTTCTCGTCTGACCTTCCATCGTCAGCAGCAAGTTTGGGCTCTCTCCCACTGAATTGCTTCTTCTATTTCACCCCAACCTTCCCATTTAGGCTTCGATGAAAACTTAGAAACTCCCAGCAGTCCCTTCGCTGGCCCCTGCTCTCAATTCTGCCATTCCATCGACAGTTTTGATGGCCGAATCAGCACCGATTTTGATCTGATTCCTTTGTCATCTCTTTACGTCACCCATAGATTAGTTAAGCCACCAAACTTCGCAGGCCTTTGAACACCATACTGCCCAAAACGCTAGCAAGCTTTCCCCAAATGGCTTCGAACAAATCAGCCCTTCGATCTGCCCCCACAAAACAGCCCATCGTCTATGCTACGAAACAGCCCATCATTTCGTCATGAACGCGAACTGCGCTCTGCTTCAAAGTTTCTGCCAGTCCATCGGCAGCAGCAATGCTTCTCCCAAATCAGTCCAATCGATTTGTCCAGAGAAACAACAGCATTCTCATCGCTGATCATTGCGCTGAAATCTGCCTCTCCATCGGCAAATGCAGTAGCTCTCCCAAATCAGTCCATTGATTTGGCCACAGAATCATTCTCGTCATTCTGCCAAGAAAGCAACCACGCTCTGATACCAAATTGTCACGGGGTAATTTTTCGCTCCGCGAATAAACCCGTGCGGCAGCCTAGTCCCTCGCTAGACTCAACCTTCCCTCGCCAATCCCACTCGTGTTTGCCTAGTAACTAAGCAAGCGGAATACACAAGCAAGAATAAGAATCAAAGTGCACAACAAGCTTTATAGAAACTTTCCCAACCTTTATTAATCTCGTTAACAAAGGAAACTATACACAATTCCGTATGTGTGCTATGCACAAAGATTGCATGCTACACCAAGCTACCTCTAACTAGTGCTCTACATGTTCTTGCATGCCCCTACATGCTGAACATTCCCAACGCATGCTGCTGCATGCCCATACATGCCGCCCCCTTCACCCAAAAGCTACAACAAGTATTTATAAACAAGCATTTACAAGGCACACCCTCCATTCCTACTTTTAAGGAAGTAGTGGGACACTATCTCACCCATGTTCACCCATGAACATAGTGGCCCATTATCTACCAAGTAGTGGGAAGTTTCGCCCCCCCATGATCTTTAGTGGGTTAGGAGTAACCCCTGGTCAGCCCCCATGTTCAACCCCCATGATCCCATGATCTTGGATATCCATAACTGCCACTACCCACGTTCTGCATGCCCATTTGGCAGCCCCAACTACCAGCTCTTGCTGCGTCATCTGGTGAGTCATTCACATGCCTTGGACAGTCCTTCGTCCAAGTTTTACATCGTGCCAAGTCGAGCCCCTGACTTTGCATTGCCGCCGCTACCGTGCGAATTCACATCTGCGTCGCGTGCCAATGTCTTTTTGCCGAATTCCTCGGCAAATTTCCGGCTCGTTTGCCTATGCCCCTGACGAGTTTTCCTGCTTGGCTTGGACATTCCATCGTCAAGCCAATGTTCGTCAACAATCTGCGCTGCCGATTTTCCTTTGACGAACCTCATACCAGACAAATCTGCTCGCCGATTTACGCCTGTTGGCATGGTCGCCAAGACACCCTCAGGGCCTGTTTTGGCCAGCCTGCCGAAGTGTGCATCCCATGCACATTTGACACTGTTACAGTTTGTCTTTATTGGGAGAAAGTGTCCCCTGGCAAATAAAATGGTAGCTGACTTTGAATGTGGTAATTCAGTGGATATTTTTAGATCTATGATGATATGAAAGGTATTTCATCTAGCGGTGGGAATGAGAAGAATTTTTCTTTATAACCATGTCATTCTTGTTTGTTACTTTTCTTTTACTTTTACTTTCTGTGATTTTTTAAAATCTACTCTCGCAACAAGACCCTAAATCATCTTTACTTTAATCCAAGAGGAGAAAAACTTGCTTCAAACATTTCTTTTATCAGAACTTGTTTCTCTATCTTTCTTTTAAAGAGAACAAATAGACTCTAGAAACATTAGGTTTGTTTCCAAAAGGAGAGGTGATCCTGTCCCCAATGAGGAGTTCAAGTTTCAACTCGAGCCTGAAAGAAACAAAAAGGGACAAGGGTCCATTAGACTAGGACCTAGGACAAGAGGGGGAGCTACATTGGTATCCTCCTCTAGTAAGGAGGTGTGAAAACCTTCTCGCAGGAGTCCTTCCCATGCCCATGATATACTTAGGAAAGAAGTTCTTACAGGAGTTCTTCTCCTACTCTTGTAAGAGATACTCAAGATAAAAGGAGGTTGCTCCAAACTCCTATAGACGACGTCCTTAGCAATGTAAGTGTTGGGGATGTAAAGTTTGTGGCTCATCACTAACTTGAAGAGTATATGTCTTAGATGCCCAACCTTGCATTGCGTATCAACAAGCAGACCCTAGGCTCCACCTAGGGTTATTTTAAAATCACCACCCCATTTATATATACATAATATGGTATTCCTTCCCTCTTTAAGGGTTCATGAGGGAGATGTCTGGTTACTACCAATTAGGTCTAGGCCAGCTGCATTCCAATGGATGGACAATTTTTTCCTTCTTTGAAAATTTTTATTGGATCATTGGGCTCGAACATATGGTCAAAGTTTTTATAAGCTACTATCAATTGGTTACTAGCATCCATGGTAGCAATGACATGCAGTGGTTCTTCAACTTTGCCAACAGAAATAATGGCATCATGAAGAACATGTTGGCTAAAAAGATGGTGCATGTTAAGAAGTCGAGAGGAATATGGTTGGTTATAAGATTCATTGGGATAATTAATCTTAGAGAAGGATTGCGACTAATTTGGGGTTTTTCCCACGACTAAAGGATCCCCAATAAAGTAAATAACAAGCCTCATTTGAGCTTGGATGAGAAGAAGAATTGTGTTATGTTGGCCTCAACTTCAACTGAATATGAAGTTAATAGGATGGTCAAACAATACTACCAGACCATTTTTCAAAGTATGTTGCTTCCCTGCCTTGCTTCCGGCCTTTTTTCTATTACCCTGATTCTAACCTTTTGTTTTGTTTTTGTCTCTACATGACTGATAGCTAAAAGAGAAGGAGAAGCTTTAATAAGGCTTATTGAAGAGAGTTTACCATGTGTGTGTTTGTCTCCAGCAGTTAGCGAAGGCAGAGGTAAAAAGGTGGTGAGGGAATCCCTTATTATTTTTAGTGAGCTCCCCGCTCCTAAATGTTCCATCTTTAATAGGATAATGGTGGGGGTTATAACCCTTGTAGAAGTTGGGGGTAGTGATCTTCCCCCAACCAGGAAAAAAGTAAACTTGACTCTCTCTATAGTGATTGTGAGTATTGCCACCCGTTTTCAGAGGAGGAGAGCCTCAAGCCTAGTGTAAACTTATGCTCCAACCTCACCGATTGAGGCTCCTACAATGGTATTTCCTCTACCTTGGCTTCCTATTTTGTTAGCTGAGGAAACAACAACTGGGACTTCTATTGGGGTTGGCACTAAGGAGTTTATGGATGTTTTTGTCGATTTGGGTTTTGGTCGTATGCCTTTCAATATTTCAATCATAAAAGATGATAAGAGGTAGTTCATTGAATCTATTATTAGTGAGATGTGAGGTCTTAGGAAGGTTAGCCTCGAGGTGGTAAGAGTGCTAGAGAGGATCCTTATCATCTCGTCTCCACGATGTTTGATGAAAGCTTCCACCATCATTTGGCTTTAACTAGATAAATGGCTTTTAACGTAAGGAACTCTCCTATTTCTTTTTTGGTTTGTTTTTATGATTACCATTTTTTAACATCAACCATTAGCAAGCCTTCATGATGTGAACCCACTCTCAGAGACACTAGATGGCCGAAAAAGGGCATGTAAGGGAGACTGTGGCCGTGAATAGGGCAAATCAAGTTGTATTTGAATGGCTGCAAAAAAGAAAAACTATTGTAGAGGCTGATCTATAGAGCTTTAAGGTGGCTTATTCCACGCTGAAGGACAAAACATAGGGCATTGCCTTTGAGTTAGGATACAATGAAAAAATCACTTCAGACCTCCTATAACCAAGTGGTCCCTCTAAGACAAGAGCTTCTTGAAGCGAGGGCCTCCCAATATAGTCTACGGGCTGAGCTTGTTGCTGCCAAGAAAGAAGCCCAGTGTTCCCATGCTAAGTTGAAAGCTTTAAGAGACTCACCTAGAGACCTCATAGAGTGTTTTAGAAGGTCGGTAGCTTTGACTAAGACGGTGGGAGACAAGATATTTCTTGTCATATCCAACCTATATTTCTTTAATCTCTTGAGGGGAGTACAAGTGGATTTTAGTGCAACTTTCCATCATGTCCCGGTTCTTGACTTTGCAGAGGTGTTCCTAGTCAGGGCTGTTGTTGCCCAGTGTGACGAGTACCTAGTTGAGGAACCTGGGCTATATTATTAAGCCCTTTTTTTGTGTGTATATCTTTTTTTTCCTCGGTCTTGTGGGGATGAGTTCTCTTTTAATAGAAATTCTCTTTTATAGAGTTTAATTATCTCAATGTTAGTTTGCATGGATATAAAGCCCTTGTGTAGAGATTTTATATGGGTCCAATGTTCACACTTATTTGAATATTTTTTAGTCTAATGCCTATATTTAATTAATTTTTTAGTCTAATGCTCATACTTAGTTGAATATTTCTCATTTTTAAGCTTTGGATTGTCCAATCTTAACAGGGTTTAAAAGGGTTCTGTCTCTTTCCTGAAACTTAGAAGAGTTCTCTCTCGTAAGTGTCCTCTTATCAGTCTGGATGTATCAGTAGTGGATTGTGAAGAAACCTAGTTTGTCTTGTCTTTGGAGAGAGTAAATGTATCGGGTGAACAAAGTTCATTCTTACTTTTGTGGCGGCTTCCATCTCATTCTTTGAGAGATGTGTGATTGCACTAGGGAGATCATGTCAATCCTTTCCAAAGTAATTTGTGTTGTAGCACTAAGGAGGCATCGATTCCTTCCAAAGTAATTCGTGCAATCGCATTAGAAAGAGTGAATTCATCCCATTACTGGAAGGTTAAAGGACTTATGTCATGGAGAGACCATATCCATTCTCGTTGTTAAGGCAATGTTCATCTCATCCTTGAAGAAATTTGTGATTACGCTAGGAAGACCATGTTAATCCTTTCCAAGGTAAATTGTGTTATAACACTAGGGAATGAATTCCTTCCAAACTAATTTGTGCGATTGCACTAAAAAGAGTGAATCCATTCCATCATTAGAAGGTTGAGGCGCTTGTGTCATGGGAAGACCGTATCCATCCCTGTTGTTGAGGCAGTGTTCATCCTATCCTTGGAGAGATGTGTGATTGCACTAGGAAGACCATGTTAATCCCTTCCAAAGTAAATCCTGATGCAGCACTAAATAGATGTTGACTCCTTCTAAAGTAATTTATGCAATCACATTATGGAGAATGAGTCCATCCTATCTTTGGAAAGTTGAGGGGCTTATGCCCTAGGGAACACTTGAAGAACAAAAAGCACCGTCACTTTCAACAATTTAATTTATATATAAGAAACTTACATTCTTAGTCAGTGACCATAATACATTTTTATCCCCTTATTGAGGTGTAATCAATTTTATGACATTTCTACTAAGATCATAGTCTCAGTCCGAAAAGGGAAGATAATAAGGTTTCTCTAATAAATGTCCTCTAGACGGTGGTCAAATAGACCTTTCAAATTATATGGTTTGAACAAATAATTCACTTGTATTATTAAAAGCTTTCTAAAATCTCGAGGCTCCAACTGCATTTGTGGATTTGACATATTCATGAACAACATCTTCTCGCCTTACTAAGCCCACATGCAAGTAGAAAGAAATCCTACTTTAACTTGGAGTGATCAAATTACTATAAATATTTTCCAATATAATGAAGAATTGTTGATGTATGGACGAAACAGGTGTGCTAACAATTATAGAAATGTCCACAAAACATCTTGTTGTGATAGTTCTTTGATAGTTTACCTTTGATGGTGATTAGGGATATCCATACCTTGACTCTTAATAGAACTCACAATGTTCTTTTTTAATCAATTAACCACAGATGACGCCACTAATATAGTCCTAAAAAATCCATGAAGCTTGGGGGCAAAGCTTATGTCTTGGATAATCGGTTAACCTTTTAATTCTGGCAATTTCATCCACTTTTTCTACCCACTATGATTGGTGTCTAATACCTGCAAAACATCCCTGTTGTTGAATTTGAGGACTCTCAGATGCTTCAGTAAGCACCTTTTTTTAGAGAAAAATACAATGATATTTTAGAGAGAGATTGAAAATAAATGTGCAGTGGAAAATCCAAATTCAACACCTCACGTTTGAAGGATTCCTAATGTATTTATAGCCCATTAGACTCTTTATAAGGAGGAGGGGCTAAATTATAAGCAACAAATCTCTAACTCGTTGGGATAAAATAACTATGACTTATCAAAGTAAAATATCTGACTTGTCACAAGAATTATAAAGCCTAAGATATCTTGAAGTTAAAAAGAGCATGGGCTTAGTGCTTGATTGAGCTTGATTGAGCTTAAAGTGATAGGTCTAGTAGCTTGCTAGACCTATAATGAAGAATTGTCAATGCACGAACGATGTAGGTGTGCCAACAATTATAGAAAAGTTCTTAAAAACATGTCATTGTGATAGAGCTTTGATAGTCTACCTTTGATGGTGATTATAGACATCCATAACCTGGCTCTTTATAGAACACACAATGGTTTTTTTTATCAATTTTCCACAGATGACGCCATTGATATAGTTTTAAAAAATCCAAGTAGCTTTGGGGCAAGTCTTATATCTTGGATAATCAATTAACCTTTTTGTTCTGACAATTTGATCCATTCTTCATAATTAAAGTGGATGGTTTCTATACTTATAAAAAGTCCCTATTGGTGAATTTAAGGACTTTCTGATGCTTCAGTAAGCAATTTTTTGATAGAAAAATGCAATGATATTTTAGGGAGAGACTAAAAATAACTTAATATCCAGTGGAAAATATAAAATAACTCTAACTTATCAAAGTAAAATATCTTTGACTTATCATAGTAATTATCGAGCCTAATATTCTTTAGAGATAAAAAGAGCATGGGTTTAGTATTTGGCTGAGCTCGAAGTTGGTAGGTCTACCAGCTCGCTAGACCCATAATATCTCGGTTCAGTGCTATAAAGGGACCATGGTACCTCTAAAGGTTTAAAATATTTTAATTTTTTTCTTTTAAGTTTTCAAATTTTTCATAATAGTCATGCATTTACCTCTCTAAGAAAACATATTTACACCAATTTTTTTAATTTGTTTAATTTTCATGGTTGTCTTTAAAGTTTGCATGACGACGACTCCATTTAAGATTTTAATTGTCACCTAACATTTTTCTTTTCCACCTTTTCTATAGAAATAAATAGTATGTTGTACTAACAAATGATGCAGCCACAAATAACACAAAAAAGATAACAAACACAAGGAACACTTAATTCTGTTGAATATGATCATCATCATGAAATTGTAATTCAAGATTTTATTACTGAATATTTTCTTTTTAAGTATTCTCTTGAAATATAAGTTAAACAACTTTATTTATATTAGTTCTAGGTTTATCCCGAAGAAAAAAAAGTTCTTAGTAAATAATATAGAGTTATTCTAGGAATTCCTAAACAAAGTAGAAAAAATAAAATAATCAAGCATAATGTTTAGTTTTCTAAACTAAATAAGAAAACAAAAAAAAATCATCATAAAGGAAAATATTTTCCTAAACAAAATATAAATAAAAATAACTAGGAAATAAATAATGTTCCCTTATGAGTCGGAGAGAACTAGTGCTCGAATTCAAATTGTTCTTGTCTTGATCCCAAAGATGTTCATTCAAAACTCTCTAACCCCTTTTGTTTCTTTGCTTGAAGTGTATAAGAATTTTAAATATCAACTTGAGTCCTTTCATTTTAAAATTTGTATAAGAAATAATAATTAGAAATTTATATCTCTTTTATTTACTTCTAAAGTAATGAATCGCAAACCTCAAACTTGCTTCTTTAACATGTGTTAAATCATATAACCTTTGAACAAACCTATTTTCATGATGATAGTAAGCTTGTAATCAAAAAGATCAAAATAATCCCATATCAACAAAAAACATTGTCGAGTGCCTTTAATGTCATCTTTGCAATCAATTCTAACTTATCAATTAGGATATTATTGATGACATCATCATAACCATTATTATGATTGTTAATTGTATTATTATTAGCATAATCATCATCAAAATGAACTTTATAAATTGATGAAAAGTATGAATCCATATCTATCTTATCATAAATGGATCACCAAAATCTTCATGATACTCATCCTAATCAAGAGGTTGCCTCATCTACTCTTGCATTTGAAATGGTATTTCAAATCTAGCAATGAATTCATGATCACTTTCCACATGATTTTTTAGGATTCTCACATTTATCAACTGACAAGTTAATTCTACAATCTATCCTTACATGTATTCTATCATCAATTGTTGAACGTCTATTTCCCAATGAGGAACCTCATCATTGGGAATGTTTTGTTTTTGTTATCTCTTCTAACCATGGTTATTTAATAGCACACAACAATTAACCACTAAAAATTGGTGGACACTAATACCAACTAATGCAAATGAAAACAACATAAAAAAGATAACAAGCATAAGCAACACAAAATTTTACTAAATAGGGTCATCGCATAATAATCCTATTTCAAAATTTTAGTAGTGATTAATTTATCTTCAATTGGTTATATATGTATTAATAGAAAAAAATTCAAAAACTAGGTTGAGTACAAGTTTAGTGAACTCTTCACCTAATGACAAGGAAACAAATTGAATAAAATTTTGGGTAGTCTCTCATATAGGAAAAGTGCTGTCAATTTTTTTAAAAACTAGGAATAATATATGGTATCTTAATCCTTTAATTTGTGTAGATTCTCAGGGGAAAGTAAATAGTGCATCGTACAAACATGATCACTACTAGTTCTTCGAACAGTGCTTCTCATAACCATGAGTCGTTAGGTGTCGACCAAGAGCAAGCACCTGAGACACAGGCGACCACGCTCTACGCAGGCTCGAAGAGTATGATGCATTCACATTGAGAGGGGTCCCTTGACAACAAGACCCATTTACCTGGAAGTACCAGGCTCGGTGGAAGAACAACTTTTCAATGCAAGTTTGTTTTCTCTTCGCAACGACATGTTAATAATTTTTTAAAATTAATTTCAATTAACAAATGCAATTTTAGGTTTACAAAAATTGAGGTTGCCAAAACCATAACATCGGTGATGAAAATTCCATTGTTTCAATTGAGTCATGTTTCCAAATATCCTGAATAGAAACCTATGATTGATACATGATTCGAAAGGTTTAAGGTTAGTATTAACTTAAATATTTTTTATTTAAATTTAGTTAGTTTATTAATATTAATGAAATTTATCTTTACAAATTTTAACTGTAAAGAAAAATTTGAATGGGTGAGCTGACAACGCTATTGGAATAAGGGTTTGAGAGAATCATGCTGCAACTAGGTAAGATTGGAATCAAGATAAAAACTTTTAATCCTTTTATTCAATTTTACTTTTCATTTACTAATAGATAACTCATTTTTACCATATAGGTTGCGTGATTTTTGGTACGAGATGCAAAAGAAAGCTAAAAAAATATATGAAAGAAAGAGAGCTTCCAGATTGGAAAGAGGTGGTAGCTTAGAAGGATTTCAGACCGCCGTACGTCTTAAAGGTTGTATGGGTGGAATTTATTAAGCACGTGACTTCTGAACATTTTTTATGACGATCACACTTTAGTGCGGAGAACCGGAACCAGCATGATCACAGTTCCGTTACCACACACCGGCAGGTCCGTTCCATCTGTATTGCATGCTAAGCGGATGGTATGATTCTTTTTCAATTACATCTATTTTTTTATTTGTTTTTTTTATAAATATATTTAACTAACAATAATTTTCTCTTGAAGGCTACGGTTCTTGGACGCAAGCCAAGTCCAATGAAGCTTTTTATGGAAACACACGTGTGGATTTATGACAACAAAAAAGGGGTGCAACAACTCGTGAATAGCTGAGCTCAACACTTTGTGGTATGTTGGTTTTCAACCATTTTTTTCTCAAGTTATTATTTTTTTGAATTTGCTGACTTTTTTTTCCAGGATACATATAACACCCGGTTGAGGGAGAGATACGATGACGATTCTTCTACCCATCCAGATCTCAATCCAGATTTGTGGTTAATCCATCGGTAAATTTATTATTGACGGACTCATCGACAGACCACAAATCACTGACGAGAATTTTTCTAACGAATTATTTTTGTCCGTGAGTCCGTCAGGAAAATCCGTGCCGACAAACTATGAGTATAAATATCAAAAAAAAAATTTATCGGTAAATCTAAAAATTCTAGTAGTGAAAATCCATGTATAATTTTTAGTTAGGATATGCCTTATATGCTTTCTAACTTGATGCAATGATAGTTGAGGTAAAACACAGACATGGTTTTGCGTTTTGCTTCAATATCTGAGCATGTATAGGATTGATATGCGTTTTTTTCATCCACTTCAACATTAAGTCTTAATATTTTTATGTCGTATTTTGTTTAGTGCTTTTCCTGTCTTTTCTTGCTTATTGTTGTGGATTGCTAGTTCATTTCATGTTTTGATTTAATTTGATTTGATACGTATAATAAAAAAGCTCAAACCCATAATTTAAAAAACATCTATGCATCATAAATTTCTATATAAAGAGAGTATACCTAATACTGATGTGACAAAAAAAAAAATTCTTCCTAGTCATTCAGCGACCAGTAAGAAAATCCTTAAAAACCTACCAAATTCTTTTCTTTCATATTTAAAGTGACAGGCGTTGACAACAGGATTATCCTGATTAATGTAGATTGATGTAACAATATGAAAGGTAGAACGTCAAACTTAGAAAGATTCCAACCCTACCCTCCATTATTATCTATAATTTAAATGCTGTGGGATTTTCAATGTGTATTGTATCATATTTTATGTAAATGAATTGTAAAAAAAAAAAAATTTAAAATTTGATTTTCAAACTTTTTAGGCGAGTTAGTGTAAAATACGACAAACATGGATGATGTGTCATAAGTTTTGAAAAAGATATATTTTGGTCCTCCAACATAAAAAAATCACGCAAATTATGCAATTTTAGCCCCTCAAATTTTTTTCAATCCCATTTTGGTACAAAAAATTATTTTTGTTATTTTTTGATCCCTGGTTAAGGGAGGAGAGAGAGAGATTACCAGATTCTGGCAGTAGAGAGCGAAACACGCATTGACATTGATTTAGACTGCCAAAATAGACTATATTTATGTCAAATTATTCCATTTAATGAAATGAGTTCATATTAGGTATTTTTGCATCTTAAAAGTTCGTGAAAAAGTAGATTTGAGCTCGAGTTGATTTTTGGTTTCCAGTTGAGTTCGATTTTTTGGGCTGTTTTTTAGGTTTTTAAGCCATAAATAGGTTTATTATGATTTTTAAGGTGTTTTATAGGTTTTAGGTCAAAAGAACATAAATCCTAATTTTTCAGCCACAATAATGATCGAAAATTTGAAGAAAACATACAACACGCTATCTGGTTTTTTTATATATAAAAAAGTTAAGGTGGATGACATGTCATCCACCCTAGGTGCAATTAAGAAAAAAGGGTCTGCGTGTGGACCCTGGTGAAATGGGCCAGTAGGGCTGGCCTTACCCTTTTTTTCTAATTTTTTCTATTTCAATTGATGTTTCTTTTTTATTTTTTAAAAAACTTAATTATATTTACATTTACCATTTTTTTTTGTTTAGAGAGCCTCTTTTAAATGATGGTGATTTTTTGGTTATACGTTTAATTTTCGAAAAGATTTTTCTGATTCATCTATGATTTTTTTTTTATCTTTTGTATAGATGAACTATATTTTTTAAAATAAAAATTATTATTTTCATATCATATTTCTAATATGTGTAATCTTGCATATTATTCTTTTTTTTAATTCAATTAATTTAATATGTTTGTTTATTTCTATTATTGTGTGATTAAATAAAAAAAATGTTTTAATAAACAAAAATTAGCTAACATGACAGAGTAAATAGTTTGTCTTGCGAGATTAAATATCTTGATCTACATTTGTTTTTCGATTTTTCAAGTTTTATTTTTAGGTGTCGTTGGTTTTTTATTTATTTATTAGCGCCCATAGTTCTCAGATTATTTAATTACATATGTGCATAAAATTTTAGATTTGTATTTAATTTTTGAACTACAAAAATACGTTGAAAAGACCTGCATATATAATTTTTTTAATGAAAATAAAAATATTTGACATGTGGTAGAGTGCAAGTCACATAACTATTTAAAATCAAATGGTGAAAATTAGAGGGAAAAACAAGGCAATTAGCACCCAAAATATAATTAAATGCTGAAATAAAACATGATAAAAAAGTTTTGGTAAAATAACATAGTTTAAAGATATCGCTATTCAAAAATATAATATTTTAATAATATCGCGGTTTACAACTGCAATATTAATGAAATTTTATATTTCATGTTTTTAAATCATAATATTATTAAAATGTTATGATAACGGCTGAATATTTGATAAAATAATTATACTATAAGATATATGGTATATCAAGTAATTTCACTAATGTGTTCCATCGATGATTTATATAACAAGGCAACGTACGGCGATTTATTTATTTTTTTCCCTTTTTGCAACATCGACAACTAAATGTCGTTAAATTCTCCAATCAGCACTTAATAACTCCCCTCCTCCCAAATAAAAGAAAAATTCTTTGTTTTTGCAAAAACTTTTGTACATTCAATGTTTATTTTCAGTGGAAACTGTTGAAGAGTAATAAAAAAATTGTTTTCTACGTCTCACGTAATAAATTAATTTTTTAAATTAAGATAATTTTTTGTATATAATAATAAGGATATCTTCAAAGTATCCATTAAAAAAAAAATTTACAAAATTTCCTTAGAACCCAATCCTTACCGTTTGAAAAACATCTGAATGCATGATTATAGAAATTATACACAATCTATCAGGACAACAATATCTATGTTGTCTGTCCTCTTTTTTTCATTTGGCATTAGTGATACTTCTAGATATTTATGATGTGATTTTATATTAAATTTTTTTTATGATACATAAGAAATATAGTATAGTTTTATTAGTTATTTCTTTCTTGGGTCCACTTTGAGAAAATGAGATAGACACATGGAAAAAAGGGCCTTCAGGGGGTTCCCAATCCAAAGAACCTATAGCTGATTCTGCCCATTTCTGGTCAATTTATTTTTAGTCTTAGTTTCAGCCCATTTCGACTCCATCTGAATTTACCCTTCATTAATTGCACATAAAAGACAATAAGATTGATAAATGTTAAGACGGTTTTCAAATTCTTTTTGTTATGTATTAAACATATTCTATGCTTGACATATATATATATTAAATTGATGCAAATTCTCCAACATTATTAAGAGCGAAAGATACTAGCATGCTTGAGATTCCATGCTTGCATTGTTATGGTGAATAGTAAACATGGATGTCTTGTGTTTTCCTGGTTTTGATAGTGAATAATTTATATTACTTCGCAGCCACCGTGCAGGCAGCCATCGTCAATAAACTTTCAAAGTCAAATGTAGAAGGCTATGCCGTGTCGAATTTGGTGTCCTATACACTTACTGCTACCCCCCACACGGCAATCTCACCTTTTCTGTCAAGAAAATTACTCAAAATTCAAAAATTCCAGGATAGTGGCGGTGGCAATGGGGCCATTCAACGTGGCCACTAATAAAGACGCATTCAATTTCAATTGGTTTGGAATCTCACCACGTGGATTTCTATTAGTCCAATCACAAGAACTGAAAACGAGTTTAGATGACTCAGGAATGTTGGGTTTATCCAAGTCTCCCTCGCAATTGCACTTTCTTTCCATTTACGAGGATATTTGTACTTAATTGAATTTATGGAGAATGACAGAATTCTGTCAGCTGCAGCCCTTAAACTCCTACTATTTTAATACCATTTCCAATGGTTAGGACTAGTCTTTCAGCTAACGCACGAATTACCAAAAAAACATCAATGAATAACATTACCATACTTTGCTTTTGTTTTACTTCTTTCTTCGTTACATCCCTAGCAGTAGACACCATCTCTGCAAATCACACTATCGGCGATGGAGAGACCATAGTTTCAAGTGGCGAGAGATTTGAACTGGGGTTTTTCAGCCCTGGTAATTCCACGCGGCGGTATTTGGGAATATGGTACAACAAGATATCTAAAGGGAAAGTGGTGTGGGTTGCCAATAGAGAAATCCCAATAACTGATAAGTCAGGAGTCTTAAAGTTTGATGAGAGGGGAGCTCTCATCCTTGCCATTCAGAATGGTAGTGTCATTTGGTCTTCCAATACATCAAGGCACGCGCAGAACCCGGTTGCTCAGCTTTTGGATTCAGGAAATCTTGTGGTCAGGAATGAAAATGATCGTCGCACAGAAAATTTCGTTTGGCAAAGTTTTGAACATCCTGGAAATACATTTCTACCTGGAATGAAGGTTGGAAGACTAGCTTCTGGATTGGATGTGATTGTATCATCATGGAAGAGCAATGATGATCCTTCTCAAGGCCCTTATACCTTTGAGATTGATGGGAAGGGTTTAGAGCTGGTTGTCAGACAGAAATCAGTTCTGAAGTCTCGATCAGGGCCGTGGAATGGTGTTGGCTTTAGTGGTTTGCCTCTTTTGAAACCAGACCCCTTTTTAAGCTATGTTTTTGTTTTTAATGACAAAGAGGCATACTTATGATATTAACAGCTCTATTGCTTTGACCTTGGTTTTTGATCAAGACGGTGTCCTGGAGCGGCTCGCCTGGATTGACCGACTTAATAATTGGATAGTGTACTCAAGTGCACCAGGAGATAACTGCGATAACTATGCACTATGTGGTGCTTATGGCAGGTGCACCATCGGAAACTCCCCAGCATGTGGATGTTTGAACAGATTCGTGCCAAAAAACCAAAGTGAATGGGTAAGGGCAGACTGGTCTAGCGGGTGCGTTCGGAGGACACCGCTGAACTGCCAGAATGGAGATGGATTTATAAAGTATTATAACATTAAATTGCCAGACTCAAAGATTCGGGCAATGAATAAAAGCATGACAACGGAGGAATGCAGGGTGAAATGCTTGAATAATTGTTCTTGCATGGCTTATACAAATTCAGATATAAGGGGAAATGGAAGCGGATGCATTCTCTGGTTTGGTGACCTGGTGGACATCAGACAATACACAGAAGATGGCCAAGATCTATATATTAGAATGGCTTCTTCTGAAATAGGTAAATATAAGCACATTCTTACATGCTGAATATAATATAATATATTATATTTATTGCATTGCATAATACCAAAAATCCATGGCTAATGCTTTGAAACGTTAACAGATTGGAAATATTCTCTCACTGATACATTGCTATCTCCCTGCTTGTAGTAGCTCACACTCTAGGGGGCTCTCCCAAGAAGAAAAAAGTGGGCATCATTGTAAGCGTTGTGTTATCAGCATTGCTTCTCCTAGGCCTTGGTCTGTGCTTGTTCCTCCAGAAGAAGAAGAAGAAGCATAATAGACATAATACTCTTGGTAGGACAAGTAAGTTACCTGGCAATAAAAACATTCTGTAGAGCAATGTCATGGATGTTCATTAACTTTTTTCGATCCCTATAAGAAATTTTTGTTGTCATTCCTTCTTTACTTGCTGTGTCACAGAGAAAAAGGAAAACAATACAGAAGAACAATGGTCTATGAAGAGCCAGGATGAAAGTCTAGATTTACCACATCTTGACCTTACTGCAATAGCTAATGCTACCAGCAATTTCTCATTCAACAATTTGCTAGGACAAGGTGGCTTTGGACCTGTCTACAAGGTAAAACACAATGCGATGATACTATGCTCAGCTTTTTTGACAGTAGGTGATGATACCTAACCACATGCCTTTTATTGTGTTAAGATAGAAAAACTACATTCTAAAATTCAGTGGCACAGGAAGAATGTGAACAAGAAAATAAAAACAAAGGGGTAGACAATTAATAAAAAAAAAAGGAAAAAGGAAAAACCAACGTAAAGGAATACACCATGCTTCTATGATTATGATTGTTGGATATCCCCCTCAAGACTTGCCTGCTGACAAAAATCTGGCACTTGTCTTGTTTTTTCAGGGTGCGTTTAAAGGTGGACAAGACATAGCTGTGAAGAGGCTTTCGAAGGAATCCAGACAAGGGCTTGATGAATTCATGAATGAAGTAAAATGCATTGCAAAACTTCAACATCGAAACCTTGTAAAGCTTCTGGGATATTGCATAGAACATGAAGAGAAGATTTTGATCTATGAATACATGCCCAACAAAAGTCTAGACATCTACATATTTGGTTAGGATCTCTGAATCTTGATATTCATCAAATGTTTTTTCAAGATAATTTCATTTGAGTTGCTTCTTACATATGTGAGAGAAAGAAGGTATTACAACTTCTGTTTCATCTCTAATCCTACTGATCAAAGACTAGCTGCAAAACATTTATCAGTTCACACAGGTTCAAGGATTTACTACCTCTAACATATTTGAGTACTCCCATGAGAACTTGGTTTACAAGGATTTTTTTTTTACTATTCTGTTTCTAAATAATATTCACTGTTAGTTAAAATCGCACTTATAAGTAAAATCAGCAGCCATATGAATTAACCTGCAGATTTTTCATATAATGGGCAGATCAAATTCGAAGCAAGTTGCTGGATTGGCCTAAAAGGTTCCACATCATCAATGGGGTATCAAGGGGACTGCTTTATCTCCATCAAGACTCTAGACTACGAATTATTCATAGAGATCTTAAGCTGAGCAATATTTTACTAGATAATGATATGAATCCAAAAATCTCAGACTTTGGTATGGCTAGAAGTTTCGGAGAGAATGAAACAGAAGCGAATACAAGAAGAGTAGTTGGGTCATAGTAAGAGTACTTCTTTATTCCCCTTCTCTGAGTTAGCAAAGAAAAATGTATTAGAAATGCCTAACATCTTAGTAGAAGAATCTCACTAACTTGTTTAATTATATCATGAATTGATTGATGAATTAAAAGTAGAATCCTGCTATGTGCCTGAAGTGTTAAGGTCAATCCATGTGGGGCTATTATGTGTGCAACACTCTCCAGAACACAGGCCAAGCATGTCTACAGTGGTTCTTATGTTGGAGGGAAATGGGTTATTGCCTCATCCTAACGAGCCAGGTTTTTTCACAGAAAGAAGATTGATCGAAGAAAACAAGAAAGACCTGAGTTCCACCAATGAAGTAACAATCACAGTACTTGACGGCAGATAGAAGCGAGCCAGGCCATCTTTAATTTTTATTTTTATTTTTAATTCAGAGAGTCGATCATCCATTCTGCTTTTTAGTTTTATTTGGTGAAGGAAGCCCAAAATGGCCGAATAGATTTACGTTCTTTTCTTCTCATTAACGGAAAAAGGTTGGCATTTTGCTAGCATTGCCCGATTAATCAAGTTTTGCAGATGAATACTACAACGATTGAGCTTTATTACATCCGCAACGTCAATGAAATTAACAGTAAACTAGATGAATGAAGTAAGGTAACGCTGTTTCAGACAAAAGACAAGAAGCTAACTATAATAGAGGGCACAAGAAGAGCCGGAACGAAGAGACGAACACTGATCTTGATGCTACACCACCAGCAGCAAAGCACAAACAAAAGAAAATTTCCAAATTCGTTGGCATTACATTATTAATTTTTATGGAACATCAATCCATCCAAGAACAACATAAGATCTCAAAGCCTAAAAGACAACATCAATCAAACTCTGGAAGAGGACACAACATAATCAAGAACCATAACACTTTCCAGATAATCTCTAACCTTAGCTTTCTCCAAATTCGCCAACTCTTTCTCCGAATCCACCGCCTCCAATTCACTCAATCCACGAAAAACAGCTAGTGACGCAATCGAATAACCCTTGGCTCTAGCAGGGGAGAAGTTCTCTCCGCAACTGATGTGATCAATTCCTCCAAATGTATCTTTAATCCCCTGAATTACCCCCAGTATCTCATCTTTCACTTCATCCCCTAATCCCTCTTTTAACTTCAAGAATGTTAATCTAATCGCGGACCCAGAAGGTGGGACCAATGAATCACCGCCGTTGAGATCACCGGTGACCCAATCGACAGCCATGATGTCATCGCAGATTGGTAGAACCGATTCTTTAACGACTTGAACGTGGGTCGGGTGAAGGGCATAAGCGGAGAGGTTTTCTTTAGAGGAGTAACGGCTGTGGAGCATGTGAGTGAAGGGAATAGGTGAGGACTTGGTGCGGTAGAGAGCACCGGCGGTTAAGTGGAGTACGGAGTCGAGTGATATCAGACGGTTGAGGGAATGAATCATGGAGTTGATTTGAGTGGGGTCGGTGTTTTCTTTGACTTTGAAGAGGACTATGTGTTCAATTGTTTGGGGCGGAGTGGATGACGACGACATTCTGATATGGGATCGGGATGCTGAAGCAGAGGAAGGCTTCTTGGGCTTGAAGGACGAGAAGAAGGGGTTGAGCTGGTGTTCAGGGACGGGAAAGTGGAGGTAAAATGGTTTGGTAGAGAGCAAGCTTGCGGCTTTCAAACACAACAGCGTCATGATTTGTGGGGACGTTTAATGTGGTTTGTTTGACTATTAATTTAAGGTAGTTTCTGGGCCGTTTATCATCCGCTGATAGGCTACGAGAACTTTTAGTATCGTATCACCTATTTTTTTTAAAAAAAAAACAATATTTTTATATTAAGTATATTAAAATAATATTTTTTTATTTTTAAAATTTTATTTTAATATTAACAAGTAAAAAAAATTAAATTACTTTAAAATAAAAAAATAAACGGTTTATATGTTATCAAAAAGAAAAAAAATGAATTTTAATTTATAGTTAAGGTTGGAAGATTTTTTATTTTTTTGTTAGAAGTTTCATGGACTCATTGAAATTCCAATATCAAATCAATTAATAAGAATTATTAATTTTTCAATTCCTAAATATTTTAAAATTTAATTAAATAGAAGTTTTTAAAAATAATTTGATATAAATTCTACTTTCAATTTTAAGTGATGTCACTTACATAACTTACATTTAAAAGAAGTATAAATATATTAATCATAAAAATTGTAGATTATCGTATCAAATTAAATATTATAAGTAAAGAGAGAGTATAAATTACGGAGCTCATTATAAAATAGATAAATAAATAATTTTATGTTTTTTTTATGAGTCAAGCGTATATCATGTTTGAATTTTATAGATTAATTGGTTTATCAAATATATTTTAATTGGCTAAAGCATCTTAAAATTTTAAGGTTTTAATTTTTTTGTGGTCTTTCTAATTCAATTTTTTTAAGATTATTTTTTTGTTTTCAATATAAAATATATTTAAATAAAATATTTTTTTGTATTTTATACTTTTAAATAAAAAACAATTTATTTGGTTTCATTTGAATCTTATAATTTGAGTAAAATATTTGATCTCATTAAATCATTTTAAGAGAGTTTCTCTTTTGTCAAGTTTCAAAGTTTAGTGACTTACAAAACTTTTTTTTTCCTCTTACTTTGAATAAACTGAAGGGAAATATTGACAATTAAATTATCAGAAGGAGAAATTAAAAGAATAGATTGAGTCTTAGGATAAAGAGAAGAATTTTCAATTCTAAAATCATGTTAATGTTGGGAATGCATTATTTATATCGTCCATGAAACTATCTCAAGTTTTAGAACGTAGTGGCATAGATGTAGAAATATGCAGCATACTAGTGATCATGTTAGTGTTGGGAATGCATTGAAATCGTGTTTTTTAAAAATTTAATTTTTTTATATTTTTAAATTGTTTTGATATATTGATGTTAAAAATAATTTTTTAAAAATAAAAAATTATTTTAATGTATTTTTTAAAAAATACTTTAAAAAACAACTATAACATCTAAAATATCTTATAAATATTAGTCAACTCACAATGAAAATAGGCATTACTATTTTTAAATAGAAAGACCAAAAAAAAAAATTAATTGGAGAGGTGGTTTGAGAGAAAAATGTTTTGTTCAATGCTTTCTTGCAAGGGGTAAATTCGTTGGCTTAAAACACTGTGCAATATTTTATAGAGAGGTTAAGCTATAGAAAATTTATTTAATTAACATAATTTAAATAAATTTTAAATAAATAAAAAATTAATTTTAAATAACTCTTGATTTTCTCTCAAAAAATCCTAGGTTTTTTTATTTAATTCTTAATTTGTAGAGGTTAATCAAAGGTTGATAATTACAAAAAATAATTCTTGTTAACTCTTTAACCTTTTAACTTCTAAAATTTATTATAAAAAGGGGTAAAACAAGAAATTCTATCTTCAATTTATTAGATTTTTACATATTTTTTCTCTATCTCATATTTTAGTATTTTCTTCTCATTTTAACCCTTGGTTTTCCACCTAAATCTAGAGGTTAGATTTATCTTTTTAAGGGATATTTGAGTTTTATATTCTTTTGTTCAAATATATTTTTTAGAAGTTCATCCAAAAAAAAGTGATATTGTTGAAATAGAGACATATTGCAAACATCCTAGTTGTATAAGTAAGGAATAATAAAACCTCAAGAAAAAATGATTTATCATTGAAAAAAAAAAATTTATTAGTTTAAAATACTTTAATAAATAAGTACGACAACTCTATCTCTAACTCTAATATATATATATATATATATATATATATATATATATATATATATATATATATATATATATGTTCATTTTGACATAAACTTTTAATCAAAACTAGTTATGTGGCCTGCACTCTATCACGGGTCATATATTTTTACTTTTTATAAAAACATTGTATATGTAAATTTTATGTACATTTTTTCAATGCATTTCTATGATTTAAAAAATCTAAGTTCAAATAATTTTTTTTATTCATGTAATCAAATAAATCAAAAACTATGTTTGCGAATAAATAAATAAAAATTCCTTAATCATACTTAAAATAAAACTTGAAAAATCAAGAGACAGATGTAAATCAAGATATTTAATCTTGAAATATAAGATATTTACCTGGTTGTGTTTGCTAAAAAATTTTATTAAAATAAATTTTTATTAAAAAATAATAGAAATAGAGATACAAATTAAATTAATTGAATAAAATAAAAGGGAAAAAAAACATCATGCTAGGCTTCACATATTAGAAGTATTATCTGAAAATAATTTTTTTTATTTACAAAAATAAACATCATCCATATAAAAGATAAAAACAAATTATAGATGAATCGGAAAAACTCTTCAAATTTAAATGCATAACTTTAAAAAATAATCATCATTTAAAAGAGACTCTCCAAACAAAATNAAAAAGAGANAGGGTANTAATTTAAATATAAATTNAAAANATNNANAAANNNTAGAAAGAAAAAAGAGCAAATGTCAAGCGTTAGTGAGCCTAGCAATCCAGGGCCGTGGTGCCGCTGGTGCCCTATTTTGTCAAGGTCCGGTGCACGCATGCTCACGTGAGTGGGGTCTTTTTTTTTGTTTTCAACTAAGGCTAACAAGTCATCTACCTAATTTGTTTTGAAGAAAACAATTCAAATGACGCGTCGTCTGATTTGCCCTGATTTTAGCCAATGTAGTGCCTGAAAAATTAGGGCTTATGTTTTTGTTACCCAAAAACCTATTTTTCAACCTTTTTTTTTTTTTTACCCAAAACACCTATTAAACATTGTAGGAACGTATAAACCTATCCATGACCTCAAAAGGCCGCCCTAAAAACCGAAATCAATCGGAATCTAAAAATCAACCCAAGCTCAGATCTATTTTTTCATGAACTTTAAAGGTAAAAAAAACCACTTAATATAAACTCCCTTCATCAAATGAAATACTTTCACATAAATATCATTCATTTTGGTGGCCTAAATTGATGTCAATGATATTTTTCTTTCTCTACCGCGGGAATCTGACGACCTCTCTATCTCCTCTCTCAACTAGGAACTAAAAATAACAAAAATAAACTTTTGTACTAAAGTACTGAAATTAAGGTACTGAAATTGTATAATTTGATGATTTTAAAAGTTCAATAACCAAAGTGCGTCTTTTAAAAAACTTATGGAATGCCACCCATGTTTGATGCCTTTTTCATTTTGATCTCTCTTCTTTCAATCTCATCTTTTCATAAGAAATCTAAATCAATTGGTCTTCAATTAGGACTAAATCGCAAAATAATAATAATTAAGGACCAAATTGAAAAAACATAAAATTTTACACAGTCCATCTACAGTAATGTGTAAGAGGAATATGAATTGTAGAGCTTTGCATAGTGAAAAACCCACACCTTTTAGAATAATACTTAACAAGTGGCATAGAATGACATCATCTATTTTACTATATTTTAAATATAATTCAACATTTTAGCCTCTAGTTTTTATATTATAATACAATGAAATGAAAAATTAAGGTAATATAATATGAACACATGTCTGATTCAATGAGTTGTTTTCTATTTTCATATATTGCTTTAATTTACAAATACAAATTTGAAAAATTAATGTTCACTATTCACATTATATATATATATATATATATATATATATATATATATATATATATATAAGTATTATATTTCTATGATAATTCCATTAGACATTGTATAATGCTTGTCAATTTTACAAAAAATATATCTTCTAGATATTCTTAAAATGTATCAATGACTTATTTAATAACAAAGTAAATATTTAATGAGAACGAAATAACCACATAAAGAGAAAAGAAAAATTGAAGCTCAATTACAAGCTAGTAGATTAAATGTTAAGGATGAATTGAAAAAAAAATTAAAAATGGACAAAAAAACCTAACTCTAATCAGCATGCAAACTCATGGCTCGCTTGTGAGGACAGAATAACCTTATACAAAATAAATTGAATAAAAAAAATAGAGGTCAACTCTCAATCAAACAAAATAATGAAAGTCCAAGCTAGAAAAAAAATCCATAAAAAAAGTTAAAAAAACAAGTCAACTCGACTAACCCATGACCCGGGATATGAGATTAGGATAACCACATAGAAAGAAAAGTGACAAAACTCACTGAGTTGAAGGTCTAATAACCTAATGTCAAATGATGAAATTGAAAAAAAAAATCAATTTAAAAAAGAACAAAAGAAAAAGACAAAAGTAAAACTAAGCTAATCTTTAGAATTCGTTACCTAGGTTATGAGATCGAGTAACCCTATAAAAGACAAACCAAAAAAAAACCACAAAAATATATTCTCAATCATCCATAATTTAAAAACAAAACAAATAATAATTAAAAGAATGAGAATCAAATTTGGTATAAAAATTAAATGATATAAAACAATAAGTGATGAAATTGAAAAACATAATAAATCAAGAAAAAGATAAAAAAAAAATAACAATCAATAAAATAAGAACCAAATCTGGTATAAAAATTCAATGAAATAAAATAAAAGATATGAAATTGAAAAATAAAATAAATCAAGAAAATGATATAAGAAATAACGATTAAAAAGAATGAAAACTAAATATAATAGATGAAAAAAAATTGAAGGATGAAATTGAAAAACAATTTCAATTTTATAAATCTTTTCAAATAAAATAAATAGTAATCAAAAGAACATGAACTAAATTTGAAAAAAAAACAATTTGAGAGGCTACTTTGAAAAATTGTAAGGTTTGACGTGAAAACCAAAGAGGAGAACGAAAATAAAAAAGGTTACTGATGCAAAATTAGTGGTCCATTGACTTCATGCACCGCCTAGTCATGTAGGGGATGTCAAGGAGATTCCAACATCACCCTTAAAGCCAGTGTTTAGCTACTTGGTGATGTCGTACGCACTGTTTGAAGGGGATATAACCAATGTGCTAACACGAGCAATGCATGTGTTAACTATTTTTTTTAACAATATTTATAACAAAAAAAAATCATAGTGAAAAGATAAAAAAGCACTTGATAGTAAGTTTAATAATTTTTGTTTTTAAAAGTAATTTAGTCATTTAATTATTTTAAAAAATATGAAAAGACTAACAAGATCGTATATGCTAAGCTAATTATATATATTTTTTAACTTTTTAAGAGTAATTAAATTTTTTTATTGTACTAAAAAGTAAAAAGATTTATTTAACAGCTATAAATTTGAAAATGTTAAATGAACCTTGCTAAAAAAAAAAAAACACCCCCCAAAATTTGAATTTTCTTGGTTTTTACATGGAGGAAAAAAATAATGTAATTACATTATAGAAATCCACAGCCTTGGCTTAGAGTAAAGCACGGAGCCTTAGTTTTTTTTTTTTAAAAAAAATTATGAGATCAAGTTTACTGAAATAGAAAGATTTGGAAGGGAGAAAACACATAAACCTTATTAATGCAAATTGAGACTTACCCAAAGATTTATTCAGTGCAAATAGCTAGTCGGTTTGTATTCGTTGAACAAGGAACCTGTGCACGGGACGATCACCATGCTTAAGAAGGCTTTTCCTCCATTTTTGAGTCTATACACGACGATTAGAACTATGTTTATGTTGTTGGGAGCCATTTAGCATTGTCCCAATTGCAGTGGCCTCAAGTAGACTCGGTTCATTTGGGAATCTTTCGGAGAAAATTATGAGATCCAGTTCACCAAACACTCGGACTAGCCCCAGTTGTTAAATGGTTGTTCCACTTGGGCCATTTTCTTCGCCATATATATATATATATATATATATATATATATATATATTCCTATTCTGTCTGCAGCTATGCGACAAACGTCCTGAACAAGTGAATACCAGGAGCTCATTATGCGTCTCTCCTCATGGGAAGAATGCAGGCAACAAAAGGAATGGCTACTGTATATGCCCCACAGGGTGCCTTCGCTTCTTCACATACCATGTGTTCCTTTTATTATTGGGAAAGACATACTACAATACAGAAGCCTTTTTGTCAACTTACTTCTACTATCATGCATGCCTATACCTAGTAGTAGCATTTCTTACTTCGTCTCCTTAAACTACACAAAGTTTAGTGTAGTGGAAGACATTCCTGAAAATGCGCAACTGAGTGCGCTTACCATAACAAGATTATCAAACTGTCATTCCCTGGAATAGATTTATAACGGTACTATGACAAACATAAAAAGGACTTGGAAGTCGCTATAGCTTCTAGAAATAACCGATATCAAGAACTTCATGACCACACAAAACATCAGCACCAAAAGCAATTTATCTTGCCTCTATCATCGAAATCGAGCATTCATTAGCCGAATATGGTTTGCTCTGGCTTGAATTTGGTGTATAAGTTGCTTCAATCAAATCCCTTTCAGTGTAAAAACCAGGTTGTTTAGGCCGAGGCAAGGCATCTTCATTACCCAACATCAAAACCACATATGACATCGGTGGCCTGTCTTCTGGATTCTCTTGCACGCATAATAAACCCACGTGAATCAAACGGAGCGCTTCAGATAAATTGCATGTTTCAACTATTGATTCCGAAACCAGTTCCAAAGGCCTGCCTTCAGTAAACAGCTTCCAAGCCTGATACAATGAAACCATGTTGTTGGAATGAGATCGGTATTTAAGATTATGAAATGATACAGTTTTTTCACTTACGTGCCCCAGAAGGTTGAGTTTGTGGTCAGGATGACAGAATCCTCGATTCCTGTTCCCACTCAATATCTCTAGCACCAGCACTCCAAAGCTGAAGACGTCGGATTTTAGCGAGTAGAGTCCATCAATTGCATATTCAGGGGATATATAGCCACTGGAAGTATCCATAAAATGTTAGGTCGATGTTACTGTCAATTGTAGTGAACAAAATAAGCATCTGGAAACACTTACTATGTTCCAACCACTTTATTTGTATTGGCTTCGATTTCATTTCCTCCAAGACTTCTAGCCAGGCCAAAGTCTGAGATTTTTGGGTTCATTTCGTAATCCAATAAAACATTGCTTGCTTTTAGATCTCTATGAATTACTCTTAGTCTTGAATCTTGGTGAAGATAAAGGAGTCCACGAGCAATCCCGTTGATGATGTTGTAGCGCTTAGGCCAATCTAGTTTCAAGCTCTGTGTTTCATCTGCCCAATTTTTTGCCCAAGTCAGACCTTTCTGGTTCTCATCAGATACATGAAGTAAATGAAAGAACAAGAACAAAGGTAATGATAATTAACGTTTTGTAAATTTCTGCGTTTTGTTAGAGAGATCCTAACCGAAAATAAAGAAGTTCAAGCTTTTGTTAGACAGGAACTCGTAGATCAACATATACTCATCGCCTTCAATGCAGCAACCTAAAAGCTTCACCAGATTCCGGTGCTGAAGTTTCACAATGTATTTGACTTCATTTTTGAACTCATCAACTCCTTGTCTTGAATTCTTAGAGAGCCTCTTCACAGCAATTTCTTGTCCATCTTTCAACGTCCCCTGTAAATAACCACTCAATACCAAAAGCAAATAGATCATTGCCCAGTGAAAAGAACACTTTGTAATGGTCATTGTTTTAGTTACATGGTTCCAGGAGTTTGTATCATGAAATTGCTTGAATGTTTAATGATTAGTACCTTATAAACTGGTCCGAAACCCCCTTCTCCAAGCATGTTGTCAACTGAAAAGTTATTGGTAGCAAGAGTCAAGGTATCCAAATAGAACAACGGTAAATCAAGATCTTCTCCTGGATTGTTAATTGAACTTCTCTTAACAATACCTGTTACTTTTCCAGCAAGCAGAAAATTAAATGAGATCTTTAACAATTCGTGGCTGTACCTTACATTACTAAAGTCAAATTGGAATACACTAAACTGCCTATCCGACGTGCTGAAAATTTCATGATCTTAAGGACTTACCCTTTTTCTGCTGCTTCTTTTTCCAAATATACCAGAACAAGGCTAGGAAAAGGAATAGAATCCCTGTAGACAACGCAGTGCTTACTATGATCCTCTTCTTCACATTGGATTTAGCATTAATCTTCACTGCGCCACCATTATCTATACCAAGGCAGAGTGAAACTAAGTTAAAAGACAAAATAGGAAATGCCATTATTACGGGCAGCAAACTTTCACCAGCTTATGGTGACGATGAAAATGAAGTTTAAATTCTCATTCTCTTGCATTTTATCTCCTATCTTTGTTAGATTTACATACCTAGTTCTGAAGCTGCCATCCTTACATAAATGTCTGGCTTATTGTCAACGAAAATTCTGATATCAATCAGGTCACCAAACCAGAGCAAACACCCACTTCCTCCATTCCTGATGTCCAAATTTGAAAATGCTGTACAACTGCAGTTCTTCAAGCATGTGTTCCTGCATTCCTCGAGGTTCATACTCTTGTTAAACCATGATGTTTTAGTCTCAGGCAACTTCACACCTGAGAGCTGTCGAAACCCATCTCTAGAACAATTTAGTGGAGTCCTTCTAAGGCAACCGCTTGACCAGTCCATCATCTCCTCTTCGCTTTGAACATTCGGTACAAATCCATTCAAACAATTGCACACTGGTGAGTTGTCAATACTACAGATACCATTTGCACCACATAGGGCATAGCGTTCACAATTATCAGTATTTACTGTAAGATAAATTAGCCAGCTTTGTGTCCGAGAAATCCAGGCAAAGCGCTGGACATCACCATTTTGAGTTACCACGAGCCTTGTAAGCATTGAGCTATTAAGAACATGATATCGGTAGAATATCTCCTTCTCATTATAAACAAATTCAAATGTGTACATGGGATTTGGTTTCAACTGAGGCGCACCACTGAATCGCAGGCCATTCCACGGTCCTGACCGATGCCTCACAATTGAATTCTCCATCACAAGTATCTCCGGATATCCATAAGGAACAAGGATTGCTGAGAAGTTACCTCTCGAAGGATCATCCGTTGACTTCCATGATGTAATGGACCTGTCCATGCCCGTTATTCTATTCCGTCCTAGCTTCATTTCTGGCAACAATGTATCACTGAGATGTTCAAAACTCTGCCATAAGAGATTTTCTAGGTTATGATCACCCTTCTCTTTCACAACAAGGTTTCCTGAATCCAAAAGCTGTGCAACTGCATTCCTTGCTGGTGTTGACGTGTTTGAAGACCAAATTACACTCCCGCTACGATTGAGAAGGACAAGAATTCCTCCGTCTGTAAGCCGTAAAACACCCGATGAGTCGTTAAGTGGAGCCTCTGTGTTGGCAACCCAAACAGCTGTCAGGACAGATATTTTGCCATACCATATCCCCAAGAACCGGTTTTTGGATTTTCCTGGGCTGAAAAACCCTAACACATAGTTTCCACCAGATGAAGTGATGTTATCGCCATCTCTAATGGACTGAGTTGTGTTTATGGTGTCAATAGCTGTGGCTGCTTGTATAATCAGCAATAAAGAGCAGCAAAAGAGAAGTGTGGGAATGTAATACATTGGTACTCTCATGATTTTTCTGCAGCTCACTTTCTCATCTTAACGTGTGGCTGGCCTCGTTGCAAGAAGCTGCATATTTAAGACCACAATTGGTTTGCCTGGAGAGCAATGTCCTATTGTTGAGGTAAACGCTAGTTGGATTTATTTGCTGACTACAATGACATGGAAATTTGATAGTGAAGAGAGAATTGTTCGGATTAGTATCGTGACTTGCTGTTGTGCTGAGGACTTTTGGACTTTAAGCACTAAAAATTAATCTACCATGCTGCATCGTATCTGTCTAATTAAATCACTAAATTATAACCATATAATTGTAAGAATTGCTTTCCTTGCTCGACTTCCAGTGGAGGTTGCAGAAACACATGTGCCCTGATATTAATACCGAAGTTCCAGTTCATCATATGTTATAATGTCATTAACAGGCTTTAGTTTCCTGGTAGCCAGAAGGAAACATGTAAACAAATTTGTATCTTAATAAAAAGCAGTGTACTGTCTAGGATGTTGGTTGAGGGACCTACATATATCAGTTGCACATCACTTAATCTCTCAAAAACCTTTTTTATCAATTTGGGGTCTTTAGCAGCACTTGTGTCGTCACTAAATAGTATAACTCTAGATTGATTTCAAGCGCTAGCGTAGCGGGCAGATTAATTTTTTTTCTCAATATGGATGTTTGGGCCATGTTAGTATTTAAAAAAAAAAATATTAAAAACTCAGACTAGTTTCATTAAATTTGGTTAATTTAATAATATAATTAAAAAAAACAATGATGGTAAATAGATGAATTTAAAAAAAATAACAATGATTAACTACAATACATGAATGCTTGATAATATAATGCAAAGATATCATTATAATATTCTTAAAAGATCTCAATAATCTTATTTAATAATAAAGTAAACGTTAAATAAGAAACGAGATAACCCTATAGAAAGTAAAATGAAAACAAAATTGAAGCTCAATTCCCAACAAATAAAATATTGAAGGATAAAATTAAAAAAAAAATTTAAAAAAAAAGAAAAAAACAGACCCGAGCCCACCCGAGTTAGCTAGCCAAATTTTCTATCTCATCATGAGACTAGAATAATTTTAATAAAATTATAAAAATCAATTCTCAAACCAACACAATGTCGAAGTTTGAAAGTTTTAAAAAAATAATTTTTTAAAAAAAGCAAAAAAAGAAGAAAAATAACCCAAGTAAACCTAGGTTAACCCGCCAAGCCCGTGTCCCCAGACATGAGATTGAGATAATCTCTTAAAAATAAAAGTGAAAAAATCATAAACATGTGACCTTGAAAGAAATTCAATAGTTAATGATAAAATTGAAAAAAAAAATCAATTGCAAGAAAGGACATAAAAAAACATAAGTCAACTTGAGCTAACTTTTCAAATTTGTGACCTGGGTCATGAGGTCAGGATGACCTTATAGAAGGCAGAATAAAAAAAATCACGAAGCAAAATTCTCAATCAATAAAATGCTAAGGGATGAAATTGAGAAAAAAAAATCAATAAAAAAGGTTTAAAAAAAGCAATTAAAAGTATGATGACCAAATTTGATATAAATATAAAATAAAATCAAATGCTGAGGGTTGGAATTGAAAAAGGGAATAATTAAGAGAATGGTACAAAAAAATAGCAATCAAAAAAATAAAAACCAAATTTGATATAAAAATCAAATAAAATCAGACATTTAGGTATGAGATTGAAAGAAAAAAAATCAAATAAAAAAGGGATTCAAAGCAAAACAAATAACAATGAAAATATTGTGAACCAAATTTTATACAAACATAAAAAAATAAAATGACAGATTACTTTTTAATTTTGGCATAGGTGACATGAATCACAATGATAGGAAAGAGAAAAGAGTGAGGAGAAGAAAAAAGATCGTCGGCATCAAACTGTTGCTTTGCCACTGCCACACACTAGCCTATTAGGAAGGTCTTGCGAGCCACTTCCAATGGTGCAATGGAAGCAGACATTTGACTACTAAGATATGCTGCATGTACCGCCTAAAGTAGATGGGCGTCTTACATATGCAGTACGTGTACCACTAGCCCCAGCCTATTTGCTTTACCCAGTTACCCTAGTCGTTATAATTATTTTAGTTTTAATTTTGGTCCATTAATACTTAATTATTTTATATCAACCAATTTTTTTTTTTGAAAATTGAGCATAAACTAAACCCTAAAAATTTTCCTCAATGTTGTAAGACCCCCTATATTAAGGTATCCAAAACAAACTACCAAGTTAAATCCCAAATAAAATCAATTTAAAGGGATCAAATTGAAAAAAAAATTGAGGGACTAAAATAAAATAAAAAGGACCTAAACCTCTCCTCTGATAGTATAAATGAGTCCTTTATTTTGGAAAAAAAGGTACTAAATATTTTTTTTTAATTCTAAAATTTGGTCCCTGAAGCTATAATTATTTGAAATCAATAAAAATAAATTTTATTTTGCTAAATCGAATATTAACCAAGCGATATAACATTTCCTTGACACATCTAGACTTCTATACACGGCATGAAAACAAATGACCAAGACCAATCACAAATCAAGCCAATGTTAAAGGATCAAATAAAAAAAAGAGAAATTAAGGGACCAAAGCATAACAAGTCCTAGGGACTAAAAAAATAAATATTGTTTGAATCAAGAATATTTGTCCTCACGTGCAATAGTAAAACACTAAGCACATTTAGAATTTTACTAGTATTGAGATCATCATTTCATTGTATGCGGATCAAAATCTAGTGATTGCATTAAAAAAACATATAAGCATCATCTTATTTTTTCTGCATGCGATATAGGATTTGAAATGATGATTAAAAACTTGATCAATATATTGGTCAAAATTAATCCACTACTATATACGTTAATAAATAAAAAATAATTGGTGTGGCTTATTGACTTAACGAGTCATGAGTGAAGTGGCTGCCCTGTTAAAAAACAATGAGGATCACATCATATATGGACAAAAGTTTAATTAAAAAAAATTATCTAAAACAAAGCAAATAATAATAAAAAAAATAAGAATCAAATTTGACACATAAAAAAAATTAAAAGATGATGAAAATAAATAAAAAATCCAATTCTATAAACCATTTTCAATTAAAAAAAAAATGGATCAAATATGAAGGAAAAACAAACTAAATAGCTGGTTTGAAATTCTGAAATGCCATGCGCGAAATCCAAGTTTGAGAGAAAAAGAAGAAAAGGGAGCTCACCAGCACCAGTCCTAAGGTTAAACGCCACATATATTGTATTGGAAGAGAGGGGTCACCAAGACGAAACTAACCACATCAAGGAAGTTCATTGTTAATCGCTTTAATTCTTCGCATACACTGCCCAAAGACAAAAGAGCACCTAACACGTGTTATGCACATGTTGGTCACTTTTTTTTTAATATTTTATATTTATTAAAAGACTAATTTGCCTCTAAATCAACATAAATATAATAATAAAACTATTGTGAAAAGACAAAATAGTCCTTGGATAATAATTTATTAATTTCTGCTTTTTAAGGGTATTAGCGTCATTTTATTGTGCTAACCAGATTAAAAATGTGAAAATGACCCTGGACGACATTTAATGATTTTTTTTGTTGTTTTTAAGGGTAATTTAGTAAATTAACCATGAAAAAAATATAAAAGACAATTGTTTTCGAACAATTTACTAATGACCAATGGAATTTATAAAAAGATAGAATTACCCTCATTGACAAGTTAACTATTTTTTTTTTATATAAAGAACAAAATGATAATTACACAATAGTAAATATTTTTTTTAAAAAAACTATATAATAATTTATAGTGCATATGTGCACAATGTTTTTCACTATGCATTTCACCCTTTCATTTTATTTTATTTTTTTAATAATTTATAAGATAATATATTAACCATTTGCATCATAGCAACCATAAACCACAAGCCCAGAAGGTCTCTCTATGTTTGTTGTGTGCCTCTAATTTTCTTCTTGCATTTTGATCCCTCCCGTTGAAAGAAGTTGATCATCAAAACAAAGTACTTGAAGGACCAAGACCAAGACCAAATCAACAATGGCATTTTGTTGAGACTTGTCTTTAAGCCCAATTTCAACCCAAATCAAAAGCAATGTAAGGTGACTTCAATTACTATTTCATAGATTGAACCCATGATACAAGTTGAAAAGGAATATATGCAAGCCTCCATTGACACTAGTTGAGAGGAGACTTGGAGCTCAATTATATTTTTGTCAAGATAATTTGTTTAATTCTAAAAAGAATTTTCATGTATTTCTTGTAGAATAAGTTGATGAATAATTTGTCAAGATGGGTTTGGAGGTCCATTAACTCTGTAAAGCTGGTTAGTTTAAGCTTTAGCCATGTCGGCCCATAATTATGGAGATAATAAATCTAAGATTATTATTGTTGAAGATTAAAAATTGTGCAGTGCTATTATTGTTTTTTATTTTTTTAATAACATTACTAATAGTGAATGTAATAATTATTATTTTAGTTTCTATACTTTTTAAAAAATTTAGTTGAGTTTCTATAATTTAGTTTTTTATATTTCAGCTTTTATTAAAGTGCAAGTCGAGTATGAGAGTTATGGCGTAAAAAAAAACTAGAAGGAATGCTAATTTTACTAAAAATTATTTCCAAATTTTAGATTTACGGGCCCCAACAAGTTTTGTAACCAGGCTAGGCCTTGGCTCAGGACACCATCAAATGGACCTTGAACAAGGGTTTAAGGATTAAAATCGAAAAAGAAAAAGATCATCCTACTTTCTCTAGGGTTTATATCAAGTACTGTCCCTCTCTGTCAGCACCGAAACAGTCACAGAGCCTACAGAGAGACAGAGAGACAGAGAGAGAGAGAAATTATGGATTCGTTTTCTTCACATTCAAGTGTGGGATCTGGGTCACCCCAAATTTCAGCTGAAGACTTGAAGGACCAGTTAAAGAATCAACTTGCACAAGCTTATGCCCAGGAGTTCCTTGAGGTTTACTTTTTCTTTATGAATCTTTATCTTTCTCTCTTTTTATGTGCTTCTACTATTGAACCGAGTTGCAAATCACGTAGTCTTTTTCTTGCTTTGCAATCTTTGATGATTTAGTAGGGAAATTTGTTTGCCTTTGGGTGGTTTTGGTATAAAAGATGGCTAAAGATAGATTTTTTGTTTGGTTATGAAAGATGAATTTTAGTTGATTTTTAGCTGAAAGGATGTATTTTTTTAACTGGGTTTCTTTTAATTTTGGTTCTTACGTGAGTGTAAAGGTTAAGTTTTCAATTTGAGGGAATGCATCTTAGGGGAGGAGGTTTTATCCCGTACTTGTGATGATAGTGAACTTTCCGATTAATGTGAATTGGTACTTGTCTCCTCTGTTTAAGGGTTATTAGAGAAGGACTTGGGTGGAATGTTAATTCTGCTGTCATTGGGTAGTAAACTTTTGTGCTTTTTGGGAACAGTCTTGGATTATTCCGTGACTTGCCGTGAGAGTCTGACACTTCTAATCTTTATGGCTTACAATAAGTAATTACTTATGATGGCTTGTTATTGTTTGAAGAGTTGGAGATAATGCGTGTATATAAATATACCTGTTTTGTGTTTATATGTGGGAGCTTTTGTGAATGTTAACCTGTTTTAAGAGAAAGGATCGCAAAAAGGATCAAGACGCAATTTTGATATGTTAACAATATTTCATGCACGGCTTAGGTTGGATATTGTCATTAGAGTGAAGTCTAGTTGCCTGCCCTGAGTTGCTTGCTCAATTTTGGGCGAAGAAATGTGGAATTAGAAAATATATTTTTGATTGTTAAAATATAATTTTAGGTGGCAGCTTTGTTGTGGATGTTGAGATTATTGCACATATATATACTAATGTGCTCTCAAATGAAATGATGAAGGTGAACTTACAGGTGGATGGGTTTCAGCCTAACAGTAGAGTTTATGTAGCTTCAATTTTCTTGGAAGAAGTTTTATTCTGGTTACTTTAGTTATTTGTAATTAGAATTACAGTGGAGGTTGCATAAACACATGTGCCCTGATATTAATACCGAAGTTCCAGTTCATCATGTTATAATGTCATTAACAGGCTTTAGTTTCCTGGTAGCCAGAAGGAAACATGTAAACAAATTTGTATCTTAATAAAGAGCAGTAGGGGTGAGAAAAAAAACAGAGAAACCGAGAAAAAAATAACCAAAAAACCAAATCGTAAAAAAAAACCGATTAAAATTTTTGAAAAAATTTTTGGTTCAGTTTCGGTTTCAGAAACCTGAAACCGGAAAAACCCCAACCGAATTGAACCGGTTCAGTTAAGGGGGTACTATATATAAAAAAAAACACGTTCTTATTCTTAACCCTAGCGTCCAGACTCCAGCCGTCCTTCTCCTTGCTTCTAAGCCGCTCTCTCAACCCTCACAATTCACACTTTTACTCATAGATCTGTAACGAAATCAAGTTAATCCGTCTTCATCCACAGCCAGCCACACCCCTCTCCCACTCCATCTTCATCTTCAAACTAGCCAGTCAGCCACATCCCTCTCTCACACCCGACTTTGAATTGTATGACACACCACACCGGCATACCGAACTTCCAGAGTCCATCTCCAGATCTAGCAAACCAGTCAGGTAGTCACATCCCTCTCACACCCAACCTTGAATCGTGTCATAACTCACACCAGGTATGATTTCTTTTTTCTTTCAATCTCTGTTTTTTTTTTTTAACATATGCTCTGTGATTCTGTGTATTTGTTGGTATATCCTTACAAAAAAATCAGAGTTTGAGCTTAGAGTGGTATTTTGGTTGATTTTTTTCTGCATTAAAAAATCTGTGATTCTGTGTATTCCGTGGATTTTGGGAATATGGTTAAATTTAGCGTAGGGATGATTAATTTACCAATTTAATTTGATTATAATGTCTAGGTTATTTTTGGATAAGGTTCTGTGTGTATATCAAGCTTAAATTTCTTCGCGGTCAAGAACAAATTATTAGATGAATTTAGTTTATCGTGGGTTTACTTGCATAAACTCTGTGCAACCTGCTATAAAATGATCGTGCAGTGCAGGACCAAAATTTCCCTTCCTAGCATGACATCTATATTTAGAGTCTAATAATCTATTTCCATCAATTTCCAGCCCTCCTACTCCATGCTCCAGCAATAACAATGAATATGTTAATCCACAAATACATGAAAGCAATAACAATGAATAATGCATGAAATAATTTGATGATGAAATGGCAATCTATGAAAAGTGATTCTGATTTTTCTCTCAACAAAACTTTCCTCGCCATCCAATCAAGGGTTACTACAAAACAATTAAGGACTTGCAAATTACATCTATAATTTCCAAGTTGACTCGGAGAAACAAATTAAACCATATATTACAAATAAAGTTCTAGATGAAGAAAAATCTAGGGAATGAGACAGCTATGGAAAACTAATAGCAAGGCCTTCCTTAATTTGACTCCAGAGTTTGTTAAAGGATAGTAGTTAATGAAAAATTTCTCTAATTCTCACAAATTACGCAGAATTTGGTTTAACATTGTTCTCAGCTCCAAAGAAAAAGAGAGGGGTTTGGTGGACTCTGTAATTTATCAATTCTGAAATCTGAATTTTTTTTTTGTAGTTGAATAATTTACCATTACATGCAAACCACCCTGTCCACATGTACTAAGGTCAATTTCGAACCATAACTTGAGACTGAGACCTCAACACAGAATCATTGGCAGTCAAAAAGGCTAAGAATCAAACTTGAGGGGTGAGAAAAGAGAAGGTGGGTGTATTTTCCAGGGCTGCATACAATCATTCATGGATTGAATTTTAGTACATTTAAGTTTTTATTAGTTTCTTTGAGATGTAAGAAAAATAGGTCGGGTGTTGGTGACTGCAGTCCAATTTTTGGATGTAAATCATGTATTAGCTTAAGCGTGTCTAGAATTTTAGTTTTGACTGTAAAACATTATGCATGTTTCTTTGAATTTTAGTACATGTAAGTCTATTATAAATTATGGTTATTAACATGTTTTCATTATGTAATAACAGAGGGAAAATCCTCAAATTCAAAATGCTTTATCCACAGGCACTACACCAACATCAACCAATTCTCCAACTTCAAAAACTAATGCAGAATCAACCACTGCAGGATCCACCACAGATACAAAAGGTAAATAACCTCAAGTCCTTACATCAAGGAAAAGAAATGCTGATGATAAAAAGAAGTCACAAATTTGGAATCACTTTACAAAACTTGATGTTGATCCTAAAGCTCCTAGAGCTGAATGTAATTATTGTGGAAAACATTATGCATGTCATTTTATTGTTAATGACACATGTAATATGTGGAGTCATTTAAAAGCGTGCAAAAAGTTTTCTTTTGTGGTTGATAAGAAACAAAAGGTTTTGGTATTAGAACCTAAAATAGAGAAGTGTGAATTGGGAGAACAAAATGTGGGAACTCTTAAGGCAATAGGTTATAATTATGATGAATGTAGACAAGCACTAGCAAAGATGGTTATAATTGATGAGTTGCCTTTTAATTTTGTGGAGAGTTAAATTGTTTGCTAGGACTATGCAACCTAGATTTGACATTCCTTCTTGTTTCACTATTATGAGAGATTGTTTGAAACTTTATGTTGAAGAGAAGGATAGATTGAGAACAGCTCTTAGGGGTCAACGATTGTGCTTAACAACAGATACATGGACATCAATCCAAAATATTAACTATATGTGTTTAACAGCTCATTGGATTGATAATGAGTGGAATTTGCATAAAAAAATTCTCAATTTTTGTCAAGTTTCCAATCATATGGGTGAGACAATTGGTCAAGTTATTGAGAATTGTATGTTAGAGTGGGGGATTGATAAAGTTTTGACTGTTACAGTAGATAATGCAAGCTCTAATAATGTGACTATTTCATTTTTGAAAAATGTGATGAAAGATTGGCCAACTAATATATATTGGCAAATGAGCATTTGCATGTTAGATGTTGTGCACACATTGTAAACCTCATTGTGTGTGATGGCTTGAAAGAGATTAATGTTTCAATTGTTAAGATTCGAAATGCAATTAGGTTTGTGAGATCTTCATCGTCGAGGCAACTTGCATTTAAGAAGTGTGCAGAAAAGTTGCATATAGAGTGTAAGAAATTATTGTGTTTAGATGTTGCAACTCGATGGAATTCAACTTATCTTATGCTAGAAGCTGCTGAAAAGTTTGAAAAGGTATTTGTGATGTTAGGTGAAAAAGAACCTAGGTATATGAGTTACTTTTTGGAGGTTGATTCAAAGAGGAATAAAAAAAACATAGGGCCACCTAGTTTAGAGGATTGAGAAAATGCTAGAACTTTGGTGAAGTTCTTAAAGATCTTTTACATGGTTACATTGAGATTTTCTGAGTCATTGCATGTCACATCAAATTCTTTCTTCAATGAATTGATTTACATTCATACAAAGTTGTTGCAATTGTGTAAAAATAAAAAGAATATTTTAAGTGGAATGGCGATGAATATGATGTTAAAGTTTGAGAAGTATTGGGGTTGTGAAGTAAATCATAATTTTTTGTTATATGTGGCTAATGTCTTAGATCCACGTTTCAAGTTGAAATATGTAAAATTTTGTTCTGGTGAGTTGTATGATTATGACAAAGCACAATTGCTAACAAATAAGGTGAAAGATACTTTGGTGAGCTTGTATGAGTTTTATTTGAAAATTGATGAAGTGGTGGATAATAATAAGCATAAACAAGATGTTAATGTTATTGATGATGTGGAGGCAGATGTTAACATTTTGGCTCGATTTAAAAGACATTTACAAGAGATGCATAGAGTGGAAAATAAAAATGAGGTTGAGAGGTATTTGATTGATAGTTGTGAGGATTCCAATGATGATAAGTTAGATATTTTGGGTTGGTAGAATAGTAATGCTTTGAGATATAAGACACTTTCAAAGGTTGCACAACATGTTCTGGCTATTCCTATATCCACAGTGGCTTCTGAATCAGCATTTAGAACAGGTGGTCGTGTACTCGATCAATTTCGAAGTTCTCTATCTCCAGCAATGGTTCAAGCACTCATTTGTTGTCAAAATTGGTTGCATCATGGATCAATTCCAACTGATATTAGAAGCTTGATAAATGATCTTGAAACATATGAAAATCTTGAGTCAGGTAATTTTTTTTTTATAAACTTGCATATTTTATTTTGTGATTTATTAATTAAATTGTTTGCAATCATCTAACATGTCTAATTTTTTATTTTATAGAATTTGGTGGAAAGTTACATCTAGTAACGGATGATAATTAGTTCAAAAGTTACTTTGATGGTAAAATACTATTTTTTTTCTACATATTTTAATTTATTTTATCATGTTATAATTTTAGATCTTGATTTCCAGGTTTTGATGTCAATAGTATTAAGGAATCAAAGTTCAATGTTCTTGTTATCTTGATGTGCTTTTTGATTGGGATGATATGCACAATGAAGATGTTATCTAGAAGAAACTGACAGAAAGCTGAAGGAAACAACGTTAATATTCTTCCGTTTACTCTGTCTGAGACTTTTTACTGAGTTTAAAAAGACAGCCCCCCACCTTTGAAATCGACATCAAAACTTGCTAGTCAGGTTCTTGATATATATAATCTGTATATGCTCGATGTCCCTGCGAAATTTATTTATTATGTATTAATCGAAGTCATTTTCTTAGCTTAGCATTGATTCAAGTTGCATATCAAATGGATCCACGATGAGCTTTATTCTACTGCGTATGCGTATGGATAGATACGAGTATTGTGACACTGACAGGACTAATGTCTATGCCTTTTCCTTGAGATGATAAAAGAGATCGACTTCGAAGCAGGGTTTCTGAAAGGAAGGTCTAACTGTTACTTCTTTTAGCCTTTCATTACAAGTGTAAGCAATTTAACTTAAAAGAGAAATAAGTCTTAATTCCTTTTATTTAAATAGCCTGTTTGTTTTTCGTATTTAAAAAATAATTTTTTTAAAAAAATTAAAAACTTTTTATTTTATTTTTTTAAAAAATATTATTTTAATATATTTAAAAAAAAACTTTAAAAAATAATCCAGAATACTATCTAATCATCTAACAAAGTATAATGAATTAATAAGATCTTCCTACCATATAATTAAATATCAACCTCACTGTATTATAGAAGCTTAGTGACAAATCTCTCTCAAAACTCTCCTTCTCTCACATCATACAACCACTAAAACTATACATCTTTCAACTACCTGCCACTCAACTTGCGGCTGCTAGTATTTACTACTCTTCCTCTCGTACCTCTCTCTACTTGCATCCATTTTTTTTTTGGATGGTGTTTTATTATTATTATTATTATTAATGTAAGTATCTGGATCAGTTTATATGCACCTTAACTAATCTCATGGATTCTAAAATTAATAATTATGTAAACCTCTAGTGACCTTGGAGACAGTTAAACTTGTAACAATTGAAAAACAAACCTAAAATCTGATTAGTTGATGAAGCTTTCAAGATTGGTGTATTATTGCTTTTACAAGTCATAACACTGGTTCTCGACATCTCGAATGATTAGCCTACCAGTTATTTATTCTGTGCTCAACAACCTTCGCACTCAAAATAAATTCAATAACCCTTTTTGCTTAATCTCAAAGCAATTGATTTGGATGTTGGTGTCACGACCCGATTCACGTATCCATGACCAGAATATAGACAAGGTTTTTCTACCCAAAATTTCATATTTAAATGAATCCAAACTTACATATGAAATTATTTTTTAAATAACTCAATTTAAACCTCCAAGAACATTATTGCCTTTACCTATTTATTCTTTCTCTTTATTCTTTCTCCAAGCATAACTCAATTTATTCTTTCTCTTTATTTTTCAAAACATCACAGTAGGTTTCAATAAACCTGTAGCTTAAAGAGTATATGAAGGTGAAGGACTTAGAACCTCCATTTTCCTTTCTATTCTTCGTGATGTTTCTCTTTTTCTTCTTTAAATTTCTAAGATATACGAACCTGAACCTGAATTTTTTGCATATCTGTCCATTTGGTAATCTTGATGTTTCTAGAAGAACTTGATTAACATCTAGTCTAGTCTTTTTTGGCCTGAGATTCTTTTTTCTACTTTGGCTTTCTGTGAACAGAACTTTAAGGACTGATTTGATGAATTTAAAGATTTACACATCACCATTCCACAGAGTCATCTATAAATCTGCACACAGGAAACTTGTAATGAGTTCTATTACTAAAAACACATTGTAGAGTCTAAATGAGACTCCAATATTGCAATCTTCTCTCTTTGTTCCTAAGAGAAATTCTGATGAAACATTGTGACGTCATCAGAAGATGCTTTGCCTCAGCCTAAACTCTTTACTACAAACTTCTTACAACATTTTATTTCAGAAACATGAATTCTAAGATAATAATTATATATTCATAACTATATATAAAAATATGAGATATGTATCAAAACATTTTATTTGACTAATATACTCTTATTTTATTGACTTAATCCCTCAATATTCAAAGACCGAATCGTGATAAAAAGATTGAAATATAAAACCTCAAACAATAAGGATCTAATGTGCATGACTTGAAATTATAGGGCTAAATTGAAGTTTCCGTGCATGTGAATAGCTAAATTGAAAAATAGCTCTGTTTTTTTATTGATATTAATTTTGGTCCTTATTTTTCAAATTGTTCCAATAATAAACTAAAATTATATTTTGTAAAATAAAATTCTAGTTTTACTTTGAAATATTTTATGACATACTGAATGAATGAGTAAAAAAAAAATTGAAATAAAACTCAACACATAAAATCATGTCAGCATAACTTCAAATGATGAAATTGAAAAAACAATTTTAATAACCATAGTGCAAATCTCGATGACTATAAAAAAAATAACCATAGTGCAAAATAATAAAAATTTATAGGATCTAAAAGGAAAATGTTACCTAAAAGGGGTAGAACATTTACTGTAGCTTTTTTTTTTTTTTATTTATCGTTACTCTATAACGATAGTCATTGTGAATTGGAACAATAAAATTATGATTTTGCCCTTAATAACAAAACATAAATAGCCTTAGAAGCGGGAGGGTAAAGTGGTTTTTTTGTTGTTTAGTACACAGTAAAATTAGTAATATACCATAAAAAACTAAAAATCATGGGCTGGCGGGCAGGGGTGTTTTCTATTTTTTTTCATTTCAAATACATAATAAAATTACCAAAATACCCTTGAATTAAAGTTATATTTGCCTAGGTCAAGGGGTTTTACGTCTTTTCCATTTGATTTTGTTATTATTATTGTCAAGTCTGATCAGGGGCAACTTAGTATTTAGACATGTATAAAATATAAATTAATTTTTAAAAGTCAATTGTTCATGACATTCACAAGGACACATGTAAATTCTCTCACGATCTTTGTTCGGCGTGTACAATATCATTCGGCGACCAAAACTAGACTTCCACGACAGCGTTTTATTTCTTATGGCGTAGCCTCCATTAATGGGCAGGATATTTAACAAAAAAATGTTGCTTTTTTACTTCGATGGCTATTTCTTTTTTTCTTCCTTCTTTCCTCCCTCCTCCTTGATTTAAAAGCCTTCCCTTACACATTTTCAAAATAGCCCTTCATTTTTTTCTTTCAGATTTGGTCTCTATTTTTTATTTGTATTTTTCTTATTTTAAATAATCTATAGAATTGGGATTCTCTTTCAATTTAACCCTCCTAGGATTTTTTTACCTTTAAGATTTAGTCCTTATTTTTTTTACTCTTAAGCTTTTTTTAAACATTCTTTTAATTCAACCGTCTTTTGAACCCGTTTGGCATTGTGGTGTTGGGTGGGGTTGATAGTCAGCCACAAATATTAATGTTTGGTTAAGTTAAAAATGGAGTTTTGTTTGGTGGGACCCACTATAAATTGCGGCCGTGCCTCAGGTTTAACAAAAGCACAATTTCTGTGCTTTGCAAACAGCAGTTGAGCCTCCATTGTTCACGTGAACAATGGAGAGGTGGAGAGTTAATTCACTCTCCACTGTTCTGGGCCGGACGAGTTCCGGCCCAAACCTAAATGTATTGGATTGGGTCCGACCTAGTAAAATAAAAAAAATCCAACAAAATTTCTCAAGTATTGTGCTTTATTCGAAAAACTAGTGTTTAACATTATTCAATGACACTACATAATTACATTAGAAGAAGATCCATTGATGATGTTGCATTTGTAGAATTTGATCGCAATCCCAATTTTATTCCTGATGATATTTTACTTGATATTGTTGCACGCTCAAGAAGCCATGAAAATTGTAGTCCTTGTCAGATGGATTTCGTACGTGATGAAATTGCAGATAGTTTTATGAAACAATAAAAAATACTTTATATAAAATATTGTTTATTTCACGATGTAATAACAGTAGTTAAATCAACAATATTTCAATTAAAAACCATCAATATTAATGTCTTTTTTAGTTATTTTATAACCTTAATTTGAAAAGCATTTTTAATCAAACACATCAAACTACTTTTTGTTCAACCTCAATTTCAACCACAGTTTTAACTAAATATACATTTTTCCAAACCAACCTCAACTAAAAATACATTTTATAAAATAATTTTTTTCAAACCACAACCATAAAAGCTACCATAATACCAAACACACTAGTAAAGTTATTCGATGGAATTGCCATGTAAACTAACTATTATATCAATACCAATTCAAAAATAATTATATTTTTTATTAAAACTTTTCTTTTCTTTTAATCTAAATTTTGCGGATTTATTCACTAACACCAGAGTCAGGAATACCGTATTTTTTTTGCTACGTAATATTTACCAACGTCAGAGTTGGAAGTATCCGTAGTTGAATATTCACTAACACCAGAATCAGGAATATTACAAGCATACCATCGGTAGCATGGTATAACAAACCTTTAGCAATTTAAGACAAAATCAATAATGTAGTCTACCTCAAGTAGGATGCTTAAGAGATGATAATATCTTTTCTTTTGCGTAACCAGTCCCGTGCCATATAATCTTTGTTGACCAATAAGGGTTTCTAGTGACCATAATACTAGGTGGCGACTCCTTAAACTAGACCTTTCTCATCAAAGAACAAGATGTCAGAAACCTGTTCTTTTCGTGAAGATTAATTTTTAAAAAGTCGTGGCGATGTCGGGTGCGACAACGGCGAAGAGCCAAATTAGAGAAAACATCCTTAAACTCCTCAGTGCCCGCCCCATTAGAAGTCCCAGCTGCCGCTTCATCAGTTGATAAGGTAGGAAGTTGAGGGAAAAAAACTATGACTTCATTTAACACAAGGTTGAAACAAATAATAGGAGTGCAAAAATAAATTCCCGTTCAGGGAAAAAAAGATTCTGGTTGCATTGGCTGAGGAATGTGCCTTCACCACACAACATTGGAACTACAGCTTCTAAGATCCAAAATCAAACCCATCAAGACGAAACAAAAGATATGAACACAAAATGGGATCTACCTTGCCTGTAATAATGTAATCGAGCATTTGTTAGCTGAATAATTTGCTGTGCCCTCGCTTGTTGAACTTGCTTCAGCTGGATCCCTTTCAATAAAAAAACCTGGATGTTTAGGCTGAGGTAATGTATTGTTATTACTCAGCATCAAAACCACATATGACATGTCTGGCCTATCTTCTCGATTATCTTGAACACAGAGTAGAGCCACGTGAATTGAACGTAGCACTTGAGATAGATTGCATGCTTCAATTATTGATTGCCCAACCAGTTCCATAGGCCTCCCTTCTCGGAATAGTCTCCAAGCCTAATAACAAAAACATGTTACCAATAGCAGATTTGGTATCTAGAAGTAAGAAATGTTTCCATTGACACATTGTTCTCTAGACTCTCTGAGATCCAAATCCAAAAAGAGATGTGTGTCAGACATGCTTAACCTTCTCAGAATCGTTTTCTTTTCAATACTTCTTCATTTCTTTTATCAATTTAAGGCGTACTATCAGCAGACATGACCAAGCCTATGGAAACCTGACACAGGTTTTAAAGTAAAGAGAAATGATGAGTCGAAGTAATATAGTTTTGACACTTACATGCCCTAGAAGGTTGAGATTGTGTTCTGGATGACTGAACCCCCTGTTCTTATATCCACTCACTATCTCTAGCACCAATACACCAAAGCTGAAGACATCCGATTTTAAGGAGTAGAGCCCTTCAGTTGCATACTCCGGGGAAATGTACCCACTGCATGTATTCAATGAATGTTAAGGTTGCATTTGCAGAAAATGAAGGTAAAATCATATCACTTACTATGTTCCAACCACTTTATTGGTATTGGCTTCAATTTCATTTCCTTTAAAACTTCTAGCCATGCCAAAGTCTGAAATCTTTGGGTTCAATTCATAATCCAGTAGAATATTGCTGGCTTTCAGGTCCCTATGAATTACTCTTAGTCGTGAATCTTGATGAAGATAAAGAAGTCCACGAGCTATTCCATTGATGATGTTGTACCGTGTTGGCCAATCTAGTAGCGTGTCCTCGGTTTCATCTGCACAATGTTTTTCTCAGGTCAGTACATTATGGTCCATAAATGTGTATGAAAGAAAACAAAACAGCTTGTGATGATTAACACTTGAAAAATTTGAAGTTATAATCTCAAATAAATAAGGTGGCAGGTGTGACAAAGAAAGTGGAGGAGATACTTCCCACCAATCCTTTGTCATAAAGGCTATAAAGGAAGCTCAACAAATGGTTGTTTTTGGTGCAGTTGGCAGCCTCCTTTTCCTCAGAACTACCAAACTTAATTTTAGGTCTTTTCTCAAAGCAGTACTCACATAGACTTGTTTTCTGTATTAGTACAAAGTCGGTGATAAAGAAGTATGATTATTAGCATGGATTTGTACAGGTTTTGAGAGATTCTTACTGAAAATGTAGAAGTCCAAACTTTTGTTTGGCAGGAACTCATAGATTAACATCTTTTCATCTCCCTCAAAGCAGCATCCTAGAAGCTGCACTAGATTCCGGTGCTGAAATTTCACAATATACTCAACCTCAGTCTTGTACTCGCCAATTCCTTGTCTCGAATTCTTAGAAAGCCTCTTCACAGCAATTTCTCGCCCATCTGTTAATGTTCCCTGCGAAAAATCACTCGCTATCATAAGTAAATCATACTTTGTCTAGTGAAAGTTGGGAATCATGATGGGATGTTGCATATTACTAGCAAACCTCATCTGTTGGAACTCTTTCCAAACGGAATGCCTTTTTCAGTCATGTGGTGATAGGAGTTTATATCATGAATTTGGAAACCATCAAGATATTGTTTACAGATTAGTACCTTGTAAACAGACCCGAAACCCCCTTCTCCGAGTTTATTGTCAACAGAAAAATTATCTGTTGCACAGGCTAAGGTATCCAAATCAAACACTGGTAGTTTTAGATCTTCCTTTTTGTGCTTCTTGTTTGACCTTCTTTCCAAAGCAGTACCAGTACTTTTTCCTGCAAGCAGAACTGGTGTGTAGATAAAAAAGAAGCGGGAGATCTCTATTTTTTGTTATAATCAAATTTCTTGAAGACAAAGCATGAGAATTTGCGAGCACCTTGGAATACTCGAAATCAAATTCTCAATAAGGTAAAGCTCCTTTATGTAAATCGAGGGATGGGGCGATTGAAGTGGTTAGATGTTCATGCTGTGCAGATATATACCTTTTTTCTGATGCTTCCTTCTCCAAACATACAAGACCAAAACCAGTCCAAGCAGAAAAATTCCTGTAGACAAAGTGCTTATTATGATTATTTTCTTTACATTGGAGTTAGCATTGATCTCTGCACCGTCACCATTATCTGCACCATAATAGAGAGAAACTGAAGTTAGAAAACTGTAACAAGAAATGCAAAATGGCCATTGTATGTTTTTGGTTAGTAATTACTAATTAGAATGGGTGGGAAATTTTCTTCAGCTGATGGAATCCTTCCACTTCAGTTATCAAATCAGTCTATGATGTTAGAAAGTGATAACAGATTCGTAAATTTTCATGTTTCATGTCATGTGATGTTCTGTAAAACCACAATAGGATGGCCTGAAAGAAGTGGAGGAGGCAGAAATTTTGCTTTTAATGCCATTTGATTTCTATGCTACCTATTGCTTGAGCAAATTTAGTATTAGAACCAATCATTTAGGCAGTTAGGCAAGTCAATAAATGACTCATTACAATTAAGAAATTTTGAATTTTCTAGTCTGAGGATAAATTCATACCTAGTTCTGATGCAGCCATCCTGATATAAATATTTTGCTCGTTTTCAGAAAACCTTCTATTATCAATGAGGTCACAAAACCAGAGCAAGCATCCACTTCCTCCACCCCTGATGTCCATATTTGAATATGCTGTACAGCTGCAGTTCTTCAAGCACGTGTTCTTGCATTCCTCAAGATCCAAACTCTTGTCAAACCATGACGCTTTTGTCTCCGGCATCTTCACTCCAGAGAGCTTTCGAAACCCATCTCCAGAACAATTAAGTGGAGTCCTTCTAACACAGCCACTTGACCATACTGTCACGGCCCAGTCTGTTGGAACTTTTGGTACGAACCCATCCAAGCATTCACACACTGGAGAGCTATGAATATTGCATAAACCGTTTGCACCACATAGTGCATAGCGATCACAATTATCTGTGTTTGCTGTATCATAAAGCAACCAACTTTGCGTTCGCTCAATCCAAGCGAGGCTCGGGATATCGCCATTCTGATCTGTCATGAACCTCCAAAGCATTGACTTATCAACAAGACTTTCTCTGTAGAATATCTCCTCCTCACTAATAACAAATTCAAATTTGAATACGGGATTTGGTTTCAAGTTAGGTATCCCACTGAACCGCAGGCCATCCCATGGCCCTGATCTGTACTTCATTTTTGAACCTTGCTTCAGAACCAACTCAGGATATCCGTAAGGAATAAGTATACTAGTAAAGTTACCTCTGGAAGGATCATCTGGTGACTTCCACGATGTCATGTACCACTCCATGCCTGTTATTCTATTCCTTCCAAGCTTCATGCCTGGCAATATTGTATCAGTTGGATGTTCAAAACTCTGCCACAAGGAATTTTCCAGGCTATCACCCTCCTCTTTTACAACAAGGTTTCCTGAATCCAGAAGTTGAGCAGCTGGATTAGAAGCAGATCTCGATGAGTTGGAAGACCAAATTATGGTCCCATTCTGATTGAGAATGGCAAGAATTCCCAAGTCAGTTAGCCTTAAAACACCTGATGAATCATTAAGGGGGGTCTCTCTGTTGGCAACCCAAACTATAGTCACGACAGGTATCTTGCCATACCATATCCCCACGTATCGGTTCTTGGATTTTCCAGGGCTGAAAAATCCCAACACATAGGTTCCTTCAGCTGAAACTATGGTATCACCATCTCTAATAGAGTGAGTTGTGTTTATGGTGTCAATAGCAGTTCCTGTTTCTATAATAAGCAATAAAGAGGAGCAAAAAAGAAGTACAAGAATGCAATGTTCCGTTGGTACTCCCATAGGTTTTTTTTCTCTCCCTGTAACTCACTTTTTGATATTGATGGCTGCCATAGACGGTGAAAATGTTCTTGCTAAAAACGGCAGGCGCGGTTAGGTGGGACGTCCCTTCGTAAACCGCTGACCATGCAACTGTGTTCTAAATTAAAATCAATATGGCAATTTACTCAACGAACCGAAATATTTCAATGAAAGTGTTTTGTCCAATCATTTCGTCCCTATACTCTTCGAACTTTTTTATTTAATTCCGTCAATGGCTTTTGATTTGATTGAATCCCTGTACATTATGCAATATCTATGATGTGCCCCTTCTTTAAAGTTGACTACTAGGGAGCAAGATTGCACCAATAGATTATTGACTTGTGTCCATTTCTAATAAAAAACACACACACACACACACACACACACACACACACATATATATATATATATATATATATATATTAAAATTAGTTCCAATCCATTGCGAACCTTCACTTGCATTTTCTCACTTGCATTAAAGTATCCCTATATTAAGGGTCTAAATGAACAAACCCTTAATATAGGGATACTTTCAATTATAAAAAAACAATTAGGGTTTGTTCATTTAGACCCTTAATATAGGGATACTTTAATGCAAGTGAGAAAATGCAAGTGAAGGTTCGCAATGGATTGGAACTAATTTTAATATATATATATATATATATATATATATATATATATATATATATATCCCTTTACCTCCTCTATCCTCCCCCATCTAAAAAAAAAAAAAAAGGGCTCTGGCTCAGTCTACATGTCAAAAAATCCATACTGGATTGGAAATTCACGCTATACTGTCTATCAATTTAAATTTTTTTAATATAAAAAAAATATTAGATGACGACAGTATTTTTAAAAAATTTAGGTTATTAACTTAATTATATCCAATAAAATTATTTAATTTTATAATATGATTTAAATCGAAGATAATGATAACTAATGAGCATAAAAAATCCTTAGCAATAATTAACTAAAAAATAAATCATTAATATCATACATATAAGGAGAAGAAAAAATAAATTTTTAGAGATTTATTGCCACTCCACTATAGACATCTCACATGACCGTAAGAGTTTATTGAGATGATTCAAACTCCATGTCAAAATGATGCAAGATAACATCAAAAGAAGTTGCATGATTCACTAGAGCAATGCCCTAGAAAAATAAATTGAACAAAACACAATGAAGTGAGTATTTGATTATATTTAATTAATTAATTCTATTTAATTCACGAATAAAAATTATTTTGAGAAAAAATATTTAATAAAAAATAAAAAATAAAAGGAACCCAGATAACCCAATCAAATAAAAAAAAAACAAGGGATAAAAAAAAAGATGTAGAAAGCATATAAAAAAATACAGAGCCTGATCTCCAATAAAATAAATATCAAATGATAAAATTAAAAAAATATTACCTTACAATAATGATAAAAAAAAAAATCAAAGCAACCCCTAGCGAGCGTCCTTAAACTAGCTTAGTTTCTCAAATTGCAACCCGTGAAATTTCAAAATGGACTTAACCAAAAAATTCAAATCTAAATTAACTTAATGTTAAAAAATAAAATTGAGTATAAAAAAATATCATACTAAAAGATTTGGCAAAGCAAAGAAAAAAAACAACACTTTCTCCTAGTAACTTGTATCCCCGACTGATCTACTGAACTTTTTATTTAAGCCACAGCTCATGGCTTTGTTCACTCAGAGTTGGTTTGGTGCTTGAACACTGACAACCCAAGTGTGCAATAAGTTTAATTAATTTGTAGGCGTTTTGAGAGATCCCATACCGAAAATTAAAACGTCCAAGCTTTTGTTGGGCAAGAACTCATAGATCAACATCTTTTCATCTCCTTCAATGCAGCATCCTAGAAGCTTCACTAGATTCCGGTGCTGAAGTTTCACAATGTAATTTGCCTCATTTTTGAACTCATCAAGTCCTTGTCTCGAATTCCTAGAAAGCCTCTTGACAGCTATTTCTCGTCCATCTGCTAATGTTCCCTGCAAATAATAACTCAGTATCCTAAACAAATCAATACTGTCCAAGCATGTTTCGGAACTTTGAAGTTTGAATACTGTCCAAGCAGTCATTATTTTATGCTTAAAAGGCTCAATCCCATGGTTGATGTTTCAAAGAAACTAATACCACAAATGTCATTGTTGCCATGGGTTTCCACCGTGAAATTTAAAAGCCATCAAGATGCTTGATTAATTATAGATTAGTACCTTGTAAACTGGTCCGAAACCGCCTTCTCCAAGTTTGTTGTCAGTGGAAAAATTATTTGTTGCACATGCCAAGGTACCAAAATCAAAAAATGGTAATTCCAGGTCTTCCTTCTTGCGCATGTTATTTGATTGTCCTGCACGCAGAACTGGGAAGAATAAGAAAGTAGGAGAACAATATCTTCTGTTACACTAAAATTTCTTCAAGCCGTCAATACATTTATGTATCTAATTATTCTAAAAATAAAATTTTAAAAGAAACAAATCTTCTTATCTGAAAATCGAAAGATGGAGCATAGGAGTAGTTAAATTTTCATGGCGTGAATAACGTACTATTTTTCTGTTGCTGCTTCCAAATATACAAGACCAGGGCTAGGCCAAGGAACAGAATTCCAGTAAACAATGCAGTGCTTATTATGATCCTTTTCTTCGCATTGGATTTTGTCTTTATCTTTGCGCCATCTCCATTATCTACAACATGGCAGAGAAAAGGTGGATTTAAAAGACAACAATAGGAAAGACCATAGAATATACATTAGTGAAACAGATAACTGCGCAAGTGCGCATGCAAAAGGAATGGAAGAAAATTTTCTTCTATATATATCTCAAGCATGTGATTTCCCATTTTTTCTTTTTCTGAAGTAAACTTAATATTGGAATAAATCATTTAGGCAGCAATTTCATAGATCTGAATACTGTTATTTTTCTGATGAATAGGCAGTTACAATTTAAAGGATGATTTAACAAGAAGTTGCTAGAATAAAATTTATAGATACTTACTTTTCTAGTCTGAAGATAGATTCATCATACCTAGTTCTGACTCAGCCATCCGTATATAAACATCTTGCTCATTTACAGCACTAACTCTTATGTCAATCAGGTCGCCAAACCAGAGCAAGCACCCACTTCCTCCATTCCTGATGTCCAAATTTGAATATGCTGTACAGCTACAGTTCTATATACACTTTTTTTTGCACTCCTCAAGATTCATACTCGTGTTAAACCATGACGTTTTTGTCTCTGGCAACTTCAGTCCAGAGAGCTTCCGAAAGCCATCTCCAGAACAATTTAGTGGAGTCCTTCTAACACAACCGTTTGACCAATCGGCCACGTTCCAATCTCTTGGAGTTTTAGGTACAAATCCATCCAAGCAATCACACAGTACTGGAGAACTGTCAATACTACATATTCCATTTGTACCACATAGTGCATAACGATCACAATTATCTGTAGTTCCAGTATCGTACAGGAACCAACTTTGTGTTTTCTCATTCAACGCGAATTCCTGGAAATCTCCATTTGGACTGACCACGGCCCTTGAAAGAATTGAGCTACTATGAAAATGATATGTCAAAAACATCTCTTTTTCATTAAAAAGAAATTCAATTCTGAACTTGGAAGTTGATTTTAATTGAGTTAAACCACTTAACAGTATACCGTTCCATGCTCCAGACCTGCACTTCACTTTCGAGCCTTCCGTTAGTACTATCTCAGGATATCCATAAGGAACCATCATGCATGTAAAATTACCTCTGGAAGGATCATCAGCTGACTTCCATGATGTCAGGTACCAGTTCATGCCTGTTATTCTATTCCATCCTATCTTCATGTCGGCCAATATTGTATCAGTTGGATGTTCGAAACTCTGCCACAAGGAATTCTCCAGGTTGCTATCTCCCTCCTCTTTCACAACCAGGTTTCCTGAATCCAAAAATTGAGCAGTTGGATTCCTTGCAGGTCTTGTTGTGTTGGAAGACCTAATCACACTCTTATGGCGATCGAGAATGATAAGAATTCCTTTGTTGGTGAGCCTTAAAACGCCTGACGAATCATTGAGGGGAGTTTCTCTGTTGGCAACCCAAACTACAGTTTGAACTCGTATTTTTCCATACCATATGCCCAAGTATCTGTCTTTGGATTTTCCAGGACTGAAAAATCCTAATTCATAGGTTCCATCTGCTGAAACCATAGTATCACCATCTATGATAGGCTGAGTTGTGTTTATGATGTCAATGGCTGTGGCAACTTCTCTATCCAGCAATAAAAAGAAGCAAAAAGGAAGTATGGAAATGAAATGCATTGCTACTTTGATGATGTTTTCTTCTTCTATAGCTTAGTTTGTAAATAACTTATTGTTTAGATCTGAAAATATTTATTGTCGCGAACTGCATATTTATAGCCACAACTTGTCTACAGGAGAACAATGTTCCAATATTTTTTAGATAAAAGCCAACGTGCAATTTATAATCTAATGACATGGGTTTGTGAGGTTATATTCCAAAAAATCTATAATACTCTTTTAACACGAGACATTTATTTTTTAATTATAGACAAGGTAGACAAAACAAAGCTTAAAAAAAGTTTGATCAGTTCAACATGGTTTTTTTAAGATCATATTTGACAATAATTAGCCATGATCCCATAATGATCAATTGACCATAATTCTATTGTAAATTGTATTTATTTTTCTAGTTGTTTTAGAATTTATTTTCTAGTTATTTTGTAGAGTTTTTAATTTGATTTTCCTAATTAGGAGTAAGGGATTTGTTTGATCTAGATTTCTTATATATGTTGGTTTTGAATTCTCATATAAAGAGCTTCATGTATTATTTTGAAGGCAGACATTACGAACAAAATTTATGAAATAAAAACCTTTTGTGTGTGTGTGTGTGTGTGTGTGTGTGTGTGTGTGTGTGTGTGTGTGTGTGTGTGTGTGTGTGTGTGAGTGAGAGAGAGAGAGAGAGAGAGAGAGAGAGAGAGAGAGAGAGAGAGAGAGAGAGAGTTTTCTCTATAATTTAGGACTCTAATTTATGAGCTTGAGAAACTTTAGTTTTTTTCCCTAGAGTTGTATTTTTTAGAACTTGAAAAACCTTAACAATATGTGTCGTGTTATTTGGTATTAGAGCAAGTTGGTATATTCGATGAATATAGGTAGTGGCCATAACTTCCCACCTAGCAATACAAAAGTGAAGGCTATCTAGAATATTGTGAGGGCTCAAAAGGCAATATAGAGAACCTTATCACAAAGATTTGAACAATAAAAGCATTCCATAATAGACTTCAATGAGTGAATGGAACAACTATGAGGGGGAGAGGGGTCGTATATAAGAATCGTGAAGAGGAGAGGAACATGTTTAGACACTTACCTCGGGGGCAAACCAAATCCTACATCTATTCATACAAATCCATATTCGCATCATGTCTATTTGGAGAATGGTGGATATGACAAGAGGTACATTGAAAATTCAAATTGCAATCAATCTTTTCATAGACACATTTCTTATTAAGGTGAAATTCCTTTCTTTGATGAAAATCTTTTTAAAAAATATTTTATTAGCTGATTATTAGAAGCTTAATTTTATTTGAATAAAATTTCTTGTTATTAAAAAGTATGATTTTCCATACACGATGTTACTTATGGTGTTAAAGATTAGTGGTTTAAAGTTCTAAGTGATAGAGAGCATACTAATAAGTCTATAATTCCATCATAGCAAATTTTTTTAAAAAATATTATCTTTAGAGTTTATACAAGATAATTATAAAGAGATTTGTATTGAGCATTTAAGCATTCAGGTTATAATTACTTGCTTTAAGTTCATCATTCTGATATAGCCATAAGAAAAACATCAAGGAAGTGTCATCACTTCAAAGTAACAGTTTCAACATCTCAAAACTAAAAGAAAATAAGAGTCCTTTAAGTTAGACAATCTAGGAAGAAAAATTAAAAGAGCATGATCAGACACCATCATTTGCATTGCTCTTCATGGAAAAGGATGACGAAACTAAAATCACAATTCAAAACCTTGAAGAGTATGCGTATAAAGTAGAATATTGGTCAATCCACAAAATTCTTCATTACCAAAGATAACAGAAGATACATGCTTGCATAAGTAACAAATCAATATGATGAAAAGTTTGAAACAAGCCTTAGAGCACAATATAGAGGGATAGAGTCCAGCAATGAACCAATTAGAAAGTCAAAGGTGAAACAAACCTAGAAGATGTTGATATAGAAGATGTTGAGGACATAATTGTATCCATTCCTTTTGAAAGAAAAAGTTCAATTTATACTATGAACTTGAGGGCGAGTTCTTCTCAAGTGGAGAAGCTTAATGCGGGACATTATATTTTTTTTAAGTATGGACTAGATGGACAAAACAAAGCTAAAAAAGAAGGGTGTCTAACAAAATAGACTATATCTCACAATAATTGATCGGTCATAATTCTATTCTAAATTTTGTTTATTTTCCTAGTTGTTTTAGAATTTATTTCATAGTTAAGGTATAAAGTTTTTAATTTGATTTGTATAGTTAGGAGTTAGGGTTTGTTTGATCTAGGTTTTCTTATAAAGATTGGTTTTAAGTTTTTATATACAAGCTTGATGCATTATTTTGAATGAAGACCTTAAGAACATAATTTGTGAAATTGATGCAGGAGGAAGAACAATGAGAAGGTAACAGTCATAAAAAGATAGAAAACAAGCTGAATTCGGGTTCAAACATATGAAACTCTAAAATCTTGTTTTAATTCTCAAACAATAATATGACCAAGGTTGTCTACTAAAGAGATTTACAATGCCTTTTATAGGCTAGAAAAACCAACTTAGACTAAGAAACAAAACAAGTATCCAAAGTCATAAAGGGAATTGGCATAAAATCCAAAAATGAATAATAACTCCAAAGATAACTAGGAAAAATAGTAAAATTGGCCCAAACAAGAGCATTAGAGCCTGAAAAATGAATATGAAAGATCCGATGGTCCGTTAGTGATGTAATGGCTGCCCAAGAGAAAATTGCTCATAGAATCACCTAGAAAAATTTAGGCCCGATATAATGGTTGGATCTCCCAATATCATAGTTTCAAGGTGCTAACCAAGCCTAGTCATCCTAGATAGTACGATCTATGCAAGGGTTGAACAATTAAACTTGGTATTAGAGTAATGTTATATATTGTTGAATTTTACGATATCAATCATAACTCTCAATCCAATTGAGTATTGCCTAATCCAGTGGGTTGCTCGTCGTTTAGGTCATTAAAGCTTCACCCTCACATGCTGCCATCCATGATCGCATGCCATTCCTATGCGCTGAAACTACTACCACCAATTCCAACAAATTCCAAACCACTCCAGTTGTTTCTGAAGGTTGATTTCGAACCTTAAACATGGTTTTTGAATAATATTTTTGCATGTTGTTAATTTTGATGAATATGGTAATGAATTTTGTGGGATTTGAAAAAGGTTTAATGTGTATTGAGTTTAATTCATGTTATTATGGATGATTGTGAAATGTTTGAAGTGTGGAGGTTGTTTTCAGATATTGCATGAATATTGTTCTTGATTTGTTGCTCTATATTTTTATTTGTTGTTATTATCTTTTATTTTATGGGTTTTCATTTTTGTTGGTGGTTTTACTGTTGTAGGCTGATATAAAATTAAAAAACCCAATGGTTTTTTCCTTAGAAGACAACTTATAAATTATTAAAAAAATCATTTCAAAAGAATATATAATATAAATATTTAGTGCTAATCATATTATCCATGGTTCCACATATGACAAATAAACCCTTAATGAGATTGATCCTTAGAAGTTGACCCAAAATGATAATAAAATTATTTCAAAAACATATTTTCAATACATAAATTTTGATCATAATTTTATCATCCATGGATCGATAAAGGATAAATAAGCCCTTAATGGTAGGTTTGAAAAACCATTGCCACTACCCCTAGTTTTTATCAACAAAATGCCATAAAGGGTTGTTAAAATTATGTATTGAATGTGAGAAAAATTAATGATTAGGAAGTGAGGATCATGAAGGGCTAAAAAGAGCTAATATATTAACCAAAAAAAAACTAATTCTTAAAGGAAAGTTACAATGTTTTTAGCCAAAAACTACCCTTGCAAAATAAAACTATTAAACTAGGCATTGGGGACAATATTGTATATTCACCATGACATAATGGTCTTTAATCTATTGTGTGGGGTTAGTGATGATGTCCTAAAAATCCAAGTAGCCTAGGAATAGAGCTCTCAGGTTGGACAGTCAGTTAATCAATTGATCCTAACAATCTCAACCATTCTCTCTGGTCAAGGTGGTTGATAACTTATACTTGGTGCTTGGTAGGCCATGGTGGCTTATAACTAGTACCTACAAAAGGTCCCATTTGATGGAGGGGGGACTATCCGATGCTTAAATAAGTATCTTTTTAGAGAGAGAAAATACAATAATATTCTAAAAAAAGATGCTTTAAAAATATATATGTAGTAGATAATGAAGATTGTAAACCTTTGTTCTAAAAGTCTCATGGTGTATTAATAGCCCATGAGTCTTGTTCTTTAATGAAGAGAAGGGTCTGAAGTGTAATTTTACCTTAATAACATTTAACTAGGGATAAGTATCTCTTACATCTATATTAATGTTTGATGGAAATATAATGGGTCCTTTAAGGACTTTATACACCTAAAAGGTGTAGGAAGGTTAGGGTTCAAGATGTCAAATGTACGTGATCTCATAAAAGTTGAGCTTTATCCAAGGGAGGCTAGGTCCATCCCTTGGTGATCCCAAGAGAGTCTGGTCATCTTATTGGGCATGCCTAAGGGAGGATGGTCATTCTTATAGGCCCTAAGGAGGATGCTCATTCCCTTTGGCATGCTTAAAGAGGATGATATGATCATCCTCTTGAGCGTGCCCAGGGAGAATGGTCATTCCCTTGGGCGTGCTCGGGGCTTGATACACTATCAAGCTTAATTGTGGCTGAGTTTGGCTAGCATCAAACCTAGCGTGCCCAGGATTTGGTATATTGTCAAGCTCAATTGTGGTTGTGTCTGTCCTATTTACTCTTGAAGTATTTATCATTCTACATCTGTCCTATTTACACCATTCTTTTTGTTCTTATCTCCATTCTTTTAGTTTATTATATGTAAGCATCACCTTTTTTATTCACAATTATGCTTTTTACACAATATCAAAAAACACATTAATAACACTTACACATTAATTATCTTGTTATAGAAAAAATATTATTTGATATGCAGCTAGATGAGTCGAGTGGACGCATTAACACTTTTTTTTACATTTATTAGCACAAATAGTTCTTGATTAATTAAATTAAATTCATGCATAGGCTTTTAGATTTATAATTAGGATTTTTTTTGTAAAAAAATGCATTTGAAAAGGTTGCATATTTATTGTTTTTATTTGCCAAAAAAAAATCCGACCGGGGTAGAAGAGCGGATCAAATAACTAGCTTTAAACTAAAAGAGCTCTTTCTTGTACTGGAGCACAAATACTGTTTACCATCTTGTAGATCACTATAGATTGGAGCATTGATTTTTTTTAAAAAAAAAATTGGATTTGATCCTTGAAGTTTTATTTTGCATGATTTAGCCATTTTGAGCTCAAATTAGCACTCAATTGCATATTTTTTGAGAGGGAGGGTTTCATTGAAAGATAAAGGATTGAAGTTAAAAGAAAGGGTAAAATAGGTGGTGGCTTTGAAATCTGTCTTAAAAGTTCATTTACATCCCCCATCTTATTTGGCTTTTAGGTAACTGGTCCCTTTAATTTTTAAAAATTCAATTTTGATACCAAACTTTATTTTTCTAATTTTCAATCATTTTTTGGTAGGAGGAGAGAGAGGATCTTCGACTTCCAGCATAAAGTGAGAAATTAAGTTGTAATTGGCGACGATTCTAACTATTAAAACAATCGATTTTTGTATCAAATGGTTCTATATGATAAGAGGAGTTCGAACTAGGTGTTTCTACCATGAAAGTTCCTAAGAAACAAATATGAGCTCAGGAAGAGTTTTGGTTTCAGGTTGATTTTAGGGTTTGAGGTGTTTTCTTTCTTTTTTGCATTTTTTGAGGCCATGGATTGGTTCAACAAGGTTTCTAGGGTGTTTTCTATGTGTTTTAGGTCAAAAATAGGTTTTGAATGAAAAAATACATAAACCCCATTTTTCCGACACCACAGTGGTCGAAATCTGGGAATTCAGACAATGCATCATCTATTTTTGTCAAAATAAAATGGGGCGGATGATCCATTAACTTAAAAAAAGACCTCGCATGCGCCACTTCTTGATGGGCCAAGCGCTTGGCATGGCTTATTTGGCCCAATAACGTTTGACCTCATTCTTTTTTTTTATTATTTTTTAATTAATACATTTTTTATATAATTTTTAAGTTTATGTTTTAGTTGATACCATTTTTCTATGATTTGTTTTCTTTTGCTTATTTAGCATATTTTAAATGGCGATGCTATTTTAATTATATTCGGTGTATTTAACTTTTAATGATGTTAGTATGATTTAATTTTTTTATATATTTTATACAAATTAAATTTATTTCTTAAAAATAATTTTTTGTTATAATATTTTTAAAATGTGTAGCCCTGCATAGTATTATTTTTTTCTTTTCTTTTATTCAATAAATTTTATGTGTGTATTGATTTTTGTTACAAATTGATTTTAATAAACTCAATTGGATAAATGATACATGTTGTGATATTAAATATCTTGATTTATATTTGTATTTATTTTTCAATTTTGTTTTTATTTATCATCAATTTCTTTTTTCTATTAAATTATCTCAATCTCATGACCTAGGATGCACGATAGACATGTGATCTGGACATATCTCATGTCCAAGTCACGAGTTTCATGTGTTAGCCCAGCTTTGCCCCGGGAAATATTTTTTTTTAATTTGTTGTTGTTACCTTATTTTTTTATTTTATTATTAAATCAATCAAGATTTAATATAGTTATTGAATTCCTCTTATTTTTTAAAAAACATAATCATCTTCTAATTGTTTTTTTTAGATTTTTTTTAATCTGGTAAATAGCATTGTAAGGGCCACCAATCTAATTATATGCTCTGTTTGTTCGTTAAGTTCACTTGCTTTACTTATAAACTAATAATTAGTTTTTGTCCATATCTAAGTTTGTTTGAAATATGAGAAATTAACAACGACAGGTTGTTGGTTGTTCCTTTCAACTTATTCCACGAGCCAAGAAAAGAAGTACAATGATATTGATGCTAGTTGGAACAAAACACGTACGTGACCTTGTGTTTCACATTTCATAACATGTTTTTCTCTTTTAGTTTCTTTTGTTTGAAGGTGTGTATCCCACTTTAGTTTCATAGTTTTTTTTTTTGAAAAAAAGCTAGCACCTTTTAATTTTTGTTTTTTAGAAAATAGTAATCCATGTTTTGTTATTTATTATCTTTTAACTTGTGGATTTTATATTTGAAGACGATTATTTTTCTAATAATACAAAGATATTCAACAACTTATTTTTTAGAGTTTTTTAGTTTTACAAGAATTTTTAATAAACAATGATATAGTTTTCAAATGTGTTGATGATTCCTTAATATTTCAAAATCATTTATTTTAAGAATTTCGTATTTATTCAGCTACACAAGGAAATAAATGTTGAAATATTTAATGATAAATTATTTTTGGAATAAATTATCTTTTTGTATTAATCTAAATTATTTTAAATTTTATTTGTTGTTTTATTTTATTATGCAGATATTTACATTTAATTGATGGCTTATATTTTAGTTTGAGTTTGTTTTGGCTCAAAATCAATATTTTAGAATTCTTTTATGTATTAAGCTTTTGTTAGTTGATTATTAACTTGGGCTCACTAGTTTGTAATCCAATAAGGATTTATTAGGGTTATTTAGGAGGACTATATATTATTTTTTGTACTGTAAAATTCAACAACCATGATGTTTTGAATAAACTTTTGTTTTGCGTGATACAACACGTTTCTCTTTAGTAGTTCATAAAAATATTTATTAGACCATTCACATAGTTTACGTGGGTCAAATCTCCATATAGTATTATTAAATCTTTATCTGAATACTTGGAATTTTCTGTTTTTACAGGTCAGGCTATATCATTGAATACATAAAAAATACAAACCTTTCAGAATACATTAAAGTTTTCTCAATATTTTAGAGTTGAAATTTCGGTGCTTGAGTGTGAGTGTGTGTGTGTGTGTGTGTGTGTTAGATTGTAATTTTTAAAACTCGAGAAATCCTAGAACTATATGCTGCATCATTTTGTAAGTGGGTTAGACCAAAATCACGGGGTGACAAATTGATAGATGGTGAAACGTGGCTTGACCAAGGCTAGAGGATGATGAATGGAGAAAAATTAAGGATGATTCTTAATTGAAAGAATGGCGGAGGAAATCTCATCGTGATAAACATCGGAGGAAAATAACGGAAGAATGATTACCGTGTCCCGCGGCCGAAAGAAGACTAGACAAGGCTGCGCCATCCGCGTAAATAATTTTTCTTCTCGAGTTCTGGTTTCAAATTGCCTACAAATCAAAGAAAAGAATTACGGATTATTGAATTTCTTCAAGTCACTATACTAGTGCAACTTTTGTTAGAGTACATTTTTTCTTTAATAGCTTTTCTCCCACATTTGTTATATTCAAGGACCAAATTAACTATTTTTAAAAATATTATGCATATATATATATATATACACACACACTAAAAATAAAAATTGAGCTTACCCAACCAAGCTATATATAGCTCGGTTGGGCTGAATCTATCAACCTGACCGAGCTACCTTGAACTTTTATTTTTATCCCAACCAAGTTACCTTGTAACTTTTTTGGGCTGATTTTCAAAGTTAAAAGGTTTACCTTTTTCTCTCTTATCTTCCTCCATTTTTTTTTTCATCTCAATAACGAAAGCACACATAGCTTCTTTACACTTTATATTTTTTCTATTCTCTATAATATCTCAGATTTTCATGACTCTTGTATTATGAGATATAAGTTGAAATATCTTTAATTATCATTGAGGTTTTTTTCGGAACAAAATTGAAATTTTTTACTATTATATCATTCCAAATAATATTTCAGATAAAATTGCTTGTAATTTTTTATCCTTATATTAGAAGTGAATGAGTAATATTACTCCTAATAATATTTGAAGTACTGACACCCATAAAGGTTTTCTTTTCTTTATATTAAAATTGAATAATATATTTCCTTTCCAGAAATAAGTTTTTAATATTTTTGAAATGTAGGTCAAAATCTATTGGAATTTTACAAACTTGTTGTAAAATCCATTCAACACTTTTTCTTAAAACATGCCAAAGTATTTTAGATTTAAAAAAAATGCTTAAATAATTTTTAGTATTCTTGGCCTTGTGCAAAAAAAAAACTTTTATTTTTTTGAAAATATGTTTTATTATTTTTAATGCTTTGTTTGACAAAAACTCATTTTCTTTTGAACAAAATTGTTAAAATAGGCTTAAGGACATGTTTTCCAAATACACCCTTGCCAAAAATTTCTTTATAAAAAGAATGGGAACCAAACTAGGCCTTACCTATCTAATCTAAATTTGATCAAATCAAGTTTACCTGAAATCTTTGGTTTGACCATAAAACAAATAAAAAACCACTAGTTTGACCCCAAAAATCAAAACATATCAAACTTGCAAAAAAAAAAACATGAAAGTTTTTTTGTCCAAATAGATCAAAATCCAGAAAACTCAAGAATATGAAGAACATGCCTAGTATCAAAATTCTGACCAAATAAGAACAAAACAAAGACAGGCATGCTAGAAATCAATTACTAAACAATAATCAAGCATCAAACATCAACGATTATCAACCAATAATTATGATTTGATCAAAATAGTTTTCGATGCAAAGACGAAACCCTAGGATTAAAATCCGGAAAAAATAGTTATTGATGTAAATTAACCATTGATTAAACAAATCTCACAAAGTTGTTGGTGTAAAGAATTGGACCAAAATTGATCCAGATTATGAAGCCAGCATAATGTTCTTTCTAACAACATAAAGAACTCAAACCCAAAAAACTTAGTTACTACCTATCCCTGGAAAATGCATTCCAAGCCCTAAAACCAAGCTTTTTTGGTTCACTCAAACCATATTATCATTGTTATATATGATTGAACTAACATGAACAACAAACAACACCTGAATAAAAAACAAATCATGCTTAATATCCCAATTCATAAAACTACCAAATTAAAACACCAAACATATTCAACAATCTAATGTTCAAAATTGATATTTTAACATTCAATAAGACTCACATAAACCCAGAAACCAAAAACATACATCAAATTAAACATCAAAAGCCTACTGCCACTTTTGGACAGTTCCAAAACCACTTCATTCTAAAAAAAAAATCACAAACATCTTTTTGGCATCAAATAACATTAAAAATCAGGTTCGAGCAAAGAAAGACAATATTTTTTTTGCATTAATCAAAATCCAAGCTCAACATAATATAACACCAAAACAAGTTCAAAACATTATTAAAACATATAATGAAGAGCTAGAGGCATGCCTCTTGGACATCACCTTCTAGTTTAGAAAAGGCTTATAGCTTCAAAGCTTCAATCAATGGTTATTGTCCTTTTTGCTATCTTTTGCAAAAATTTCCTCCACAAATCTTTACCTTTTCAAAGCTTAAAAAAACCTTTGTACTAGGCTCATGAACCTTCATAACTAGATCTTTTTATCAATATGTTTCTCTCCTCCTTCTCCTTCTTTTTCTCTGAATTTTTAATGGGTATTTATAAGCTTTTGCTAAGTTTTTTTTTAATGGATTCAATCAAGGATTGATCATGATTGATCAATGTTTAACCCATTGATCCAAATAGAAGGGTTTTAGACAGGTTTTAATAGCTGAAAGCTTTGTACTTTGTTAGTTTTTGCAACAAACTTGATTTTAGAGATTTTAGTGGTTTTACAAAACATAAAGGGTAAGGAGTTGTTTTCATCCTTTTAATCTTGAGAGAAACTTAATCAACTTTTGATAAGAACTCACCGAAAAGGTTTGAAGTGTGAATACATAAAAAAAAAAAAGTAGTTTCGCACAATTGGTATCATAGTCATGGCTGACTGAGTTAACCACATTCAAAGCCTTGTTGCAGCAATTGTGACGTCATCGTCATCAAAGACTACCAGAAGATGGTAAAGCAGGTGCATATATTTTTTGGATCCAACCTTGCTCAATTTAAAGGTCTATAGCTTCACATTCATTCGTTTGAAGATACCAACTCGATTGGCCCAGAATTGCTCAAAGAAGAAGATGAATAGTGGGCAAACAACATTTTGTCTACCCTCTATTCCAAACGATATGTTTTGAGCATGAACCAAACAATATGTTGTCTAGGTTACCGAGAAATTAGGGATTTGGCAAAAATTCAATTTAATCCTTGATCTTTTTATTTTCTTTAATTGCACCAGTAATTGTCTTATAACTTTTAAACTTGTGTAATTTTACCCCTATCAAACTCAATTGTCAACCCAAAGTTCAAAGTCTTTTTCAATTAAGTTCTTGGTTATCAATTTATGTATTTTGACCTGTAATTGATTAATAAACTTTCAATGTTTTTCAATGTGACCCCTAATAAAACCAATGTCAATCCCTGAAGTCTCATGCCTTTTACAGTTTGGGTCCTTGATTTTGAACTTCTTCAGTCAAGCCTCAAATTGACCATCAAACTTTAATATTTATACAATTAAACCCTTGTTTTGACAACAATAGCTTTTTAAAATTGCAATTTGACCCTCAAACTCTAATTTTCTTGCAATTAAACTCCTAATAAATTCAATTAAACATTGAAAAATTCCAATTAAGTCATTAAACCTTGAAAAATTCCAATTAAGTCATTAAACCTTAATAAATTGCAATTAAACCCTTAATAAATTCAATTACACCTTGAAAAATTCCAATTAAGTCATTAAACCTTAATAAATTCCAATTAAACCCTTAATAAATTCAATTAAACCTTAAAAAATTCCAATTAAGTCATTAAACCTTGAAAAATTCCAATTAAACCCTTAATAAATTCAATTAAACCTTGAAAAATTCCAATTAAGTCATTAAACATTCAATTTTGAATTTTCCTTCTCAAATTCAATTTTTCTATTCAAGGGGCCTTCACCAATCCATTTTAGACTGTTAATTTTTCCAACCTTGTATATTTTGATCCTCCCCTCCCAATCTTTGATAATTTTCTAGGCACTCTTCATGTTTTATCCACTTATATATTTTCTAGTTTTTATAATTGTTTTTGTATTTTCTTTTTCTGATTTGTTTTTGTTTTTTTGTTTTCTTTTATGATTTTCTATGTATTTATGTAGGGTCCCAAAATAGATAACAACACTCGATATGAAAATTGAACAGGTTAAATTGTAAAATGACCAAACTTATCATGAAATTAGAAAAAAAAATTCCATATCATTAGGTGACCAATCTCAATATAAAATGAAAATGGTCCATGTTATCAAGTGACCAACTTCTATATAAAATAAAAGGGCTTTATATTATCAAGTGACCAACAACATAAAATAAAAAGGTACGTATCATAAGGTGACACACCTCAACATAAAATAAAAACAGGATTTCATTATCAGGTGACCAACCTCAATATAAAAGAAAAATGGGTCCATATTATTACATGACTAGCCTCAACATGAAATACAAATGGGTCAATATTATCAAGTGACTAACCTTAATATAAAATTTAAACAAGGTATAATTATTAGGTGACTAACCTCAACAGAAGATTTAAATGGGGTCCAATTATCAGGTGACTAGCCTTGAAGAAATTTAAATGGGTCAACTCAAAAGGAAACCATTCTCGAAGAATGATATTTTTACAGGAACTCACTCAAAGTGATTTTTAACTTGTCTTTTTTTGTTTGTCATTTCATAGAAAAATCATCTTGAAGTGATTTCAAAATTTTACTCATATTAAAAAGAGACCAGCTCGAAATGATTCTAAAAACTTGTCATTTTATAAAGCAATCATCTATCTTGAAGTAATGTTTGAAAATATACTTATTTCTTATTGAGAGATAAGTTTGAAGGAACTTTCAATTATATGGGGGAATTTGTTTTATAATAGCAAATGATTATGATATTATTTCTAAATGATACCTCTTGAAGATGAGGGAAATCACAAATTTTATATTTTGGAAGTTCAATATCTCTTTTTTATATCATCTATTTCTATAAAGACTTTTAGTTGTGGAAGTGTCGATAACTGATCTCTAGCAGCTTGCCTGAATTGTTTAGGTGACATAAGTGCCTTCTAGGCTCACTATCGGTTTGTCTTCTCATGTTCTCCACTTTTAGGCATGGTTTGTTCATCATCTTATCCCATATTGGTTTTATTTATTGTTACAGTGTAGTATGATGATATATGTTCATTATTGCTCACTTTTCATAATCACTATGAAGAAGTTGTTTCCTTTACCACTCATGACTTATGATAGGGTTTTTCATGTCATAATTTGGATATTTATTTGCAAAGGGTTTTTTCAAACTAAATTGCCCCCTAGTTGATCTAGTTGTATTCATCTTTTTGATAGCCATTAAAAGACATACATCATTAGCATCATCATTATTATTATTTTTAAGAACTTTTTGCAAATTTAGCCATGAAAAGTTTTGTTATAAAATATATTTTTTCAAGCAATCATCTTTTTATGTTTCAAGACCAAGCCATATATATATTTTAATGATTATGCTCATGTAATTCTAATATTTATAATGCAATCATTAAGATGTAAATATAAAAGTATTTTAATCACACGGACATTTAAATTTCTTTGATTAGAAAGTCCAAAATAGATCATTCAAATAATTTTAGGTTTTATGTTAGGCACACATTTAAATGGGTGTTGGTTGAAAAAGAATAGTTATCCCAAGAATTTAGTGCTATTTTGAAAAATGAATTACGTAGATGAAATATTTGGCAAATAAAGGGCTATTTTAGAAAGAAGAGATTGGATTTCAAAATGAGAGTTCTGGCCTTTAAAAAGCATCTGCTTTATATTGTATTAATTTATTTCCTATTTATTGATGGAAATCCATGATTCAATATTATAAAGAATGATATGCAACACAAGATTAAGTTATGATTTTGATCGAAAAACATCTTTCTTCATTTCCGAGAGGCTAAAATTTACCAACACAAACAAATTATTTTTATAAGAAAAAGATTTTAAAAGCATGTAATATAAGGTAAGGTTTGTGTTTAAGTTCGTGTTTTTGAAAGAATAGGATATCCATAAAGTTTAAAAGATGTTTAAGGGTTCAAAGATATACAATCATTTATTTGTGTAGAGATGTTTTTAGACTTGTAACCTTGACTTTGTTATTTTTATTAATCTTATTAATTATAATTATTATAATTTTTTAATTGTTTCTCGTGCTTTATCATTGATATTTTGTGTTTAAGTTTGGACTTTACATTATCATTAAGGACACTTTAGAAACCTTTTCGTCTTCTTTTATTTTTTTTATTTTGTTTATCATTTTATTTATCATCCGAGCATTTGCTAGATCTTTTTTAGCAAATTTGTAAATACAAAATGATAAGTAAACAGTCTAAAATTATAAAATGGCCAATCAGTGGCCGAACTGCGTTAAAAATATATTTTTTTGAAAATCTTTACATTTCTTTTTAAATGTAATCAAAACGAGGGATTAAGATCGAGTGACGACCGAACTTGTAGCTTTAAATAGCCTCCTTTTTAGGGCAGTACTAGAAAGTAGAGATTCTACTTGAAGGAGTTTTCTTTTTTTCAAATCAGCAAACTTAACAAATTTATTTCAAAAAATAATATAACATGAGAAAAAATTGAATAAATAGTACGTTTGTTTTGATTGCGAAAATCTTACTTGGGCATAATAAAAATTATCTGATTGCATCAGTTCCACTACCAGAACATGATTGCGTTCATGAGACCGGCACAACATATATTTTTTTTATTTAGTGGGTGTCTGGGCCAGCTTGCGCGCACGACAACTGATCTCACGGCTCACTGAACATCCTGCAAATCCAGTGAGCATGTAAGGCACCACAAGGATGACAGACGTGCACAAGAAAATTCTAACCCGGATGCAAAGAAAGTAACAAGTCCTTACCACGCTAGCCCAATACCTTTGTTTTATTTGTTGCTGCCGTGGAACTGTCGAAACAAAATGTTCTTACTTGTCGCTGCAGTTTACTACCGCTGCAGTTTTACTACCGCAATCTTTGAATTTCATCCGCTGAACAACTTGAATTATTTGCTTTCTTTTGTCCCCGACTCAACCATTCCTTCCTTGTATGTTTCCTGCATGGTTTTCAAACTTGCCCAAATTCTCTCTTCATACACTCGAGTGCCACCAATTTCTTTCAATAAATCAAGACGTTAAGAGTCTTTTATCAATGTCAATAATGTAATCTATTAAGTATCAGAAGAAGCAAAAAGGAAATTTAAAATTGAGTAGATAACGAATATACTTAAATTATAGGAAAATTAAGCCATAGCAAAAGGTTCGAAGAATCAAGCCTTTCCTTGCGGCACTACACAGTATGGATTGGAGCGACTGAACCCAGCACTTCCCGGTAAATTCGTCACCTCAGTTTTCGTAAAAAATTTTAGAACTCTCTATCATTGAGCTACCAGAAACAAAGCAAAACATGCATAACATTGAGAAGACAAGAAGAAAACGACAAAGGAACGCACACCATATGTAACAATATCTCTTATGAGAAAAAAGTAAAACGGTTCCAGGGAACATTGTAAGAAGCACCAATCAATTTTATTTTTTTACTATGCTATTTCTTTAAATAAATTTATTGACAGTTCCAATTTGAAAAAAAAAAAAAAAAAACCTCTTACTTAAAGCCCTCGTCTCCAATCCCATATGAGCCTTTTTTGGACAAATTATAGTGAGATCCAGCTAACGAAATTGGACCATTTAGTACATGGGCTATGCCTAGTTGTTCACAACACGTTGTCTTGGTCTTCCAGTTCAAATACCAGACATGGAACCTTCTAAAAACAAAAGAACATGCCCTAAAGAATTCTCACCTTTTCCTTTCTTTTGCTGTTTATGCTCTCTCAAAGTCGTTGATTTTTTAAGAGATCGTCACTTAAAAGTCCGCTAGTGTTCGACAAATGTCCTCAACGAGGAAAATGCCAGGAGATCCTTCTCTCAACACGGGCACAACACAATTCTGAAAGCACTGGCAACAGCACTGCATGCCAGCTGTTTAGTCCTACAGGCAAGTGTACCATCATGGAAGGTGAGAAACAGCCTATGCTTCATCTTTTTTCATCTCAATGTGTTCTATTAAGAAATGGAAGTGACATGCAAACAAATTTATGAAGCGTTTTGCTAACTTACTTTTATTGGAACTTGTCCTTCGACAATTAGAAAAGTCCAGCTATACACAATATGACATATTAGGAATCACATTAGAAAGTTATTAAGTGTAATTTATATAATTTTTTAATATATATTTTAAGTAAAAGTCTTGTATAGGTTATCGTATATTTAATTTTTATTAAATGAAATATAAATAATAAAATTTAAACTCATGATAGATCGATCAACAAAACTCTAATATAAAATTAAAAAATTATCTAAACCTAATAAATTAAGTTAAAATAAAATGATTCTTTGAAAATAAAAAGGACCTAGAAGTAACTATAGCTAAAAAAAAATGATCACCCAATAATCAACATCACAAAGAAGGTAATTTATCTTGCTTTTAACAATGAAATCGAGCATTCGTCAATTACTTGAATATATATGGATTGTTCAGGATAGATGAACAACTTGCTTCAATCAGTTCACTTCCCATTAAAAAAACATGGTTGTTTAAGCAGAAGATGGAAGTGCATCATTACTACCTAACATCAGAACTGCATATGACATGTTTGGCCTATTTTATGGATTTGTGAATGAAAAGTTGTTTCTATTAAAACTTTACTTAAAATAAAGTTGTGTATTTTTAATTTAGAAAGTTGTAATTTTTTTATTTTAAAAGTTACGTTAAAATTAGTTGTTACAATTGCCAATTACATAGAAGTTAAGTTTATATGTCAAATATATGTATTTATCTGTGTAAATATATACTCTTCTTGAAAAATAAATAGTTTATCTATTCTTATCAAATTGAATAGCTCATTGTGTTGGAAAAAAGGAGATAAGAAAGGCAGTGCATATAAATTACTTACAAGTACAATTAAGTCAAGTTTATCTGTCAATTATATGTATTTATCTGTGTCGATATACACTCTACTTGAAAAACAAATAGTTCATCTCATTTAGGTATTGGTTCGGGTGTTGCCTCTTTTATTATACCTTATGCATTTCCTTTGAGACACAGCAAATTGTATTGTTACTTGGAGCTTGCTTGGTGAGTAAATTTTGACTTCTAAACTGTTCTCAAATAATTTCATTATGGAAGTCCGAAACATATATATATATATATATATATATATATATATATATATATATATATATATATATATGATGTAAAACAAATTTGGAACTTTAAATTGTGTCTTAGTTCTCCCCTTTTTGACAAGGTTTTTATGATGACGTTTCAGGGAGGACAATCTAATCACGAGGCATGTCCCTGTTAAGAAAAATTACATGAGTAAATTGGTCAATAGGCTATTAAGAATCTTGAAATTCATATGGGTGTTAGTCTTGATTGTAGACACTTCTTGATGAATGAATTCATGAATCAAGGATACAAAATATAGGAGCCAATCCCTACTACAGGTTCATCAATATTGAAAATAACTAAGGAAGCTGGCAAACATGATTTTGGTTCTATGCATCGATGGTACTTGTTGGGGGATTCCGACTCCCCATGCGCGGACCTGTGGTGTTCTGATAGTTGTCCATTGGAGGCTAAGCACACTGACACAATATTTAACGTGGTTCGGCAAATTGCCGACATCCACGGGAGAGGTCCATTTTATTAGAGATAGAGAAAGGATATAATAAATACATGGAGGAGGAGGATTACATCCACTCTACTCTACTCCCAGCTCTCACACACTACTGTTGCTGCTGCTGCAATGGCAGCAAGGCTGCTGCCATTGCAGCTCTCTCTCTCTTTCTCTCTACTCTTTTACACACACTCACGTTCTCTCACTCTCTCAACCCTCTCATTTTGCTCTCACAAACATGCCTCTTTTATAGGCAAATATGGTCAACATGGAGGGGCCAATAAAGCCTTAAAGCATGCCACTAATTGTGGCACTAGTGGTGCTTCCACTTGCTTGGTGGTGGGGTATTGCCACAAAATGGCAATATCCTAACAATCACCCCTTTTGCCATTTGTATGGGCAATTGTCCTCTTACTTCTTCAGCACAAGTTTGCATTCTGCAGCTCTTTTCCAAGCTTCCATTCTGAGAGCGTCTTCAACACAACATTCCCCTTTGAGCGTATCAACCATGCTCAGTCCGGAATGATTTTCAAGCCTTACACCAAGGCTTACAACACCCCCTCAAACAAATATTCCCAAGTGCGACGGTCATTGAGTATTTCAATGTGATCACAAGCTCACCACTTTTCCAAGAGTCTACTTATCCAAGAGTTGCGCCTGCCCTCTGTTCCACCCTAGGAACCACGCCTTACTTCTCCGTGAGTCTCTCGCTCTTAGTCTCAAGAGTCCAGGTAGCTCTCCACCTTTAACCATGGGGGTAGCCCATTAAAGGTTGATCCATATCTGTCTTCATACTCTAAGTATTACAATGTCATTACCGAGCTCACCACCTTGACAAGAGTCAACTTGTTCCCGGAACCTGCACATGCCCTCTGCTCCTTCATAGCAGCCGCGTCTTAATGCTGCACAAGTCATCCACTTATTGTCCAAGGCAAATGTCTTCTAGCTCATTGATCTTTAGCATGGGGGCAATATCCATAAAAGTCAATCTTGCATTTGTCTTCATACTCATCATAGCCACTTCATTGGCTATACACCTGTCCATTCATGTCTAGCCATCATATTGGCTCTGGGGCGTTCTGAATTGGGGCTCATATCATGGCCCTCACACCTTCTCTAAGGTGTCTTCGCCCGTTATCATGAGGCGGTCTGATCTGGAGCTCCTATCGTGGCCCTCACACCTTCTCTCTAAGGTGTCTTCGTCTTTCATAGGCGGTCGCATCCTCTTTCAGCTGGGATGCTTCAAAGTGGCTCCAAAAGTATCTACCACCATGTGCACTATGGGAGATCACTGCCACTGATTACATAGAAAGAGAAAGTTGCGGTATACTCGTCGCAATCCTCCACCTCGATTTCTATGTTTGGAGCTTCTGTGCCTTTCTGCTTGATAGCTCCACCTACACCAACTCTCTTTGGTGTCTTCACCTTTCATCATAGGCGATCGCCTTTTTTTATAGGCGTTTGCACCCCCTCAATTAGGTGCTTCTACAATAGCTCTCTTTCTATCCTTGCATGCATTGGAAAGGTCTTCGCATGTTGTCTTCATCAAGATTATAAGAGACTTCCTGTTGTACAATCTCTACACAGTCTCTACTCTGAGCTTGATCTGGGAACACTTCTTCTCCTTGCACCTGTTGTCTCATTACAGTACCTCATTGGATCCTATGGGTACACCTGCACAATCTCTGTGTACCCTCGTGCAATTTTTGTTCTCCAGATTTCTCCTTATTCCTTGCTTATGTTTGACAGCAACTCATCTTATCATAACACTTGTCCAAGTCAAAATAGGGTGCCAATCTTTATCCCCTTGCTGTATTTCTCTTCCATTATCAAGGTCTTCATCAATTCTTCCCTTGAGAAATCACAGTCACCGAATCTAACTTCTTTGGAGAAATCACCACTCCATCAAATCCTTGATCATACGGAACCCAACTGTTCCCTTGTGCCGTCATCTTGCTAGTCTTCAACCGTTTCATTACAAGCTGCTATATATACGAAAATAGTATCGTATGGATAATCCTTCCACTAAGCAAGTTCTCAGGAAAGATTGGAGGGGTCACACTGGTCCCGCTTAAAACCCAATCTCCTAGACAGAACTTCTTAGGCCATATCTATCCATCGTACTATCTTTCCGTATATACAACCATTTGCTAGCTTTGTCGCGGCTTTCCTTTACAAGTGATCTGAAATATACTGGTTTAATACATGATTTCTCAACATCTGGTGAGACTACCAGTGCTTAGATTCATCAAGATTGGTCTTCGTCAATTTTCACTCTACACCTCTAATTGTCCACATGATCGGGTGTCCAGAGTGTCCCAATTTTGCCTTCCTTCAAAGCAATTAAAATTCTCCCCACTTAGCAGTTCAGCACATGTAATTGGGTAAACATATGCACCTTCTTCTTCTTCATCTCCATCGACCACCACGATGACCTTTAGATGCCTCCTAATCGAGCAATCTCTTTTGTTAATTCACAAACACCACTTTCGGTCTCAAATCTCAATGATCGAACCATACCATTGCATTCGGAACGATCAAATTAGCTGGAAACAAGTCTGAAATCGTTCAAATCGCATTTTAGACGGCTAAGACTTGATCAAAACAATTCTGGCCTGATGAACGGCCCAGATTCAATCTCAGATCCGGTTGCACGTAGGATCCGCTACACTGGATCCTATCCCTCGGCTCGTGGCTCGGCTCGCGGACGTGGGCGTGGTGGGGTCCCATTGTCTGACATGTCGGTGACCGACGCTGCAATGGCATGCCAACTGTGCATGCTGGCGTCATGATGACATCATCCTTATTCGGGTTTGGCACGTAGGTCGAGTCAACTGGTATTCGGGTCGGGTCAGTCCATCCGGGTGAAGAAGACGCGTGTGACGCTTGACGCGTGGCGCGCGTCTATGCACGTGGCCAGCCACCCCGCCGACGCGTGACGACGCGTACGGTCGTTTTTTACGTCCGATTTCGACGTGGTTTTTACCAGTGGCTTCATCTTTTCCTCCTCTACACAGTGGTATGGTCAAAACACAATTGTGACAACTTTCATTTTTTAGCAAAAATCAAACACCACTTTAAACCATGTGCTCTGATACCAATTGTTGGGGGATTTCGACTCCCCATGTGCGAACTGGTGGTGTTCTGATAGTTGCCCATTGGAGGCTAAGCACACTGACACAATATTTAACATGGTTCGGCAAATTGCCTACATCCACGGGAGAGGTCCATTTAATTAGAGATAGAGAAAGGATATAATAAATACATGGAGGAGGATTACATCCACTCTACTCTACTCCCAGCTCTCACACCTCGCATTTGCGGCTGAATGGCAGCAAAGGTCTCGCCATTGCAGCTCTCTCTCTCTCTCTCTACTCTTTTACACACACTCACGTTCTCTCACTCTCTCAACCCTCTCATTTTGCTCTCACAAACATGCCTCTTTTATAGGCAAATATGGTCAACATGGAGGGGCCAATAAAGCCTTAAAGTATGCCACTAATTGTGGCACTAGTGGTGCTTCCACTTGCTTGGTGGTGGGGTATTGCCACAAAATGGCAATTTCCTAACAGTACTGGTAACTGGTTTGTTCTTAAGGTGATAAGAAATATAGGATGATGCTACCTTATTGCCAAATCGATGAACTTTGCCAACAGAAAGTGACTGCGTTTTTCATTATTTCTCGCTGTTCTTAATTTCCTTTTTCGGACTAGGAAGACGCCAATGTGTCGACAACAATTAATGCAGGCTCCCAAATGATGGATAAAATTTCTTCACAATGTATGAAGAGGTTTTTGAGACATTTGATTCGATGGGATTGCAAGGGAACCTTCTGATGGCCATCTTTATCTGTGGTAGGTATTGACTAGCTTAATATCTTCACATGTTCTTTCATTTGGCTTCTTAATCAGTCGATGTTAAGATATGACTGTCTTAGTTGCAGTAGCAAACCTGTTCTTTAGGTTCCTTTGTTTTGCTTCTGATTTTAACTGATTCTTTGCGTGCCCATTCTCAATGGATTTAAAAATCCATGTCTGCTGGAGCCATGATATTTGACCTATGAATACTGTTTGCTTATTGGAGAACTTATATTTTGACAGTATTTATAACATTGTTATGGAGATCAAATGATAGAAAAAGATTTTCTGAATTGCCTATAATTTGTGGTCTCAACTAAAATAGAGGAAATTTTCTGATGGCCAAGAAATAATTGACTCTAATATAGCTTGTGGAGAGCACAAGTAGCTCTCTCTCTCTTTTTCCTTTGAACTCTCTCTTTTGCTTGGCTTGATGGTTTAAAGAGAATTGTCTGTTGGGATTTGCCATTATTGGGCAACCTACCCTAAGGAGTAGGGTTACCATTTGTCAATGGTAGTTGCACCCACCATTGACAAATGTATCAACCCATGTGCAGCTGCTGTTGTTGAAGAAGAGAAGCCACCATACTTGCCTATAAATAGGCATACGTGAGAGAGCACAATGAGAAAGAGAGGGGTGAGAATGTGAAGAGTGTAGAGAGAAAGTGAAGGGCTGCAATGGCAGCAGCCTTGCTGCCATTGCAGCATTGCAAAGAAATCTGCGAAGAGATCTGGGAGTTGAGTTTGAGTGAAGTGATCCTCTTCCTCCATGTATGTTGTAATCCTTTCTCTATATATCTCTAATAATATGGACTCTCCCGTGGATGTAGGCGGTTTTGCCGAACCACGTAAAATATTGTGTCAGTGTGCTTTACCCTCCTTTGAGCAACTATCAATACATCACCGGTCGAATTCCCTAACAATTGGTATCAGAGCACATGGTTTAAAGGGGTGTTTGATTTTGCTCAAAAATAAAAGTTGTCAAAATTGTGTTTTGACCATACCACTGTGTAGAGGAGGAAGAGACGAAGCCACTGTTGAAAACCGCGTCGAAATCGGACGTCGGAAACCTTGCTGACGCACCGGCCACGCCGAGGAGACGCCGCGCGGCTGCGCGGCGCGCGCCACGCGTCACACGCATCTTCTTCGCCCGGATGGGCTGACCCGACCCAAATACCAGACGACCCGACTCACGTGCCAGACCCGGATAATGATGACGTAATTATGACGTCAGCATGCACAGTAGGCATGTCCCATGATGACATCAGCATGATGTAACGATGACGTCATCATGCACAGTAAGCATGCCATGTCAGCGTCCAGTCAGCAGACACGTCAGCACAGTGGGACCCACCTGCCACGTCACCAACCGCGAGCTGAGCTGCGCCGAGCCAAGTTGAGCCGAGCCGAGGGTCAGGATCCAGTATAGCTGATCCTACGTGCAACCGCATCTGAGATTGAATCTGGGCCGTTCATCAGGCCAGAATTGTTTTGATCAAATCTTAGCCGTCTGAAATGCGATTTGGACGATTTCAGACTTGTTTCCAGCTAATTTGATCATTCCGGATGCAATGGTACGGTCCGATCATTGAGATTTGAGACCAAAAAGGCGATGGTGAATTAACAAAAGAGATTGCCCGATCAGGAGGCATCTGAAGGTCATAATGGTGGTCGATGGAGATGAAGAAGAAGAAGGTGCACATGTTTACCCAATTACATGTGTTGAACTGCTAAGTGGGGAGATTTGAATTGCCTTGAGGGAAGGTAAAATTGGGACACTCTGGACACCCAATCATGTGGATAATTTGAGGTGAAGAGTGGAAATTGACGAAGACCAATCTTGACGAATCTAAGCACTGGTAGTCTCGCCAGATATTGATAAATCATGTATTAAACCAGTATATTCCAGATCACTTGTAAAGGAAAGCCGCAACAAAGCTAGCAAATGGTTGTATATACGGAAAGACAGTACGATGGATAGATATGGCCTGAGAAGTTCTGTCTAGGAGATTGGGTTTTAAGCGGGACCAGTGTGACCCCTCCAATCTTTCCTGGAAACTTGCTTAGTGTAAGGATTATCCATACGGTACTATTTTTGTATATACAGCAGTTTGTAATGAAACAGTTGAAGACTAGCAGGATGACGGCACAAGGGAACAGTTGGGTTCCGTATGTTCAAGGATCTGATGGAGTGATGATTTCTCTAAAGAAGTTAGATTCGGTGACTGTGATTTCTCGAAGGGAGAATTGATGAAGACCCTGATAATGGAAGAGAAATACAGCAATGGGATAAAGATTGGCACCCTATTTTGACTTGGACAGGTGTTATGACAGGATGAGCTGCTGTCAAACATAAGCAAGAAATAGGGAGAAATCTGGAGAACAGAAATTGCACAAGGGCACACGGAGATTGTGCAGGTGTACCCGTAGGATCCAATGAGGTACTATTTTGAGACAACAAGTGCAAGGAGAAGAAGTGTTCCCAGATGAAGCTCAGAGTAGAGACTATGTAGAAGCTGTACAACATGAAGTCTCTTGTGCTCTTGATAAAGACAACAAGCGAAGACCTTTCCAATGCATGCAAGGATGGAAAGAGAGCTGTTGTAGAGGCACCTAATTGAGGGGGTGCAAACGTCTGTGATAAAAGGCGACCGCCTATGTTGAAAGGCGAAGACACCAAAGAGAGTTGGTGTGGGTGGAGCTGTCAAGCAGAAAGGCGTAGAAGCTCCAAACATAGAAATCGAGGTGGAGGATTGCGAGGAGTATACCGCAAGTTTCTCTTTCTATGTAATCAGTGGCAGTAATCTCTCCCATAGTGCACATGGTGGTAGAGAATTTTGGAGCCACTTTGAAGCATCCCAGCTGAAGGAGGATGCGACCGCCCCATGACAACGGGCGAAGACGCCTTAGAAAAGGTGTGAGGGCCGCGAAAGGAGCCCCAATTCAGACCGCCGCATGACGACGAGCGGAGACACCTGAGGAGAAGGTGTAAGGGCCATGATATGAGCCCCAGTTCAGAACGCCCCAGAGCCAATGTGATGGCTAGATATAAGTGGACAGGTGTATGGATAGCCAATGAAGTGGCTATGATGAGTATAGAGACAAATGCAGGATTGACTTTCATGGATATTGCCCCCATGCTAAAGATCAATGAGCTAGAAGACATTTGCCTTGGACAATAAGTGGGTGACTTGTGGAGCATTAAGACGCGGCTGCTATGAAGGAGCAGAGGGCATGCGCAGGTTCCCGGAACAAGTTGACTCTTGTCAAGGTGGTGAGCTCAGTGAAGGCATTGTAATACTCAGTATCAAGACATATATGGATCAACCTTTAATGGGCTGCCCCATAGGTGAAGGTGGAGAGCTACCTGGACTCTTGAGACTAAGAGCGAGAGACTCACGGAGAAGTAAGGCGTGGTTCTTAGAGTGGAACAGAGGGCAGGCGCAACTCCTGGATGAGTAGACTCTTAGAAGAGTGGTGAGCTCGTGATCATATTGAGATACTCAGATAATGACTGTCGCACTTGGAAATAGAAATTTCCGTTTGAGGGGGTGTTGTAAGCCTTGGTGTGAGGCTTGATGAATCATTCCGGACCGAGCATGGTTGATACGCTCGAAGGGGAATGTTGTGTCCCAGAGACAAGCGTTAACACTCTTCAGATGTGAAGTGGCAGACCATCTGGTTGTAGTGATCCTTTTGTGTGAGAAAAGGTGTGCTTTGGTGACTCTGGTAATTGAAAGGTTTGGCGAGTACCTGTAAACTTGGCCACAGACGCTCTCGGAATGGTAAGCTTGGAAGAGCTGCAAGATACATGTTTGTGCTGAAGAAGCAAGAGGACAATTGCCCATATAAATGTCAAAGGGGGTGATTGTTGGGATTTGCCATTATTGGGCAACCTACCCTAAGGAGTAGGGTTACCATTTGTCAATGGTAGTTGCACCCACCATTGACAAATGTATCAACTCATGTGCAGCTGCTGTTGTTGAAGAAGAGAAGCCACCATACTTGCCTATAAATAGGCATATGTGAGAGAGCACAATGAGCAAGAGAGGGGTGAGAATGTGAAGAGTGTAGAGAGAAAGTGAAGGGCTGCAATGGCAGCAGCCTTGCTGCCATTGCAGCAGCTGCAAGTGCAGCAAGAGATCTGGGAGTTGAGTTTGAGTGAAGTGATCCTCTTCCTCCATGTATGTTGTAATCCTTTCTCTATATATCTCTAATAATATGGACTCTCCCGTGGATGTAGGCGGTTTTGCTGAACCACGTAAAATATTGTGTCATTGTGCTTTACCCTCCTTTGAGCAACTATCAGTACATCACCGGTCAAATTCCCTAACATTGTCCTCATTACAAAATGAAGTTTTCCCTTTAAGCTCGATGGTCTTTGATTTGGTTCTGAGTATATTTTATACCTTTTATGATGATTTAACTTTGCTGTTTGTTTCAGCAGCCAAATATCCCGAACCTTTTGATGAGCAATAATGTAGCGTGCGGGAACATATATGTACAGAATATGTTACAACAACATGCCAAAACAAAGAATATGGGTGCAATGGAACACTGTCTTTTCACCCTGTGCATGCCCTTTTCCAGGCTGTAACTATGCTGGCTCATCTAAACAATTGTTATTATCACTTCAGCAGCTAACATTAGGACTGTGGAAGGCATTTTAGGTACAACATTCCTTTGCCTGTCTCATTAAGGGTGAATGAATAATTCCTTGTTCTTCAAGAAGAGGAAGATGGTGTTCTTTTTCTCCTCAACAAGGGCATTGAGAGCATTGGCAATGTAGCAATCGTAAAAAATCGTAACCTGTATTGGATGCAACTTTGGCTACAAAATTGGTGGCCATGCTTTCTTGGGTTCTTACATGTATGAAAAACTGATAACTAGTTTGGAAGATTTTGGTTTTTAGTTAATTCAAAAAAAAATTAATGACTCTTTATTTTAGAGAGTATGAATGTGATAATATTTTTTAGATAGCTAGTTTAAATGATTTTTAGCTATTTGAGCTAGGCAATAAAGAGCATAGATGCTTGTTAACAAACATAAAAAGGACTGAGAAGTATATATAGCTTTCTGAAACACGATCACCCAGCACCAGCAGCATGTCAGGACCTCACAAAGGGTAATCTATCTTGCCTCTAAGACTGAAATTGAACATTCGTTAGCTGAAGACGGTTTGCTCATGCTGGAAGAATAACTTGCTTCAAAAAGATCCCTTTCCGTGAAAAAACCTGGATGTTTAGGCTGAGGCAGTGCATCATTATTACCTAACATCAAAACTGCACATGACATGTTTGGCCTATCTTCTGGTTTGTCTTGCACGCAAAGTAGAGCCACGTGAATCGAACGCAGCACTTCAGATGAATAGCATGTTATAGCTATTGATTCTGCTGCCAGTTCCAAAGGCCTGCCTTCCATAAACAGTCTCCAAGCCTGGTAAACAAACCGAGGTATTCAATACAATTTCATTAAAAAATATTTACAAATTTGGTCTCTAGAAACTAGAGGATCCAAATGATATTGCGTACCGTTGTCAGACTGGATGAATTTTCAAACTTTCTACAATTTTTTAATGTATTGCAAGTGTCTAAGTGAACCTAACGTTGGCACACAAAAGTTAAATGAAATGAAGAGTCTAAGTAACATGATTTTAACACTTACATGCCCAAGAAGGTTCATGTGGTGGTCTGGATGACTGAATCCCCTGTTCCTGTTCCCACACACTATCTCAAGCACCAATACGCCAAAGCTAAAGACATCTGATTTTAGTGAGTAGAGCCCAAATTTTGCGTACTCAGGGGAAATGTAGCCACTGCACATATTCGTTTGTAGAATGTTAAGTTGTGTTTGTGAGAACGGAAGATAAAATTGTATGATGGATGACAAACTTACTAAGTTCCGACCACTTTATTTGTATTGGCTTCAATTTCATTTCCTCCCAAACTTCTAGCCAGGCCAAAGTCTGAAATTTTCGGGTTCAGTTCATAATCCAATAAAATATTGTCGGCTTTAAGATCTCTATGAATTACTCTTAGTCTTGAATCTTGGTGAAGATAAAGGAGTCCTCGAGCAATCCCGTTGATAATGTTGTAGCGCATGGGCCAATCTAGAAGCAATCTGTGTCTTTCATCTGCCAAATTTTCGCCCAAATCTATTTATTCTAGCTCTTATCAGATTCCTAAATGCATATGAAAAACTTGGAGAAATGGTAATGCAAACTTAATACTTGATGAAGTTTCAATTAAAATTACTGATAGATAAGCCAGCATGCGTGACTATGGAAGTGGAGAAACACTTCCCTCCAGGCTGGTTTCCCAACGGTTGTGAAGGAAGCACAGCAAATGGTTGTTTTATTCGGTGCGCCTATGGTTTCCTGTTACTTCGGGTTACTTGTGATTGATCTACAAAACTTATTTTTTAGCCATAGGCCTATAGCTCATAGCATCATTTACTAGGAGTTGGTTTCAGTGCTTGTACAATGACGGCACGAAAGTGCAACAATTGGAAAGAATTTCTAGGGTGTTCCATAATCTGTAGTGTATGACTAGTTATATCTAATAACTATAGAAGTCTACTGATTTTCGGCAGAATTATTGCAGAAGCAAATCTGCAGAGGTCATATCAGCAGAAATGTCAGTGACGTCCCTAAAGTTAAGGGATGTATTACAAGCTTTAAGCGTTTTAGGTGAAAGCTTTCTAGATAGAATGATCTACAAATAATGTCTTTTCTGCCTATAAATATCTTGCAAAATGAGTTCTGTGACGTTGAAGGAAAAATGCATATCAAATAAGCCTTTTTACTTCCCTTCTCTGCTGAAAATTTCATGTTATTTACAGAACTAGCATAGGGTTTTGAGATATTCATACCAAAAATGAAGAAGTCCAAGCTTTTGTTAGGACAAAACTCGTAGATCAAAATCATCTCATCTTCTTCAATGCTGCATCCTAGAAGCTTCACTAGATTCCGATGCTGAAGTTTCACGATATGCTTGACTTCATTTTTGAACTCATCAAGTCCTTGTCTTGAATTCTTGGAGAGTCTCTTCACAGCTATTTCTCGTCCATCTTTCAATGCTCCCTGCAAATATTCTCTCATAATCATAAGCAACAGTTTGTCTTGTGAAACCTGTAATATATGGTGCGTACAATGCCGCATAATACTTGCATCTGTTGGAAAATCTAATGTCGGAACACTTTCCTAACAGTCATTATGTATGCTTAGAAAGTCTCTGTCCATTGGAAGCCAACAAATGGCTTATTGTTTATAGGTCAGCTATTACCTTGTAAACAGGTCCGAAACCCCCTTCTCCAAGTTTATTGTCAGCAGAAAAGTTATTTGTTGCACAAGCCACTATACCCAAATCAAACAACGGTAAGTCCAGATCCTCTTTCATGTGCTTCTTACGTGAACTTCTTTCCAAAGCACCTGCCATTTGTCATGCAAGTAGAAATCTTGTGAATAACAAGAAGCAGGGGATCTGATCTATTGTCAGTTATACTAAATTTTCTTTTAGACATCTATAAAAGGAGGTCCTAAAATCGCAAAAAAACTAAACTTCCCATCCTAAAATCAGCAGATCGAGCCATGAGTAATTAGAAGCTCATGGTGAATAACGTACTGCTTTTTTTCTTCCAAACATACAAGACCAAGGCTAGGCCGAGGAACAGAATTGTTGCAGACAACACTGTGCTTACTATGATCCTTCTCTTCACTTTGGATTTAGTATTCATCTTCGCACCATCACCATAATCTACACCATGGAAGAGAAAAAAAAAAGGAGTTAGAGGACAATGCCCATCGCATTTACTTATTATTTTAGTATGACTGGAAACGTTTCATTACATACCAGGATAATTCTACTCTAGGCAGAGCAAATCAGTCTATGATGTTAGAAAGTGATGTATCATCTCAATGATTTTATATGCTGAAAGCTCTTATAAGCCAAATGATATTTTGAGCTGTGCTTGCCAAGTTATCATGCTATATACATAGATTAGCACATGCTTAAATTCATACAAAGGAAGTTTCATAGCATCATCTGACAAGATGTTCTGTAAAACTATGATGTATATGATGAAGATTTGCTTTTAATTCATTTGATTTCCATCTTAGATCTTGCTAGAGTGCAATTGCTATCAACTTTTCTAGACTGAGGATAAATTCATACCTAGTTCTGATACAGCCATCCTTATATAAACATCTATATCGTTTTCATGAAGTATTCTGATATCAATCAGGTCACCGAACCAAAGCAAGCACCCACTTCCTCCATCCCTGATGTCCAAATTTGAATATGCTGAACAGCTGCAGTTCGTTAAGCAAGTGTTTTTGCAGTCCTCCAGGTTCATACTCGTGTTAAACCAGGATGTTTTTGTCTCGGGCAACCTCACTGCGGAGAGCTTTCTAAACCCATCACCTGAACAATTTAGTGGAGTCTTTCTAACACAACCTTTTGACCAATCCATCATGTTCCAGTCTCTTGAAACATTAGGTATAAATCCATTCAAGCAATCACAGATTGGAGAGTTGTTAATATTACAGATACTATTTAAACCACACAGTGCATAACGGTCACAATGATCTGTATTTGGTGCCCCGTATAATAACCAACTTTGTTTCTGCTCAATCCACTTGAGGTTGTGGATATCACCATTTTGACTTTGCACGACCCTCCAATGTGTTGAATTATTGGTTAGATGCTCTGTATAATAGACCTCCTTCTCATTGGAAACAAATTCAAATTTGTATATGGGATTCGGTTTTAAAGAGGGCATGCCACTGAACCGCAGACCATTCCACGGTCCAGACCGGTACAGGACTTTTGACTTTTCCATCACTAGTATCTCTGTGTATCCATAAGGAACAAGTTTACATGTAACATTACCTTTAGAAGGATCATCAGGTGACTTCCATGCTGTCAGGTACCAGTCCATGCCTGTTACTTTATTCCGTCCTAGCTTCATTTCTGGCAATAGTGTATTACCTGGATGTTGAAAACTTTGCCACAAGGTGTTCTCGAGGTTGTTATCGCCCTTCTCTTTGATGACAAGGTTTCCTGAGTCCAAAAGCCGTGCAACAGGATTCCTTACAGGTGTTGAGGTACTGGAAGACCAGACTACACTCCCGCTCCGATTGAGAAGGACAAGAATTCCTTCGTCCGTAAGCCGTAGAACTCCTGATAAATCGTTGAGTGGAATCTCTGTGTTGGCAACCCAAACTATTGTCTGCACAGATATTTTTCCGTACCATATCCCCAAGTATCGGTTTTTTGATTTTCCTGGGCTGAAAAATCCTAATACATAGGTTCCTTCAGCAGAAGTTATGGTATCTCCATCTCTAATGTAATGAGTGGTGTTTATGGTGTCAGAACCTGTGGCTGTTTCTAGAACAAGCAACATAGAGGAGCAAAAAAGAAGTATAGGTATGTAAGCCATAGGTAAACTCGTGATTTTTCTGTAGCTCACTTAGCGTACTTTAGAACGGCTTGCTTAGATGTGAAAGTATTCGGTATTGAAGAGGAGCACAACACAATCAGTCTGCAAGAGGAGCAGTGATAAATTTTAGAGGTAAGCGCCAGTAAACTTTATTTGCAGATAAGGACATGTGAGATTGATAGTCAAGACTAGAGAAAGTTGATGGATTAGCCGGTGGTAACGTGTAAAAATAAAATAAAAATTGATTTTTCAAAAATAAAAAACTCTTGCCACGTGTAAGTATGACACGCAGCCACCCTCTCTGGCCGTGTGGGCCTAGCACCCGTGGCCAGCCCAACCCTCTCTCTCCTTGTTTTTTCTTGTTTTCTCTCTCTCTCTTATTCTTCTCCCATCTCTCTCCTTTTTTGAAATAAAATTGATTTACAGAGGAAACTCTTGAGAGGCATGCAATAACCTTTTGGAGACTCGGTGTTTTACAATCCCATGGATTAATCTATAGCGTTAATCCATGTGTCGTGGATTAGAGACCCAGCAATTCCACAATTACTAGGACTTTTCATCACTTTTCTCTCGCCGTCTTCAAAACTGACCTCCATCCATTGAATGATGAATAGAAGAGTTGAAATATTTACATTCTCAATTTTTTTAACACAATTGGTTTTGTGGTTGAATGCTACAGTCCAGTATTGGACCCGAATCCTGACCACAGCTTCATTGTTGTCAAGAAGTCACGGAACTCTTCTTTAAAGAGTAAAAAAAAATAGCAGCAATAGCCTTTTTCAACTATGCCTTTTATTACGGGGTAATTTTTCACTCTCAAATAAACTCGTGCGGCAGCCTAGTCCCTCGTTAGACTCAGTCTTCCCTCACCAATCCCACTCGTGTTTGCCTAGTAACTAAGCAAGCGGAATACACAAGCAAGAATAAGAATCAAAGTGCACACCAAGCTTTATAGGAACTCTTTCTCAACTTTTATTGATCTCGTTAACAAATGAAACTATACACAATTCCGTATGTGTGCTATGTACAAAGATTGCATGCTACACCAAGCTACCTTTACCTAGTGTTCTACATGTTCTTGCATGCCCCTACATGCTGAACATTCCCCACGCATGCAGCTGCATGCCCATACATGCCGCCCCCCTTCACCCAAAAGCTACAACAAGTATTTATAGACAAACATTTACAAGGCACACCCCCCATTCCTACTTTTAAGGAAGTAGTGGGACACTATCTCACCCATGTTCACCCATGAACATAGTGGCCCCATTATCTACAAAGTAGTGGAAAGTTTTCCCCCCATGATCCCCCATGATCTTTAGTGGGTTGAGAGTAACCCCTAGTCAGCCCCCATGTTCAGCCCCCATGATCCCATGATCTTGGATATCCATAACTGTCACTACCCACGTTCTGCATGCCCACTTGGCAGCCCCAACTGCTAGCTCTTGCTGCGTCATCTGGTGAGTCATTCACATGCCTTGGACAGTCCTTCGTCCAAGTTTTACATCGTGTGCCAAGTCGAGCCCACGACTTGCATAAGCTGCTTTGCCGCATTGCCGACTCGCATCTCGCATGCAGGCGCCAATTCTGCTGTTGCCGATCGCATCTGGCGTGTGGCCAATGTCTTATTTGCCGAATTCCTCGACAGCCCCAGTTCTCGTCTGCATATGCCCCTGACGAGTTTTCCTGCCTGGCTTGGACATTCCATCGTCAAGCCAATGTTCGTCAACAATCTGCGCTGCCGATTTTCCTTTGACGAACCTACAGCCGCACAAATCTGCGCTGCCGATTTCTCCCACTGTTGGCATGGCTGCCAGCACCCTTAGGCCATGTTTTGGCCAGCCTGCCGAAGTGTGCATCCCATGCACATTTGACACTGTTACAAACCACCCCCACCAAAAGAACCCGACGCCCTCGTCGGACAGATTCGTAGTACCCTTGCACCGCATCTGTTCCTCGTCACATTCCATGTTTCTCCCACGAAACCTCTAGCTTTGCCTACATTCAACAACAATTTTGTCCATCGAATTTCGTCAACCTGCTTTAAAACTGAGCTGCGACAACATTCTGTTTTGGCTCGTTAGTTTTCCACAAATGTCAAACATATCATACCCGCAAACCTGTTTCGCAAAGTTTAGATGCCACACCTAACACCCAAGGAATCCGTCCCTTTCTTCACAAAATACAGCCATACAAAAACCCCCATCAAAGAATCATAAGAACTCCCATACGAACCCACAATTCCTCAATTGTTTTGTATTTCACTTGCAAGTATAAAAATATTGCTTACTTGTCCATTATACAGCAATCAACTCATCCTACCGAATTCACCTCTGCCCATGAAAGGTTGTCGTTGTTCATCGCTGCCAAATTCTATGCAGTGTGTTTTTCGTTGGCGCATCCTCGCGCCTAGAATTCTCTTTTCGTCACCATGATCTGTCCATCGTCAAAGTTACGAAACTCCTCAATTCTGGTCATTAGCATTCTGCTTCCATCACTACGAACCATCCATTGTCACAATACACAGAATAGCCACTCGTACTGCCTCCAAGACAGCACACAAAATCATCTTTGTCGACGATTTTGGCTTCCCAGCCGAGCCCACTGAATCGACTGCCGAATCTGTCACCTAGACTGTCCTTCGTCAACGTGCAGACTCTTGAGACACACCCCCACGGTACTGCCTCTTCTGAGATGCCTCCCCACCAAAAGAACACACCAAACTAAGTCCATCTAGTTCAGCTCCTCAACCAAATCTCTCTACGACTTGGCTGCCGAATTCTTCACCTCAATCCGTCCTCATCGTCAAGGTGCCTTGAATTCCCAACCTTGGGCAACAATCCCACACAAAGAAATTCCATCGCAAGAGAAAAACAGTGTAAATTTCAGTTTCGAACCCTTACCGATTTGCCTTCTCGTCTGACCTTTCATCGTCAGCAGCAAGTTTGGGCTCTCTCCCACTGAATTGCTTCTTCTATTTCGCCCCAACCTTCCCATTTAGGCTTCGACGGAAACTTAGAAACTCCCAGCAGTCCCTTCGCTGGCCCCTGCTCTCAATTCTGTCATTCCATCGACATATTCGATGGCCGAATCAGCACCCATTTTGATCTGATTCCTTTGTCATCTCTTTGCGTCACCCATAAATTGGTTAAGCCACCAAACTTCGCATGCCTTTGAACACCATCACTGCCCAAAACGCTAGCAAGCTTTCCCCAAATGGCTTCGAACAAATCAGCCCTTCGATCTGCTCCACAGAATAGCCCATCGTCTGTGCTACGAAACAGCCCATCGTTTCGTCAAGAACGCGAACTGCGCTCTGCTCCAAAGTTTCTGCCAGTCCATCGGCAGCAGCAATGCTTCTCCCAAATCAGTCCCATCGATTTGTCCAGAGAAACAACAGCATTCTCGTCGCTGATCATTGCGCTGAAATCTGCCTCTCCATCGGCAAATGCAGTAGCTCTCCCAAATCAGTCCGTTAATTTGGCCACAGAATCATTCTCGTCGTTCTGCCAAGAAAGCAACCGCGCTCTGATACCAAATTGTCACGGGGTAATTTTTCACTCTCGAATAAACCCGTGCGGCAGCCTAGTCCCTCGCTAGACTCAGCCTTCCCTCGCCAATCCCACTCGTGTTTGCCTAGTAACTAAGCAAGCGGAATACACAAGTAAGAATAAAAATCAAAGTGCACAACAAGCTTTATAGGAACTCTTTCCCAACCTTTATTGATCTTGTTAACAAAGGAAATTATACACAATTCCGTATGTGTGCTATGCACAAAGATTGCATGCTACACCAAGCTACCTCTACCTAGTGTTCTACATGTTCTTGCATGCCCCTACATGCTGAACATTCCCCACGCATGCAGCTGCATGCCCATACATGCCGCCCCCTTCACCCAAAAGCTACAACAAGTATTTATAGACAAGCATTTACAAGGCACACCCCCCATTCCTACTTTTAAGGAAGTAGTGGGACACTATCTCACCCATGTTCACCCATGAATATAGTGACCCCATTATCTACCAAGTAGTGGAAAGTTTTCCCCCCATGATCCCCCATGATCTTTAGTGGGTTAAGAGTAACCCCTGGTCAGCCCCCATGTTCAGCCCCCATGATCCTATGATCTTGGATATCCATAACTGCCACTACCCACGTTCTGCATGCCCACTTGGCAGCCCCAACTGCTAGCTCTTGCTGCGTCATCTGGTGAGTCATTCACATGCCTTGGACAGTCCTTCGTCCAAGTTTTACATCGTGTGCCAAGTCGAGCCCACGACTTGCACAAGCTGCTACTGTTGCGACGTCGCATCTGCATGTAGGTCGCCAATTCTGCGCTACGACCGATCTGCGTCGCAGTCGCCAATGTCTTCGCTGCCGAATTCCTCGACAGCCCCAGTTCTCGTCTGCATATGCCCCTAACGAGTTTTCCTGCCTGGCTTGGACATTCCATCGTCAAGCCAATGTTCGTCAACAATCTGCGCTGCCGATTTTTCTTTGACGAAACTACAGCAGCACAAATCTGCGCTGCCGATTTCTCCTACTGTTGGCATGGCTGCCAACACCCTTAGACCCTGTTTTGGCTAGCCTGCCGAAGTGTGCATCCCATGTACATTTGACACTGTTACACCTTTCGTCTTTCGCCCGTAACTTCATCGCCTGGTCTCGATGAGAGCCTAAACTAAATCAGTTAAGCGGCTTCCTTTGAGGAAAGTCGGTCTTTTTGGTTAAAAAATTCTATTATCCTTTCTCACCAATATGGAAAGTTGGTGCACATTGCCGTGCACCATTGAATAGTCTAACCATCTTCACAATTCCACACTGCCTAAAAATTGAACTTGCTTCGTCCCTCTGTTCACTTCTCGTAGTTTCTTCTCTACATCTATTGGTAAAGAACGAAGGAAGTCAAATTAAATTATATTTCAAAACTATTGTACTGATAATTTAGTAAGATTTTATTATATTAATTATATAACACACAATCTTTTAAAAATTTAAATATATATTTATAAAACGAGATATATGACCTGTGATCTGCTGCGTGACATATATTTTTATTTTTATAAAAAAATTATATATACAGGGTTGAAACGTATTTCTATAGTTTAGGAAATCTAAGTTTAAATAAAAAAATTTATATATATATATATATAATTAAAGAAATCAAAAACTATTTATATAAATAAATAAATAAATAAATAAAAAATCATTAACGATACTTAAAAATAAAATTTAAAAAATCAAGAAATATTATATCAGAGCCTATATACAAGCCTGACTCATTTTATCATGGTCTATGCGTCTCCCTGTCAAATTGAGCTTTTGATTTTTTGATTTTTATTTTTTGCAATTAAGATGTACGGATGATATTATTCTCCATCCCATATTTTTTTGAAAAAATAAAACATTTGCCTAGATTTTGGCAAAAAAAATGAAAGTGAAAAAGAAAATTAATTTAAATATAAATAAAAAAAAATAAAAAAGAAACCATAAAATAATAATTAATTAAAAAAAAATGACCTGACAAGTTAGATGGCTCATGCACGGGCATGTCCTTGCAGGCAAGTCTAATTGGGCTCTTAGTTTTTTTTGTTTATGAAAATCAGATTTACTTACATTCCGGTTATTATAGCGATTAAAAAATTAAACCTCATGTTTTTTAACTAAAAATTTATTTCTTAATTTATTTTGATTCAAAACATTTATAAAACACAGTAAGAATTGTAATAAACCTATATGTAGTCTTAAAAAATCTAAAAACCCACTCCAAAAACCAAAATCAACCCAAGCTCAGTGTTAATGTTTTTTAATAAAATTTAAAAATAAAAAAAACATTTAATATAAACTCTCATCATTAATAAAATTATTTAAAATAAATATTATTTATTTTAATAATATAAATTAATATCAACAATAATTTTTTTTCTAATCCACGAGAATCTAACAACCTCTCTTTCCAATCTCAACCAGGAAAATTCTACAACTTGCATGACCCGTAGCAAGTAAACTGTTAAATAATTGTTTTAAAAAATCTTTGTCTTCAAGTACGTTATATCAACTTTTAACTTTTAATTGTAACAAAAAAAAAACTTTTAACTTTTAATAATAACTAGTCAATATCAGCTGTTATGTGAGTGGTTCGTGTATTTTTTTCTTTCATTGCAGAAAATTATACATCTTTTTTAAATATAAAAAACTATATTTTTTTTAATTGACATTTCAAAACTATGTAATGATAATTTAGTAAGATTTTATTATATTAATTATATAACACACAGTCTTCTAAAAATTAATATATATTTACTCTTTATATATATATATATATATATATATATATATATATGTTCATTTCAATACAACTTTTAATCATAATTAGTTATGTGATTTGCATTCCAGCGGGGCATATATTTCTATTTCTTATAAAAAAAATTATATATATAGGATTTTCAATGTATTTTTATAATTAAAAAAATCTGAGTTTAAATAAAAAAAATTATGCATATTGTAATCAAATAAATTGAAAATTATGTATATGAATAAAAAAATAAATAAAAAATCATTAACAATAATTAAAAATAAAACTTAAAAAAATCTAGAAATATTTTATCATGGTCTCTATATGGGCCTGATCTATTTTGTCAGGGCCTATGTGTGGGCCTACTCGATTAAACTTTTAATTTTTTTTGTTTGCAATTATGTCATTCGCTCCAAATTGTTTTAAGAAAAAAAAAAGATTTGCCTGGCAAAAAATAAAAAAGAAAAGGGATTTTAATTTAAATATGAATTAAAAAAATTTAGAGAAAAAATTATAAAAAATCATTAATTTAAAAAAAATAATTAAAAAAAAAACAAGTGATACTGGTCTTTAACCTGTTTTGTCCGGGTACGTGCACGGCCTACCTTAGCAAGCACGCCCGATTGAACCCTTAGTTTTTTTTTCAAAAAAAAAAAAAGTTAGATTTGCCTAAAAACTTAGAACTAGTTACGTCCCTCTGTTTACTTTTGTAGTTTCTTCTCTACATCCATTGGCACAGAACGAAGTAAGTCAAATTAAATTATATTTTATCATTTTCATTTTAATTAACTCTATTAGACAGGGAGTTAACTACTATTAGAGTCTTCTTCTTTGTTATTGGCCAGCCATGCAATGCGATCGTCATTCAAACTTTGATAGCCTTGCCGATGAATGTAAGGATTTGACAACTTTAACTAAATCTAATATATATATATATATATATATATATATATATATATATATATATATATATATGTTCATTTCAACACCACTTTTATTCAAAAACTAGTTATGTGACCTGTACTGGGTCATATATTTTTACTTTCTATAAAAATATTATATATGCAAGTTTTTTTTAATGTATTTCTATAATTTAAGAAATCTAGGTTCAAATAAAAACTTGAATGCATGCATATAATTAAATAAATAAAAAACTATGTGTATGAATAAATAAATAAATAAACCACCAATAATACTTAAAATAAAATTTGAAAAATCGAGAGATAGATTTAAATCAAGAAATAACCTTGAAATATAAGATATTTTATCCTGTTGTGTTTGCTAATTTTTTTATTAAAATATTTTTTTATTTAAGAAAAAAATAATAGAAATAGAGATACAAATTAAATTAATTGAATAAAATAAAAATGAAAAAAACATCATACTAGTCTACATATATTCGAAGTATTATCTGAAAATAATTTTTCTTATTATAAAAAATAAACTTCATCCATATAAAAGATCAAAACAAATTATAGATGAATACTAAAAAATCTTCAAATTTAAATGCATAACTTTAAAAAGTAATCATCATTTAAAAGAGACTCTCCAAGCAAAATGAAAATAGAAGGGGTACTAATTTAAATATAAATTAAAAAAATAAAAAAAAAGTTTAGAAAAAAAAAGGTTAGGCGTTGATGGGTTTGGCAATCCAAGCCAGCCTGTCTGCCTGCCCTGTTTTGTCAAGGCCTGTGCACGAACAGACCCAAGTGAGTGGGGTTTTTTTTTTTTCTTCAACTGAGGCTAACGAGTCGTCCACCCAACTTGTTTTGAAGAAAACAATTCAGACGACGCGTCCTTTGATTTGTCCTGATTTTGGTCACTGTAGTGCCCGGAAAATCAGGGCTTATGTTTTTGTTACCCAAAAATCTATTTTTCAACCTATTGTTTACCCAAAACACCTATCAAACATCGTAGGAACATTGATAAACCTATTCATGGCCTCAAAAAACCGCCCTAAAAACCAAAATCAATCAGAATCCAAAGATCAACCTAAGCTCAGATATGTTTTTCATTAACTTTAAAGGTAAAAAAAAAACCACCTAATATGAACTCCCTTCGTCAAATGGAATAATATGACATAAATATCATCATTTTTGGTGTCCTAAATTGATGTCAATGATACTTTTTTTTTTCTCTACCGTAGGAATCTGACGACCTCTCTATCTCCTCTCTCAACTAAGGACTAAAAATAACAAAAATAAACTTTTATACTAAAATTGAATTGGAAGAACATTAAGGTAGTGAAATTATATATTTTGTGTGATTTTTAAAGTTCAATGACCAAAGTGTGTCTTTTAAGAAATTTATGAAAGGCCATCCATGTTTGTGCCTTTTTCATTTTAATCCATCTTCTTTCAATCTCATCTTTTCATAAAAAATCTAAATTAATTGGTCTTCAATTAGGACTCAATCACCAAAAAATATTTAAGGATCAAATTGAAAAAATATAAAATTTTACATAACCCATCTATAATAATGTATAAGAGAAATATGAATTGTGGAGCCTTGCATAATAAAAAAACCCAACCTTTAGAATAATACTTAATAAGTGGCCTAGAATGACATCATCCATTTTACTATATTGTAAATATAGTTCAACATTTTAGCCTCTAGTTTTTATATTATAATACAATGAAAAGAAAAATCGAGGTAATATAATATGAACACATGTCTAATTCAATGAGTTGTTTTCTATTTTTATATATTACTTTAATTTACAAATACAAATTTGAAAAATTAATTTCACTGTTCAAATTATATATATATATATATATATATATATATATATATATATATAAAGTATTATATTTCTATGATAATTCAATTAGACATTGTATAATGCTTGCCAATTTTACAAAAAAGATACCTTCTAAATATTCTTAAAAGGTATCAATGATATTATTTAATAACAAAATAAATATTTAATGAGAACGAGATAACCACGTAAAAAGAAAAAAAAAATTGAAACTCAATTACAAGTTAGTAGATCAAATGTTAAATGATTAATTGAAAAAAATTAAAAACGAACAAAAAAACCTAACTCTAATCAGCATGCAATTTTATGGCTCGCTTGTGAGGACATGATAACCTAATACAAAATAAATTGAATAAAAAAAATAGAGGTCAACTCTCAATCAAACAAAATAATAAAAGGCAAAGTTGAAAAAATCAAAAAAAAAAATTAAAAAAACAAGCCAACTCGACTAACCCATAACTCGAGATATAAGATTAGGATAACCATATAGAAAGGAGAGTGACAAAACTCACTGAGTTGAAGGCCTAATAACCTAATGTCAAATGATGTATTTGACAAAAAAAAATATCAATTTAAAAAGAACAAAAGAAAAGGACAAAAGTAAAACTAGGCTAATCTTCAGAATTTATTATCAAGGTTATGAGACCGAGTAATCCCATAAAAGACAAATAAAAAAAAACCACTAAAAAATTCTCAATCATCCAAAATTTTAAAACAAAATAAATAACAATCAAAAGAATGAGAACCAAATTTGGTATAAAAATTAAATGATATAAAACAGTAAGTGATGAAATTGAAAAACAAAATAAATCAAGAAAAGGATTAAAAAAAATAGCAATCAATAGAATAAGGACCAAGTCTGTTATAAAAATTCAATGAAATAAAATAAAAGATATGAAATTAAAAAATAAAATAAATCAAGAAAATAATATAAGAAATAGCAATAAAAAGAATAAAGACCAGATATGATAGATGAAAAAATTGAAGGATGAAATTGAAAAACAATTTAAATTTTATAAATCTTTTCAAATAAAATAAATAGTAATAAAAAAGAATATGAACTAAATATAAAGAAAAATAATTTGAGAGACTACTTTGAAAAATTGAAAGGTTTGACATGAAAATTAAAGAAGAGAGAGAAAAAAAAAAGAAAAGGTTATCGATGCAAAATTAGTGGCTCATTGACTTCATGAACTACCTAGTTAAATAAGGGATGTCGAAGAGATTCCAACATCACCCTGAAAGCTAGTGTTTAGCTACCTGGTGATGTCGTGACGCGTATATGAAAAGGATAGTAACCACTCATGCGCTTAACGCGTGAACAATGCACGTGTCAACCATTTTTTTAATAATATTTTTAACAAAAAAAAATTATAGTGAAAAGACAAAAAAGGCACTTGACAACAAGTTTAGTAATTTTTGTTTTTAAGAGTAATTTAGTTATTTAATTATTTTGAAAAATATAAAAAGACCAAGAAACTCTTATATGTTGGGCTAATTATATATATATTTTTAACTTTTTAAGAGTAATTGAATTTTTTAACTGTACTAAAAAGTAAAAAGATTTATTTAACCTTGATTAATTTGAAAATGATGAACGCACCTAAAAAAAAAAACACCCCCCATAAATTTGAACTTTCTTGGTTTTTACATGGAGGAAAAAAAAATGTAATTACATTATAGAAACCCAGAGTCTTGGCTTAGTGTAAAGCACTGAGCCTTAGGTTTTTTTTTTTTTTAATTTTAATTATGAGATCAAGTTTACTGAAATAGAAAGATTTGGAAGGGAGAAAATACATAAACCTTATTAATGCTAATTGAGACTTACCCAAAGATTTATTCAATGCAAATAGCTAGTCGGTTTGTATTCGTTGAACAAGGAACCTGTGCACGGGACGATCACCATGCTTAAGTAGGCTTTTTCTCCATTTTTGAGTCTTTACACGACGATTAGAACTATGTTTATGTTGTTGGGAGCCATTTAGCATTGTCCCCATTGCAGTGGCCTTTAGTAGACTCGGTTCATTTGGGAATCTTTCGGAGAAAATTACGTGATCCAGTTCACCAAACACTCGGGCTAGGCCCAGTTGTTAAATGGTTGTTTCACTTGGGCCATTTTCTTCGCCATATATATATATTCCTATTCTGTCTGCAGCTATGCGACAAACGTCCTGAACAAGTGAATACCAGGAGATCATTATGCTTCTCTCCTCATGGGAATAATGCAGGCAACAAAAAGGAATGGCTACTGTATATGCCCCACAGGGTGCCTTCGCTTCTTCACATACCATGTGTTCCTTTTATTATTGGGAAAGACATACTACAATACAGAAGCCTTTTGTCAACTTACTTCTACTATCATGCATGCCTATACCTAGTAGTAGTATTTCTTACTTCGTCTCCTTAAACTCCACAAAGTTTAGTGTAGTGGAAGACATTCCTGAAAATGCGCAACTGAGTGCGCTTACCATAACAAGATTATCAAACTGTCATTCCCTGGAATAGATTTATAACGGTACTATGACAAACATAAAAAGGACTTGGAAGTCGCTATAGCTTCTAGAAATAACCGATATCAAGAACTTCATGACCACACAAAACATCAGCACCAAAAGCAATTTATCTTGCCTCTATCATCGAAATCGAGCATTCATTAGCCGAATATGGTTTGCTCTGGCTTGAATTTGATGTATAAGTTGCTTCAATCAAATCCCTTTCAGTGTAAAAACCAGGTTGTTTAGGCCGAGGCAAGGCATCTTCATTACCCAACATCAAAACCACATATGACATGGGTGGCCTGTCTTCTGGATTCTCTTGCACGCATAATAAACCCACGTGAATCAAACGGAGCGCTTCAGATAAATTGCATGTTTCAACTATTGATTCCGAAACCAGTTCCAAAGGCCTGCCTTCAGTAAACAGCTTCCAAGCCTGATACAATGAAACCATGTTGTTGGAATGAGATCGGTATTTAAGATTATGAAATGATACAGTTTTTTCACTTACGTGCCCCAGAAGGTTGAGGTTGTGGTCAGGATGACAGAATCCTCGATTCCTGTTCCCACTCAATATCTCTAGCACCAGCACTCCAAAGCTGAAGACGTCGGATTTTAGCGAGTAGAGTCCATCAATTGCATATTCAGGGGATATATAGCCACTGGAAGTATCCATAAAATGTTAGGTCGATGTTACTGTCAATTGTAGTGAACAAAATAAGCATCTGGAAACACTTACTATGTTCCAACCACTTTATTTGTATTGGCTTCGATTTCATTTCCTCCAAGACTTCTAGCCAGGCCAAAGTCTGAGATTTTTGGGTTCATTTCGTAATCCAATAAAACATTGCTTGCTTTTAGATCTCTATGAATTACTCTTAGTCTTGAATCTTGGTGAAGATAAAGGAGTCCACGAGCAATCCCGTTGATGATGTTGTAGCGCTTAGGCCAATCTAGTTTCAAGCTCTGTGTTTCATCTGCCCAATTTTTTGCCCAAGTCAGACCTTTCTGGTTCTCATCAGATACATGAAGTAAATGAAAGAACAAGAACAAAGGTAATGATAATTAACGTTTTGTAAATTTCTGCGTTTTGTTAGAGAGATCCTAACCGAAAATAAAGAAGTTCAAGCTTTTGTTAGACAGGAACTCGTAGATCAACATATACTCATCGCCTTCAATGCAGCAACCTAAAAGCTTCACCAGATTCCGGTGCTGAAGTTTCACAATGTATTTGACTTCATTTTTGAACTCATCAACTCCTTGTCTTGAATTCTTAGAGAGCCTCTTCACAGCAATTTCTTGTCCATCTTTCAACGTCCCCTGTAAATAACCACTCAATACCAAAAGCAAATAGATCATTGCCCAGTGAAAGAACACTTTGTAATGGTCATTGTTTTAGTTACATGGTTCCAGGAGTTTGTATCATGAAATTGCTTGAATGTTTAATGATTAGTACCTTATAAACTGGTCCGAAACCGCCTTCTCCAAGCATGTTGTCAACTGAAAAGTTATTGGTAGCAAGAGTCAAGGTATCCAAATAGAACAACGGTAAATCAAGATCTTCTCCTGGATTGTTAATTGAACTTCTCTTAACAATACCTGTTACTTTTCCTGCAAGCAGAAAATTAAATGAGATCTTTAACAATTCGTGGCTGTACCTTACATTACTAAAGTCAAATTGGAATACACTAGACTGCCTATCCGACGTGCTGAAAATTTCATGATCTTAAGGACTTACCCTTTTTCTGCTGCTTCTTTTTCCAAATATACCAGAACAAGGCTAGGAAAAGGAATAGAATCCCAGTAGACAACGCAGTGCTTACTATGATCCTCTTCTTCACATTGGATTTAGCATTAATCTTCACAGCGCCACCATTATCTATACCAAGGCAGAGTGAAACTAAGTTAAAAGACAAAATAGGAAATGCCATTATTACGGGCAGCAAACTTTCACCAGCTTATGGTGACGATGAAAATGAAGTCTAAATTCTCATTCTCTTGCCTTTTATCTCCTATCTTTGTTAGATTTACATACCTAGTTCTGAAGCTGCCATCCTTACATAAATGTCTGGCTTATTGTCCACGAAAATTCTGATATCAATCAGGTCACCAAACCAGAGCAAACACCCACTTCCTCCATTCCTGATGTCCAAATTTGAATATGCTGTACAACTGCAGTTCTTCAAGCATGTGTTCCTGCATTCCTCGAGGTTCATACTCTTGTTAAACCATGATGTTTTAGTCTCAGGCAACTTCACACCTGAGAGCTGTCGAAACCCATCTCCAGAACAATTTAGTGGAGTCCTTCTAAGGCAACCGCTTGACCAGTCCATCATCTCCCATTCGCTTTGAACATTCGGTACAAATCCATTCAAACAATTGCACACTGGTGAGTTGTCAATACTACAGATACCATTTGCACCACATAGGGCATAACGTTCACAATTATCAGTATTTACTGTAAGATAAATTATCCAGCTTTGTGTCCGAGAAATCCAGGCAAAGCGCTGGATATCACCATTTTGAGTTACCACGAGCCTTGTAAGCATTGAGCTATTAAGAACATGATATCGGTAGAATATCTCCTTCTCATTATAAACAAATTCAAATGTGTACATGGGATTTGGTTTCAACTGAGGCGTACCACTGAATCGCAGGCCGTTCCACGGTCCTGACCGATGCCTCACAATTGAATTCTCCATCACAAGTATCTCCGGATATCCATAAGGAACAAGGATTTCTGAGACGTTAGCTCTCGAAGGATCATCCGTTGACTTCCATGATGTAATGTACCAGTCCATGCCCGTTATCCTATTCCGTCCTAGCTTCATTTCTGGCAACAATGTATCACTGAGATGTTCAAAACTCTGCCATAAGAGATTTTCTAGGTTATGATCACCCTTCTCTTTCACAACAAGGTTTCCTGAATCCAAAAGCTGTGCAACTGCATTCCTTGCTGGTGTTGACGTGTTTGAAGACCAAATTACACTCCCGCTACGATTGAGAAGGACAAGAATTCCTCCGTCTGTAAGCCGTAAAACACCCGATGAGTCGTTAAGTGGAGCCTCTGTGTTGGCAACCCAAACAGCTGTCAGGACAGATATTTTGCCATACCATATCCCCAAGAACCGGTTTTTGGAATTTCCTGGGCTGAAAAACCCTAACACATAGTTTCCACCAGATGAAGTTATGTTATCGCCATCTCTAATGGACTGAGTTGTGTTTATGGTGTCAATAGCTGTGGCTGTTTGTATAATCAGCAATAAAGAGGAGCAAAAGAGAAGTATGGGAATGTAATACATTGGTACTCTCATGATTTTTCTGCAGCTCACTTTCTAATCTTAACGTGTGGCTGGCCTAGTTGCAAGAAGCTGCATGTTTAAGACCACAATTGGTTTGCCTGGAGAGCAATGTCCTATTGTTGAGGTAAACGCTAGTTGGATTTATTAGTTGACTACAATGACATGGAAATTTGATAGTGAAGAGAGAATTGTTCGAATTAGTATCGTGACTTGCTGTTGTGCCCAGGACTTCAAGCACTAAAAATCTACCATGCTGCATCGTATCTGTCTAATTAAATCATTAAATTATAACCATATAATTGTAAGAATTGCTTTCATTGCTCGACTTCCTGTTTTAAGCACTGATAATATGTCATTCTCTATGACTAAAAACAGGACCAAAACAATCTTACTAAACAACTCCTAAGATAGAATTTTTACAATGGTTGTTCAAGCTTGTTGTTTGAAATGACAGTTCCCAAAAGGATAGGTAACACATTTACGTTGTCCATTCCCATGACATTGCGGACTACTACAACCAATCGCATTCTACACATATTTCTGAACTTCTTTCTCCGGCCTGTTTTCTTCTAAATTTTGAGAGTAAGAAATTTCGGCTGGAGTATTTGTCAGCTAGGGAAGGTGTCCTTTCTCGTTGGACTTAATTCTTTTAGACTTTTAGCAGTCTATACCAGAAGAAAAAAAAAAGGAAACCATGGTATTCTCATATTTTTGTTCTTTAACCATGCATGGTTCATTCTATCATCAATAAAAGTCATCGATTCTGCAGGGAGGCAATGTTCAACATAGTTGTGTCCACTATATCTAGAAGAAACTGACAGAAAGCTGAAGGAAACAGCGTTAATATTCTTCCGTTTACTCTGTCTGAGACTTTTTACTAAGTTTAAAAAGACAGCCCCCCACCTTTGAAATCGACATCAAAACTTGCTAGTCTGGTTCTTGATATACATAATCTGTATATGCTCGATGTCCCTACGAAATTAATTTATTATGTATTAATCGAAGTCATTTTCTTAGCTTAGCATTGATTAAAGTTGCATATCAAATGGATCCACGATCGATGGGCTTTATTCTACTGCGTATGCGAATGGATAGATACGAGTAGTGTGACACTGACAGGACTAATGTCCATGCCTTTTCCTTGAGATGATTAAAGAGAACGACTTCGAAGCAGGGTTTGCGAAGGGAAGGTCTAACTGTTACTTCTTTTAGCCGGCCCTTTCATAACAAGTGTAAGCAATTTAGCTTAAAAGAGAAATAAGTCTTAATTCCTTTTATTTAAATAGCCCGTTAGTTTTTTGTATTTCAAAAATAATTAAAAATAATTAAAAACTTTCTATTTTATTTTTTAAAAAAATAATATTATTTCAATATATTTTAAAACAAAACACTTTAAAAAATAATTCAAAATATTATCTAAGTACCATCTAACAAAGTATAACAACATGATCCTATGAATTAATGAGATCCTCCTACCATATATATAATTAAATATCAACCTCACTATATTTATAGAAGCTTAGTGACAAACCTCTCTCAAAACTCTTCTTCTCTCACATCATTCAACCACTAAAACCACACATCTTTCAACTACCTGCCACTCAACTTGCGGCTGCTGGTATTGACTCCTCTCTTCCTCTCATACCTCTCTCTATTTCCATCTAAGTGATTTTAAAAATACTTAAATTTATAATTATTAAAAAATAAATTTAAAATCTAATTAGTTAATGTACCTTTCAAGATTAGTGTATTATTGTTTTTACAAGTCATAACACTGGCTCTCGGCATCTCAAATAATTAGTTTCTCAATCGTATTTTGTGCTCGAGAACCCTCATACTCAAAATAAATTCAATAACCCTTTTTACTTTATCTTAAAGCAATTGTTTTTGGATGTTGGTATCATGACCCAATTCACATATTCATAACCAAAATACAAACAAGATCTTTCTACCCAAAATTTCATATTTAAAAAAACCCAAACTTACATATAAAATTATTTTTTAAATAACTCAATTTAAGCCTCCAAGAGCATTATTGTCTTTACCTATTTATTCTTTCTCTTTATTTTTCAAAACATTACAGTAGGTTTCAATAAACCTTTTGCTTAAAGAGTATATAAAGGTGAAGGACTTAGAACCTCCATTTTCCTTTCTATTCTTCATGATGTTTCTCTTTTCTTCTTTAAATTTCTAAGATATTCGAACCTGAACCTGAATGTTTTGCATATCTGTCCACTTGGCAATCTTGATGTTTCTAGAAGAACTTGATTAACATCTAGTCTAAGTCTTTTTTGGCTTGGGATTTTTTTTTCTACTTTGGCTTTCTGTGCACAGATTTTTAAGGACTGATTTGATGAATTTAAAGATTTATACGTCACAATTCCACACAGTCATCCATAAATCTATACACAGGAAACTTGTAATGAGTTTTGTTACTGAAAACACATTGTAGAGTCAGAATGAGACTCCAATATTGCAATCTTCTCTCTTTGTTCCTAAGAGAAATTTCTGATGAAACATTGTGACGTCAGAAGATGCTTTGCCTCAGCCTAAACTCTTTATTACAAATTAACTTCTTACAACATTTTATTTCAGGAAACATGAGTTCTAAGATAATAATTATATATTCATAACTATATATAAAAATACGAATTATGTATCAAAACATTTGATTTGACTAATATACTCTTATTTTATTGACTTAATCCCTCAATATTCAAAGATCGAATCGTGATAAAAAAACTGAGATATAAAACCTCAAACAATAAGGACTTAATGTGCATGACTTAAAATTATAGGGCTAATTTAAAGTTTCCGTGCATGTGAATAGTTAAATTGAAAAATAGCTTTGTTTTTTTTATTGATATTAATTTTGATCCTTATATTTTTCAAATTGTTCCAATAATAAACTAAAATTGTAATTTGTAAAATAAAATTCTAATTTAACTTTGAAAATAAATAAAAATCCAATTTTATAAACCATTTTCAATAAAAAAATAAAAAAGAATATGGAACAAATACAAAGGAAAAACAAACTAAATGATTGGTTTGAAATTCTAAAATGCCATGCATGAAAACTAAGGTTGAGAGAGAAGGAAGAAAAAAGAGCTTATCAGCGCCAATCTAGAGGTTAGAACGCCACACATACTGTATTGGAAGAGAGGGGTCACCAAGACGAATCCAACCACATCAAGGAAGCTCGTTTTTAATCGTTTTAATTCTTCGCACACGCTATCCAAAGATAGCAGATTACCTAACACGTGTTATGCATATGTTGGTCATTTTTTTTAATATTTTATATTTATTAAAAGACTAAATTGCCTCTAAATCAATATAAATATAATAATAAAACCATTTTGAAAAGACAAAATAGTCCTTGGGTAACAATATTAATTTTTGCTTTTTAAGGGTATTAGCGTCATTTTATTGTGCTAACTAGATTAACAATGTGAAAATGACCCTGGACGACAGTTAATGATTTTTTTTTGTTTTTAAGGGTAATCTAGTAAATTAACCACGCAAAAAAATATAAAAAATAGTTGTTCTCAAATAATTTGCTAATGACCAATAGAATTTATAAAAAGATAGAATTACTCTCATTGACAAGTTAGCTATTCTTTTTTATAAAGAACAAAATGATAATTACAAAATAATAAATATTTTTTTAAGAAAGCTATATAGTAATTTATAATGCACTATGAGTATGTGTACAATGTTTTTCACTGTGCATTTCATCCTTTCATTTCATTTCATTTTTTTTTAATAATTTATAAGATAATATATCAACCATGCATCATAGCAACCATAAACCACAAGCCCACAAGGTCTCTCTATGTTTGTTGTGCCTTTCATTTTCTTCTTGCATTTTGATCTCTCCACTTGAAAGAAGTTGATCATCAAAACAAAGTGGGTCCTTCCTGCTTCCTCTCAGACCAAAAAAATACTTGAAGACCAAGACCAAATCAGCAATGGCATTTTGTTGAGACTTGTCTTCAAGCCCAATTTCAACCCAAATCACAATCAATGTAAGGTGACTTCAATTACTGTCTCATAGATTGAACCCATGATACAAGTTGAAAGGGAATATATGCAGGCCTCCATTGACGCACCTTACTAGTTGAGAGGAGACTTGGAGCTCAATTATATTTTTGTCAAGATAATTTGTTTAATTCTAAAAAGAATTTTCATGTATTTTTTGTAGAATAAGTTGATGAATAATTTGTCAAGATGGGTTTGGAGGTCAATTGACTCTGTGAAGCTGGTTAGTTTAAGCTCTAGCCATGTCGGCCCATAATTATGGAGATAATAAATCTAAGATTATCATTGTTGAAGATAAAAAATTGTGCAGTGCTATTATTGTTTTTTATTTTTTTAATAACATTACTAATAGTGAATGTAATAATTATTATTTTGGTTTCTATACTTTTTAAAAAATTTAGTTGAGTTTCTATAATTTAGTTTTTTATATTTCAGCTTTTATTAAAGTACAAGTCGAGTATGAGAGTTATGGCGTAAAAAAAAACTAGAAGGAATGCTAATTTTAATAAAAATTATTTCCAAATTTTAGATTTACGGGCTCCAACAAGTTTTGTAACCAGGCTAGGCCTTGGCTCAGGACAACATCAAATGGGCCTTGAACAAGGGTTTAAGGATTAAAATCGAAAAAGAAAAAGATCATCGTCCTTTCTCTAGGGTTTATATCAAGTACTGTCCCTCTCTGTCAGCACCGAAACAGTCACAGAGCCTACAGAGAGAGAGAGAGAGAGAGAGAGAGAGAGATTATGGATTCGTTTTCTTCACATTCAAGTGTGGGATCTGGGTCACCCCAAATTTCAGCTGAAGACTTGAAGGACCAGTTAAAGAATCAACTTGCACAAGCTTATGCCCAGGAGTTCCTTGAGGTTTACTTTTTCTTTATGAATCTTTATCTTTCTCTCTTTTTATGTGCTTCTCCTATTGAACCGAGTTGCAACTTACGTAGTCTTTTTCTTGCTTTGCAATCTTTGATGATTTAGTAGGGAAATTTGTTTGCCTTTGGGTGGTTTTGGTATAAAAGATGGCTAAAGATAGATTTTTTTTTGGTTATGAAAGAAGAATTTTAGTTGATTTTTAGCTGAAAGGATGTATTTTTTTAACTGGGTTTCTTTTAATTTTGGTTCTTACGTGAGTGTAAAGGTTAAGTTTTCAATTTGAGGGAATGCATCTTAGGGGAGGAGGTTTTATCCCGTACTTGTGATGATAGTGAACTTTCCGATTAATGTGAATTGGTACTTGTCTCCTCTGTTTAAGGGTTATTAGAGAAGGACTTGGGTGGAATGTTAATTCTGCTGTCATTGGGTAGTAAACTTTTGTGCTTTTGGGAACAGTCTTGGATTATTCCGTGACTTGCCGTGAGAGTCTGACACTTCTAATCTTTATGGCTTACAATAAGTAATTACTTATGATGGCTTGTTATTGTTTGAAGAGTTGGAGATAATGCGTGTATATAAATATACCTGTTTTGTGTTTATATGTGGGAGCTTTTGTGAATGTTAACCTGTTTTAAGAGAAAGGATCGCAAAAAGGATCAAGACGCAATTTTGATATGTTAACAATATTTCATGCACGGCTTAGATTGGATATTGTCATTAGAGTGAAGTCTAGTTGCCTGCCCTGAGTTGCTTGCTCAATTTTGTGCGAAGAAATGTGGAATTAGAAAATATATTTTTGATTGTTAAAATATAATTTTAGGTGGCAGCTTTGTTGTGGATGTTGAGATTATTGCACATATATATACTAATGTGCTCTCAAATGAAATGATGAAGGTGAACTTACAGGTGGATGGGTTTCAGCCTAACAGTAGAGTTTATGTAGCTTCAATTTTCTTGGAAGAAGTTTTATTCTGGTTACTTTAGTTATTTGTAATTAGAATTACAGTGGAGGTTGAATGAACACGTGCCCTGATATTAATACCGAAGTTCCAGTTCATCATGTTATAATGTCATTAACAGGCTTTAGTTTCCTGGTAGCCAGAAGGAAACATGTAAACAAATTTGTATCTTAATAAAGAGCAGTAGGGGTGAGAAAAAAAACAGAGAAACCGAGAAAAAAATAACCAAAAAACCAAATCGTAAAAAAAAACCGATTAAAATTTTTGAAAAAATTTTTGGTTCGGTTTCGGTTTCAGAAACCTGAAACCGGAAAAACCCCAACCGAATTGAACCGGTTCAGTTAAGGGGGTACTATATATAAAAAAAAAACACGTTCTTATTCTTAACCCTAGCGTCCAGACTCCAGCCGTCCTTCTCCTTGCTTCTAAGCCGCTCTCTCAACCCGCACAATTCACACTTTCACTCACAGATCTGTAACGAAATCAAGTTAATCCGTCTTCATCCATAGCCAGCCACACCCCTCTCCCACTCCATCTTCATCTTCAAACTAGCCAGTCAGCCACATCCCTCTCACACCCGACTTTGAATTGTATGACACACACCACACCGGCACACCGAACTTCTAGAGTCCAACTCCAGATCTAGCAAACCAGTCAGGTAGTCACATCCCTCTCTCACACCCAACCTTGAATCGTGTCATAACTCACACCAGGTATGATTTCTTTTTTCTTTCAATCTCTGTTATTATTATTTTTTTTAACATATGCTCTGTGATTCTGTGTATTTGTTGGTATATCCTTACAAAAAAATCAGAGTTTGAGCTTAGAGTGGTATTTTGGTTGATTTTTTTCTGCATTAAAAAATCTGTGATTCTGTGTATTCCGTGGATTCTGGGAATATGGATAAATTTAGCGTAGGGATGATTAATTTACCAATTTAATCTAATTATAATGTCTAGGTTATTTTTGGATAAGGTTCTGTGTATATATCAAGCTTAAATTTCTTCGCGGTCAAGAACAAATTATTAGATGAATTTAGTTTATCGTGGGTTTACTTGCATAAACTCTGTGCAACCTGCTATAAAATGATCGTGCAGTGCAGGACCAAAATTTCCCTTCCTAGCATGACATCTATATTTAGAGTCTAATAATCTATTTCCATCAATTTCCAGCCCTCCTACTCCATGCTCCAGCAATAACAATGAATATGTTAATCCACAAATACATGAAAGCAATAACAATGAATAATGCATGAAATAATTTGATGATGAAATGGCAATCTATGAAAAGTGATTCTGATTTTTCTCTCAACAAAACTTTCCTCGCCATCCAATCAAGGGTTACTACAAAACAATTAAGGACTTGCAAATTACATCTATAATTTCAAAGTTGACTCGGAGAAACAAATTAAACCATATATTACAAATAAAGTTCTAGATGAAGAAAAATCTAGGGAATGAGACAGCTATGGAAAACTAATAGCAAGGCCTTCCTTAATTTGACTCCAGAGTTTGTTAAAGGATAGTAGTTAATGAAAAATTTCTCTACTTCTCACAAATTACGCAGAATTTGGTTTAACATTGTTCTCAGCTCCAAAGAAAAAGAGGGGGGGTTTGGTGGACTCTGTAATTTATCAATTCTGAAATCTGAATTTTTTTTTTCTAGTTGAATAATTTACCATTACATGCAAACCACCCTGTCCACATGTACTAAGGTCAATTTCGAACCATAACTTGAGACTGAGACCTCAACACAGAATCATTGGCAGTCAAAAAGGCTAAGAATCAAACTTGAGGGGTGAGAAAAGAGAAGGTCAGTTTGTTAAAGGATGGTAGTTAATGAAAAATTTCTCTAATTCTCACAAATTACGCAGAATTTGGTTTAACATTGTTCTCAGCTCCAAAGAAAAAGAGGGGGGTTTGGTGGACTCTGTAATTTATCAATTCTGAAATCTGAATTTTTTTTTTCTAGTTGAATAATTTACCATTACATGCAAACCACCCTGTCCTCATGTACTAAGGTCAATTTCGAACCATAACTTGAGACTGAGACCTCAACACAGAATCATTGGCAGTCAAAAAGGCTAAGAATCAAACTTGAGGGGTGAGAAAAGAGAAGGTGGGTGGATTTTCCAGCGGCTGCATACAATCATTCATGGATTGAATTTTAGTACATTTAAGTTTCTATTAGTTTCTTTGAAATGTAAGAAAAATAGGTCGGGTATTAGTGACTGCAGTCCAATTTTTGGATGTAAATGATGTGTTAGCTTAAGCGTGTCCAGAATTTTAGTTTTGACTGTAAAACATTATGCATGTTTCTTTGAATTTTAGTACATTTAAGTCTATTATAAATTATGGTTATTAACATGTTTTCATTATGTAATAACAGATGGAAAATCCTCAAATTCAAAATGCTTCATCCACGGGCACTACACCAACATCAACCAATTCTCCTACTTCAAAAACTAACGCAGAATCAACCACTGTAGGATCCACCACGGATACAAAAGGTAAACAACCTCAAGTCCTTACATCAAGGAAAAGAAATGCTGATGATAAAAAGAAGTCACAAATTTGGGATCACTTTACAAAACTTGATGTTGATCCTAAAGCCCCTAGAGCTGAATGTAATTATTGTGGAAAACATTATGTATGTCATACTGTTGTTAATGGCACATGTAATATGTGGAGTCATTTAAAAGCGTGCAAAAAGTTTCCTTTTGTGGTTGATAAGAAACAAAAGGTTTTGGTATTAGAACCTAAGATAGAGAAGTGTGAATTGGGAGAACAAAATGTGGGAACTCTTAAGGCAATAGGTTATAATTATGATGAATGTAGACAAGCACTAGCAAAGATGGTTATAATTGATGAGTTGCCTTTTAATTTTGTGGAGAGTTGGGGATTTAAATTGTTTGCTAGGACTATGCAACCTAGATTTGACATTCCTTCTCGTTTCACTATTATGAGAGATTGTTTGAAACTTTATGTTGAAGAGAAGGATAGATTGAGAACAGCTCTTAGGGGTCAACGATTGTGCTTAACAACAGATACATGGACATCAATCCAAAATATTAACTATGTGTTTAACAGCTCATTGGATTGATAATGAGTGGAATTTGCATAAAAGAATTCTCAATTTTTGTCAAGTTTCCAATCATATGGGTGAGACAATTGGTCAAGTTATTGAGAATTGTATGTTAGAGTGGGGGATTGATAAAGTTTTGATCATTCAAGAGATAATGCAAGCTCTAATAATGTGACTATTTCATTTTTGAAAAATGTGATGAAAGATTGGCCAACTAATATATTGGCAAATGAGCATTTGTATGTTAGATGTTGTGCACACATTGTAAACCTCATTGTGTGTGATGGCTTGAAAGAGATTAATGTTTCAATTGTTAAGATTCGAAATGCAATTAGGTTTGTGAGATCTTCACTGTCGAGGCAACTTGCATTTAAGAAGTGTGCAGAAAAGTTGCATATAGAGTGTAAGAAATCATTGTGTTTAGATGTTGCAACTCGATGGAATTCAACTTATCTTATGCTAGAAGCTGCTGAAAAGTTTGAAAAGGTGTTTGTGATGTTAGGTGAAAAAGAACCTAGGTATATGAGTTACTTTTTGGAGGTTGATTCAAAGGGGAATAAAAAAAATATAGGGCCACCTAGTTTGGAGGATTGGGAAAATGCTAGAACTTTGGTGAAGTTCTTAAAGATCTTTTACATGGTTACATTGAGATTTTCTGAGTCATTGCATGTCACATCAAATTCTTTCTTCAATGAATTGATTTATATTCATACAAACTTGTTGCAATTGTGAAAAAATAAAGAGAATATTTTAAGTGGAATGGCGATGAATATGATGTTAAAGTTTGAGAAGTATTGGGGTTGTGAAGTAAATCAGAATTTTTTGTTATATGTGGCTAATGTCTTAGATCCACGTTTCAAGTTGAAATATGTAAAATTTTGTTTTTGTGAGTTGTATGATTATGACAAAGCACAATTGCTAACAAATAAGGTGAAAGATACTTTGGTGAGCTTGTATGAGTTTTATTTGAAAATTGATGAAGTAGAGGATAATAATAAGCATAAACAAGATGTTAATGTTATTGATGATGTGGAGGTAGATGTTAACATTTTGGCTCGATTTAAAAGACATTTACAGGAGATGGATAGAGTGGAAAATAAAAATGAGGTTGAGAGGTATTTGATTGATAGTTGTGAGGATCCTAATGATGATAAGTTAGATATTTTGGGTTGGTGGAATAGTAATGCTTTGAGATATAAAACACTTTCAAAGGTTGCACAACATGTTCCGCTATTCCCTATATCCACGAGGGCTTCTGAATCAGCATTTAGAACAGGTGGTCGTGTACTCGATCAATTTCGAAGTTCTCTATCTCCAGCAATGGTTCAAGCACTCATTTGTTGTCAAAATTGGTTGCATCATGGATCAATTCCAACTGATATTAGAAGCTTGATAAATGATCTTGAAACATATGAAAACCTTGAGTCAGGTAATTTTATTTTTATAAACTTGCATATTTTATTTTGTGATTTATTAATTAAATTGTTTGCAATCATCTAACATGTCTAATTTTTTATTTTATAGAATTTGGTGGAAAGTTACATCTAGCAACGGATGCTAATTAGTTCAAAAGTTACTTTGATGGTAAAATACTATTTTTTTTTCTATATATTTTAATTTATTTTATCATGTTATAATTTTAGATCTTGATTTCCAGGTTTTGATGTCAATAGTATTAAGGAATCAAAGTGTAATATTCTTGTTATCTTGATGTGCTTTTTGATTGGGATGATGTGCACAACAAAGATGTTATCTAGAAGAAACTGACAGAAAGCTGAAGGAAACAGTGTTAATATTCTTCCGTTTACTCTGTCTGAGACTTTTTACCAAAGTTTAAAAAGACAGCCCCCCACCTTTGAAATCGACATCAAAACTTGCTAGTCTGGTTCTTGATATATATAATCTGTATATGCTCGATGTCCCTACGAAATTAATTTATTATGTATTAAACGAAGTCGTTTTCTTGGCTTAGCATTGATTCAAGTTGCATATCAAATGGATCCACGATGGGCTTTATTCTACTGCGTATGCGTATGGATAGATACGAGTATTGTGACACTGACAGGACTAATGTCTATACCTTTTCCTTGAGATGATTACAGAGGTAGACTTCGAAGCAGGGTTTCCGAGAGGAAGGTCTAACTGTTACTTCTTTTAGCCTTTCATAACCAGTGTAAGCAATTTAGCTTAAAAGAGAAATAAGTCTTAATTCCTTTTATTTAAATAGCCCGTTTGTTTTTTGTATTTCAAAAATAATTTAAAACCTTTTATTTTATTTTTTTAAATAATCCAAAATATTATCTAACTATCTAACAAGGTATAATGGCATGATCCTATGAATTAATGAGATCCTCCTACCATATATATAATTAAATATCAACCTTACTGTATTTATAGAAGCTTAGTGACAAACCTCTCTCAGAACTCTCCTTCTCTCACATCTTTCAACTACCTGCAACTCAACTTGTGTTATTGACTACTCTTCCTCTTAGACCTCTCTCTACTTGCATTTATTTATTTTTTTGGATGGTGTTTTATTATTATTATTATTACTGCTATGGGTATTGACTAATCTTCCTCTCGTGCCTCTTTCTCGTATCTTAACTAATTTTACGGGTTTTAAAATTAATGACCATGTAAACCTTCAATGACCTTAAAAGAACTCAAACTTATAATCATTGGAAAACAAATCTAAAACCCAATTAGTTGATGTACCTTTCAGGAGGGATTGGTGTATTATTACTTTTACAAGTCATAACATTTGATTTGATGAATTTAAAGATTTACACGTCACAATTCCACAGAATTTAAAGATTTAATGTGTATAGCTTGAAAACTTATGAACATCTAGTATGAGTCTTTTTTGGCCTAGGATTCCTTTTTTCTACTTTGGCTTTCTGTGAACAGAACTTTAAGGACTAATTTGATGAATTTAAAGATTTACACGTCATCATTCCACAGAGTCATCTATAAATCCACACGGAAAACTTGTAATGAGTTCTGTTACTGAAAAGACGATGTAGAGTCAGAATGACACTCCAATATTGCAATCTTCTCTCTTTGTTCCAGAGAGAAATTTCTGATGAAACATTGTGACGTCAGAAGATGCTTTGCCTCAGCCTAAACTCTTTATTACAAATTAACTTCTTACAACATTTTATTTAAGGAAACAGGAGTTCTAAGATAATAATTATATATTCATAACTATATATAAAAATACGAATTATATATCAAAACATTTGATTTGACTAATATACTCTTATTTTATTGACTTAATCCCCTCAATATTCAAAGACCGTGATAAAAAAATTGGAAATATAAAACCTCAAACAATAAGGATCTAATGTGCATAACTTGAAATTATAGGGCTAATTTGAAGTTTCTGTGCATGTGAATAGTTAAATTGAAAAATAGCTGTGTTTTTTATTGACATTAATTTTGGTCCTTATAGTTTCAAATTGTTCCAAGATAAACTAAAATTATATTTTGTAAAATAAAATTCTAGTTTAAATTTGAAATATTTTATGACATACTAAATAAGTGAGAAAAAACAAACTGAAATAAAACTCAACACATAAAATCATATCAACATAACTTCAAATAATAAAATTAAAAAAAAAATTCAATAACCATAGTGCAAAATAATAAGAATTTATAGGATCTAAATGGAAAATGTTATCTAAAAGGGGTAGAACATTTACTATAGCTTAGTTTACATGTTAATTCAACCCCCTTATCATAATGTACCTTTAAGACTTTTCATCTTTGTCATGGGTAGGTCACCTATAACAATGAGACTATTTTTTATTTTTTCCCCCATCTGGATAGGTCACTTATAAAATGAGATCACTTTTTATTTTTTTCACCTAGATAGGTCACCCATTATAATGAGACTACTTTTCATATTTTTCTCATCTGGGTAGGTCACTCATAACAATGAGACTATTTCTGGAAAAACCTTTGTATTTTTCAAAAAAAAAAATGGATTTTTCATTGACAAGGTATGTTTTTCTTTCAAATGACTAATTTCTTGATTATAATGAGACTATTTTTCATATATTTTTCTACCTAGGTAGGTCATCCATTACAATGAAACCGCTTTTCATATTTTTTTCATCTAGATAGGTCACCTTTAACAATGAGACTATTTCTGAAAAACTTTTGTATTTTTTAAAAAAAAATGGATTTTTCATTGACAAGGTATGTTTTTCTTTCAAATGACTAATTTCTTGATTTCAACATCTCTTAGTAAAGATCATCTGTCAATCTAATGTTTTAAAAGTTTTCAAGACTCTCAAAGAAGCACAAATTCTTTTTTTTGTGTTTACTTTTCTTTATAAATTTTCAACGCAAAGCCAAGAGAAAACAAAATTTTTCAATGTCTTTGCATCGTAAATATTATAAAAAGGGGGCACTTGTCATAACCCAAACTTTGACTTATTTTATTTTTATTTTATTTTTTTATAATAATAAAAAATGATGAAAAAAATGAAAAAATGAATGAAATTAAAAAAAAAAACATATGAAATGAATGAAGAATAAATTGAAAGTTTGGGAACTTAATTGTAGAATTGATAAGTTTGAGGACTTAATTGAACTTAGAAATAGTTTAATTAATGAAATCAGGGGCTTAATTGAAGAAATACCAAAGTTTAGGGCTGATTTGGGTCAACTTTGCAAGAAATTAAAGTAAAAGGACCATTTTTGTAAATGGTGCTGAAACGTAGGGTCTAATTACAATTTACTAGAGGTTTGATTACAAAATCTCCGAGCTTCAGTGACCAAACTGCGAACCGCCATTCCCATCCTGAAAACAGCGTCGTTTCTTCTTCATGGTGCTGAAGATGCACTATTCTTCTTCCTCAGCAGGAAGAAAAAAAAACGGACGCCAGCTGCCCATGCCCTCACGATGCATGCCATTACTGAGGCACGAACACATGGTATTCTCTGGCTTTATAAAAGGCAGAGAAAGACCATGACCAGAGAGGAGGAACTGAAAAGGAAGACGGGAATGACGAAAAAAATAGAGAATACAGACCGAGAGAGTATACAGAGGGAAACACACACAAAACACAACAAGGAAACAGAGACACGAAGGGGGAAAACCAGGACGATAGAGAGAACAAAAAGGAGGGAAAGGACGCAAGAACAGAGATAAAACAGAGAAACAAAGAGAAAGACTCGAGGAGCTAAACATAAAAGAACAAAAAGGAGAAGAAAGAACGGAAAGGAAGCCAGACGCAGGGAGTGGCATCCTAGGTTCTTCCTGGAATTCCAGAGATGAGCTCAGGAAAGCCTTCGCCCAGCAACACCTGCGGATTAGGTTAGCTTTTCGTTCCCTCCCTTACCATTTATACATAGGCACTATGTAGCTTGAATTTTAATTAACCCTTCATTGTGCACGCATGCGATGGCGTGCTCTTGCCACCAGTCATTGATTTGGGCTTGACTAGGGCGGGCCACTAGGTCTAGTCCACCAGACGAGACCAAGTGTGTGTTTGACAAAACACACCCTTATGCCGATCCTCTTTATTTTATTCCTTTTTATTTTGATATTTGACCAAACGAGTTATTTTTTGATATCAGAAAATTCCAAAAAAATTTAGGGATCTTCGTTGGTATATTTATGGGTCCCTCGCATTTGTTTTGTGTTGTTTTGATAACTTTTGCAAGTATATTTGATTTCTGACACTTTCACCGTGGGATGTGAATCTAATATGCAATACATTTTTTTCTCTAAAAGAAAGATAAAGATAATAAAAAAAATAGTTTCCTTTTCTTTTAATCTAAATTTTATGGATTTATTCACTAACACTAGAGTCAGGAATACCATACTTTTTTTAGTTACGTAATATTTACCAATGCTAGAGTTGGAAGCATTTGTAATTGAATATTTACTGACATCAGAGTCAAGAATATTACAAGTATACAATCGGTAGCATAGTATAACAAACCTTTAGCAATTTAAGACAAAATCAGCAATACAGTCTACCTCAAGTAGGACGTTTAAAGGGTGATAATATCTTTTCTTTTGCGTAATCAGTCTTGTATCATAGAATCTTTGTTAATCAATAAGGGTTCTTAGTTACCATAATACTAGGTGACGACTCCTTAAACTAGACCTTTCTCATCAAAGAATAAGATGTCAGAAACCTATTCTTTTCGTGAAGATTAATTTTTAAAAGGTCATCGCGATATCGGTGCGAAAATGGCCAAGAGCCAAATCAGAGAAAACATCCTTAAACTCTTCGGTGCCCACCCCAGTAGAAGTCCCAATTACCGTTTCATCAGTTGATAAGGTAGGAAGTTGAGGCAGACGAAATATCATCATATAAGCCTTTATTGGTGAGACAAGAGCACGAGTAACCACTAGGGTAGAGACTCTTCTCCTCTTAAAATGGGTGGCAACACTGTAATTATCATAGAAGGAGTCAAATTTACTATTTTCCTGAATAAGGGAAGATCATGACCCCGAACTTCTATAGAGGTTATGACCCTCACCACTATCTCCATAGAGGTAGAGCCCTAAGGAGCAGAGAGATCCCTGACAATGAAAGTGAAGTATCCCATCACCTCTTCACCCCTGCCTCAACTAGTTTCATAAGACAAGGACCCTCAGTCAAACCCTTTGTTAGAAGGTTGTCCTAAAGCTTCTCCTTCTCCTTCAGCTATTAGTCAGGTAGGGACAAACAAGGATCAGATTCTTTTTTGTAATAAAGTGAAAAAAAGAGAGGAAAAGCAGGGTGGCGACATACCTTGCAAAATAGCCTGATAATATCATTTGTCCATTCTATTGACTTCATAATCAGTTAAAGTCGAATCCAATACGGCACAGTTCTTCTCTTCATTCGAGCTTAGATGAGGCTTGTTGTTTACTTCGTAAGGGGGACCCTCCAATAGTGGAAGTAATCCCATATTGGTTGTAGTCCTTCTATAGGAACAATTGTCCCAATATATCTTATGTCTAATCATCTTCCCCTTCACTTCTTAATATGTGTTGGCTTCTTAGGCAACATGTTCTTCATAGTGTCATCGTTTCTATTAGTGAAGGTAAGGAACCATTGCATGCCATTACTACCATCGGTGTCGGTGACTAGTTGATAGCAACTCCTCAAAATATTGACCATGGAATCAAGCTCCATGATTATGCAGAATTTTTCAAAAAAGGACGATATTGTCCACCTGTTGGGATGCAGCTAGTCCAAACCAACCTAATTATAGTTGAACACTTCCCCCATGAACTATTGAAGAAGGAAGGAGTATCCCATTGAATACATATATATGGGGGTGGTGATTTTAAAATAACCTTAGGTGGAGCTCAAGATTTGCTTATTAATACGCTTTTGCAAGGAGGGATTTGAGCCATGTCCTCGCTAGGTTGATGACGAGCCATAAATTCTATGTCCATAGCACATACACTACTGGGACATCATCCTTAGGATTTTAGGGCAACCTCTCTCTTTTTTTTCTCTCTCATGAACGCCTTTATCAAGCACATGAGAAGGACTCCTACAGACCTTCTCTCCTAAGCCTCTTTGGTAGGCGAAGATGGACTCCCTACGAGACCTTCTCTCCTAAGCCTCTTTGGTAGGCAGAAGATGGACTCCTACGAAGATCTTCTATCCTCTTTATCAAAGGAGGGCGCCAATATGGCACCCTTTTCGCCTTAAAAGCCTAGTCTAGGGACCCCTGTCCCCTACCTTTTCTTTTAAGTTTTGTTTGAAACCCCGAACTATCTTTAGAGATAAATTTTATGTTTCTATGATTCATTCGTTCTAAAAAGCAAGAATGACTATTGTTATATATATAAAAAATCTCTTCATCCCTACTATCAGGATGAAAAACTTTTTATGTCATCACATATCTCAAAAAAGATTACTCAAATACAAAATTGAAAGCTAGTCGTCAGCTTTCATTCTCCAACACAAATCTTCTCTTTGTAAAAAGAAATCACCTAGACATAAGGATCATGATAGTAACATGAGGGATGCATAAAATCTTATCCAAAAGACAAAAGGGGTCTAATCGATCTTTGCAAAGGCTTTTCAAAATCTTTGCATACAATACCCAAATATGTGGGGGCTATTTGATAGATTAGGATTATTATTTTTTGAAATTGTCCTTCAAAAGGATGACCATAAAAGGGATTGTCTTAGCTAAGCATTGAACCTAAATATTTATGAATTTAGTGGGTGTTTGATCATCTTAGGCTCAACCAAGCACCGAGCCGAATTGTTTCATGGGTCTAGCAAATTTTCTAACTTATTATTTTTTAGGCTCAACTAAATGTTGAGCCCAAACATATATAGATCTAATAATCTGCCCGACCCATCAACATTAAGCTTGTGCTCTTTTCTTCGCAATAGTATGGTATAACTTTGGTTAGTTGGGTCATTCAACTTAATGGCCTCTTTCAATAAAGAATCTTGTTTATATATATATATATATATATATATATATATATATATATATATATATATATAAATAAACACCGAAAAACTCCATGACTTCTTTAACACAAGGTTAAAACAAATAATAGTAGTGCAAAAAATAAATTCCGTTCGGGAAAAAAGATTCTCGTTTGCATTGGCGGAGCAAAGTGCCTTCACCACACTACATTGGAATTACAAATTCTAAGATACAAAAATAAAACCCATCAAGACGAAACAAAAGATATGAACACAAAATGGGATCTACCTTGCTTGTACATCAGTCGAGCATTTGTTAGCTGAATCTCTGTGCCTTGCTTGTTGAACTTGCTTCAGCCGGATCCCTTTCAATAAAAATCCCCGGATGTTTGGGTCGAGGTAATGTATTGTCATTACCAACATCAAAACCACATATGACATGTCCGGCCTATCTTCTCGATATCTTGAACACGTAGTAGAGCCACGGGAATTGAACGTAGCACTTGAGATAGATTGCATGCTTCAATTATTGATTGCCTAACGGGCTCATAGGCCTCCCCATCTTGGAATAGTCTCCAAGCCCAATAAACAAAACCATGTTACCAATAGCGATTTGGTATCTAGAACTAAGAAATGTTTCCATTGACACAATGTTCTCTAGACTGCGAGATCCTAATCCAAAAAGGAGATGTGGGTCCCACATGCTCAACCTTCTCGAATCGTTTTCTTTTCAATATTTCTTCATTTCTTTTATCAATTTAAGGCTTACTATCGAGACATGACCAAGCTGGAAACCCAATGTTGTGTCGAGAGTAAAGAGAAATGATGAGTCGAAGTAATATAGTTTTGACACTTACATGCCCTGAAGGTTGAGATTGTGTTCTGGATGAATCAACCCCTGCTCTTATATCCACTCACTATCTCTAGCACCAATACACCAAAGCTGAAGACATCCGATTTTACCAAGAGTAGAGCCCCTCAATTGCATACTCGGAAATGTAGCCACCGCATGTATTCAACGAATGTTAAGGTTGCATTTGCAGAAAATGAAGGTAAAAATCATATCACTTACTATGTTCCAGCCACTTTAATGGTATTGGCTTCAATTTCATTTCCTCCAAAACTTCTAGCCAGGCCAAAGTCTGAAATCTTTGGGTTCAATTCATAATCCAGTAGAATATTGCTGGCTTTCAGGTCCCTATGAATTACTCTTAGACGTGAATCTTGATGAAGATAAAGAAGTCCACGAGCTATTCCATTGATGATGTTGTAGCGTGTTGGCCAATCCAGTAGCGTGTTCTCTGTTTCATCTGCACAATTTTTTTCTCAGGTCAGTATATTAGGGTCCATAAATGTGTATGAAAGAAGACAAAACAGCTTGTGATGATTAACACTTGAAAAATTTGAAGTTATAATCTCAAATAAATAAAGTGGCAGGGGTGACAAAGAAAGTGGAGGACATACTTCCCACCAATCTTTGTCATAAAGGCTATAAAGGTCAACAAATGGTTGTTTTTGGTGCTGATGGTAGCCTCCTTTTCTCAGAACTACCAAAACTTAATTTTAGGTCGTTTCTCAAAGCAGTACACAGAGACTTGTTTTTGGTATTAGTGCAAAGTCGGTAATAAAAAAGTATGATTATTAGCATGGATTTGTACAGGTTTTGAGAGATTCTTACTGAAAATGTAGAAGTCCAAACTTTTGTTTGGCAGGAACTCATAGATTAACATCTTTTCATCTCCCTCAAAGCAGCATCCTAGAAGCTGCACTAGATTCCGTGCTGAAATTTCACAATATACTCAACCTCAGTCTTGAACTCGCCACTTCCTTGTCTCGAGTTCTTAGAGAGCCTCTCTTCACAGCAATTTCTCGCCCATCTGTTAATGTTCCCTGCCAAAAAATCACTCGCTATCAAAAGTAAATCATACTTTGTCTTGTGAAAGTTGGGAATCATGATGGGATGTTGCATATTACTAGCAAACCGCATCTGTTGGAACTCTTTCCAAAACGGAAAGCTTTTTTCAGTCATGTGGTGATAGAAGTTTAATCATGAATTTGAAACCATCAAGAAATTGTTTACAGATTAGTACCTTGTAAACAGACCCAAACCCCCTTCTCCGAGTTTATTGTCAACAGAAAAATTATCTGTTGCACAAGCTAAAGTATCCAAATCAAACAATGGTAATTTTAGATCTTCCTTTTTTTGCTTGTTGTTTGACCTTCTTTCCAAAGCATCAGTACTTTTCCTGCAAGAGAACTGGTGTGTAAATAAAAAAGAAGCAGGAGATCTCTATTTTTTGTTATAATCAAATTTCTTGAAGACAAAGCATAACAATTTGCGAGCACCTTGGAATACTCGGAAATCAGTTCTCAATAAGGTAAAGCTCCTTTATGTAAATGGAGGGATGGGGCGATAAAAGTGGTTAGATATCATGCTGTGCAGATATATACCTTTTTCTGATGCTTCCCTCTCCCAAACATACAAGACCAAAACCAGTCCAAGCAGAAAATTCCTGTAGACAAAGTGCTTATTATGATTATTTTCTTCACATTGGACTCAGCACTTGATCTCTGCACCGTCACCATTATCTACCATAACAGAGAGAAACTGGAAGTTATAAACTATAACAGGAAATGCAAAATGGCCATTGTATGTTTTAGGTTAGTAATTACTAATTAGAATGGATGGGAAATTTTTCTTCAGGTGATGGAATCCTTCCACTTCAAAGTTATCAAATCAGTCTATGATGTTAGAAAAGTGATAACAGATTCGTAAATTTTAATGTTTCATGTCATGTGATGTTCCGTAAAACCACAATAGGGATGGGCCTGAAAGAAGAGGAGGAGGCAGAAATTTGCTTTTAATGCCATTTGATTTCTATGTTACCTTTGCTTGAGCAAATTTATAATAGAACCAATCATTTAGGCAGTTAGACAAGTCAATAAATGACTGTCTAGAATTAAGAAATTTTGAATTTTGTAGTCTGAGGATAAATTCATACCTAGTTCTGATGCAGCCATCCTGATATAAATATTTTGCTCGTTTTCAGAAAACCTTCTATTATCAATGAGGTCACCAAACCAGAGCAAGCATCCACTTCCTCCACCCCTGATGTCCATATTTGAATATGCTGTACAGCTGCAGTTCTTCAAGCACGTGTTCTGCATTCCTCAAGATCCAAACTCTTTGTCAAACCATGACGCTTTTGTCTCAGGCATCTTCACTCCAGGAGAGCTGTACCCATCTCCAGAACAATTAAGTGGAGTCCTCCTAACACAGCCACTTGACCATGCCTGTCACGGCCCAGTCTGTTGGAACTTTTGGTACGAACCCATCGAAGCATTCACACACAGGAGAGCTTTTGAATATTGTATAAAACCAAGGTTTGCAACACATAGTGCATAAGTGACTGCACAATTATCTGTGCTTGCTGTTTCATAAAGCAACCTAACTTTGCTTTTGCTCAATCCAAGCGAGGCTCGGGATGGTCGCTACTCTGATTTGTCATGAACCTCCAAAGCATTGACTTATCAACAAGACTTTCTTGTAGAATATCTCCTCCTCACTAATAACAAATTCAAATTCTGTATATGGGATTTTGTTGTAAGTTAGGTATCCCACTGAACCGCAGGCCATCCCATGGCCCTGATCTGTACTTCATTTTTGAACCTTTGTATCATAACTAACTCAGGATATCCGTAAGGGAATAAGTATACAAGTAAAAGCTACCCTGGAAGGATCATCTGGTGACTTCCACGATGTCATGTACCACTCCATGCCTAGTTATTCATTCCTTCCTAGCTTCATGCCTGGCAATATTGTATCAGTTGGATGTTCAAAACTCAGCCAACAAGGAATTTCCGGGTATCACCCTCGTCTTTCACAACAAGGTTTCCTGAATCCAGAAGTTGGAGCAGCTGGATTAGAAGCAGATCTCTCGATGAGTTGGAAGACCAAATTATGGTCCTACCTGATTGAGGGATGACAAGAACCCAAGTCAGCTAGCCTTAAAAACACCTGATGAATCATTAGGGGGGGGTCCCTCTATTGGCAACCCAAACTATAGTCTTGACAGCTATCTTGCCATACCATAACCCTCATGGAGGTGAGTTTTGATTTTCCAGGGCTGCAAAATCCCAACACGTAGGTTCCTTCAGCTGAAAACTATGGTATCACCATCTCTAAGGGATTGAGTTGTGTTTATGGTGTCAATAGCAGTTGTTGCTTCTAGGCCAATAAGCAATAAAGAGGAGCAAAAGAAGCAACAAGAATGTAATGTTCCGCTGGTAATCCCATTGTTTTTTTTTTTTCCCTGTAGCTCACCTTTTGGATACCCGATGGCCGCCATAGATGAATGAAAATGAATTCTTGCGAAAGCGGCATATTTGAGGGCAAAAGTGGATCTGCTCTGGAGATGAGGGGAAGTAGGTGGGATCGTCCCTTCGTAGAAAAACCGCTGACTATGCAACTGTGTTCTAAATTACAACCAATATGGCAATTTACTCAACGAAAACAAGATATTTTAAGTGATTTGTCCAATCATTCCGTCCTTATAATTTTAGAACTCTTTATTGAATTCCCGCCAATGACTTTGATTTGATTGAATACCTATGATGTGCCCTCTTTTTCTTTGAAGTTTACTATTGTGTCCCTTTAATTAAAAACATGTAAAAATATATTTTAAAAAATTAAAAATAAGCAGTTCCAAGCCATTGCG